>JARHVA010001819.1:167500-477500 GCA_037957365.1 Torreya grandis
GATACTCAATTGTGTCCAAATATAAAATGGTATGATAGTGGTGTTGGTAGATGAATGACATGGATTATTTTGTGATCTCACTTGTATTATAACTATTTCTTGTTGTTTTTCATGATTTAAATTTTCAAGGGTTTGGTGTCGTTTATATAAAATTCATACATATATTTACTATTCAGGTTTCTAAATAAAAAATGGACAATGCAATTGGATTCATAGGTTGATAAAACCAGATGCTCATCTCATCCTCATGCTTATCCCCTAGTCAGATGGAAATTAAGCCCATGGTCACAACTAATGCTAAGGGGTTTAAATTTTCAATGAGAATGTGAGTCAAGATTTTTTCAAACCCAAAATATTTATTTTTTAAGATTAAATTTTTTTCAATAACTTCAAACTAAGATAATATATACCATATATCTCCTTTTTAGGTGCATTTATTTTAAAGTAAAAGTTTTTTCAAGATATACACATTTATTCTCTTCTTGATCCTTATAAAATTAAACCCCTATAATTTTGATGGGGTTTCATTTATTCTTATATTTTATATACTTTTGTTTATTTTGCATGTGTGTTTATTTATATGCACTTAAATGAGCTGATTGTATATAGGTTTAATTATAAAATTCCAACGTATGTAAGATAAAGGTGAACTTGGTGAATATTATATATATTAATCATTTTTATGCACTTTTGGTTGAGTTTGATATCCATCACATTCAACATGCATAGTTACTTGTGGTCATTCTAATCATCTCTCTCCACTTGGGAGATATCAAATTAATATAGTTTATTCTACTCTAGTTGTTCTTATTTTAAAGAACAAATATGCTTCATGTTGAATATACATGGAAAAATTGTTCATTGAACATGACCTTATTCTATTTCTATATGGATAAGTTTGTACACCTAGTGACCCAAGTCAGTATAGTGCCTAGGACAACTCTTGTGACTATGTCTATGGTCACTTATTGATGCACGTTTCATGTAATCTATACCACAATGTGTATCACATAGAGTCTCCCTTTATTATTTGGATCACTCTTCATATTCTTTCTAAAGATCTTGTTGAGATTTATATTGCTCCTCTTCATCATATTTATATTATCTCTATTATGATTTTTGTACCTTTCCACCTACTTCTATTTCTTGTGATGACACATTCTTGATAAATAATTCTCTTCCTTCTATTGATCTACCACTATAAGATGATATTTCACCTAACCTTACCTATACTATTGGAGAATCCACATCTATTCATATATAGGATGTTCCTCTTCTAGAGCCAAAATAGATTGATATCCATAGTAGGACATTTTATGGGGTGGGAAGTGTAGTCACATGATATGCACTGAAATTTCATCATTCCCTATTACTAGTACAAAGTTAAGAGTTACTCCTTTGAGAAATTCAAGTGATTATTTGTAAGAGGATTACATATGTCTCCTATATTAAACTTATTAGGACACACTTATACTAAGCATCTCTTTTTTATTTGTAGAGTCTCACATTTTAGACCTAAATGACACCATTTGGGATGTTTATCTTCTCTTTGATGATAGCTTTATTGGAGTTTCATTTTATTCTTTAGATGTAATGAGGGTACATATAAACCCTCATGCTCTCTTTCTTTAATTTTATGCTTCCTTATTTCCATCTTTTATAATTATTCCTTTGATTCATGATTAGAGTTTGACACATTTTATAATTTTACATTGATTTAAATAATGATTCCTACTTGCATTCCACTTCAATGGGAATTTAGTAGTTTGATAACTCAAGGTATATTTCTTTCTAAAAAAAGAGAAATAATTTTTTAAAGGGACAAACTGCAACATTTTCCATGTGAAATTCTAAACTTGCCTTCTTTCTCTTATTTATAGAGGTATACATTCACCATATTCTGTAGGATACAAGGTGGATAGACGAAGTTGTAGCCTTTAGTGATGTTATTTATCCCACTTTTCTATACATTCACCATATTTTATAGGATACAAGGTGGCTAGACGAAGTTTTAGATTTTAGTGATGTTATTTATCCCACTTTTCTTCTTATTCCCACCTCTCTCTCTCTCTCTCTCTCTCTCTCTCTCTCTCTCTCTCTCTCTCTCTCTCTCTCTCTCTCTCTCTCTCTCTCTCTCTCTCTCTCTCTCTCCCTCTCTCTCTCTCCCTCTCTCTCCTCTCTCTCTCTCTGGGGAAATTTTTATATGGGTTTTATCATTTTATTTACTTTATGGGATATTGATATGTACTTGGGTACCTAAAAAGGCCTTATTGTTACGACCCAATTCTTCTACACACCTAAGTTACACTTAAGGGAGGGCTATTAGTCTAGGTTTTTTTATCACTATGTGGTTTTACTTGCATGGTCTAGTTATCTTTATTAGGTGTCACTTAGGTTTTTAGTATAGGCAATTAGGGAAGATAATCCCACATTCATAAGGATGTGAGGATATGTTTATCTTTCACATATATATATATATGTACGTTTCCTAAATCTATTTGCTGAATTTAATCTAGAACCAATCATGAATGTTGTCAAATTTAATTAATTTTGCACATTATGAAGTTTAATCCTCTCATATTTTTATTATTTAAATACTCTATACATTTTTAGGTTCCTGCATTCAATCCTATCTAGTTATTGATCCTCAAGTGTTGATCACTTCAAAAATCATCTCTCCAATAATAAAATTATTCATGGTTGACTATTTATAAATAAATCCATATAAAATAATATGGATATGCATATAGCCCTTGTATCTATAATATCAAATACACTATGATATCGAGTCTTCCACTCATACACCGAACACACAACTAATATTAGTTGGCTTAGAAATGTACACTTAATCAAGATATCTTATACATGTCCATGTAGGTCATAGACAAAACCTCTTGGGACCAACCATGTTATTTATTATTTTCATCAATGCCCCTAATGAAAATATACCATTACTCAATAATCTTATCTATACCCTTTTCCCAAGATGAACATGAGGCCAAAATGTCAATGATAACCTTATAAATGTTGTGTATATTAGCCATTTAGACTCTAGCCAAATAAACCCCCTACTTGGAACCCATAATGGATACCTCTCCATACAAAAAATAATCTACACATACTCAATATTATGTGTTATCCATGGCCTCATTTAGATTCAATGTCTTCCTTGTTACATGTAACCCCATGATTCTATATAAATCCTACAAGGTGATAGTCTACTTGCATAGAACCTAAGGGAACTAGAAACTATTTTGGTTGTCATCCATGAATGTAAAAAGATCATAGAGTGGTTTAATCCATTTAGAAACCAACCCCACCAATGTATCTAAGGGAACTAGAAAGTGTTTTGGTTGTCATCCAAGCTCTATCTAGCTAATCAATCTCCTTTATATTAAATAAACCCATCACTTAAGGCAACTAATCCTACTCCCTAACATTAATCCATATTACATAGTTTCCATACATCTAGTAAAACAATATCCAATCATCTTAGGCCTCTAAAAATAAATCATATACCTTTCTATGGGGAAACCATTTTTATATGTAAGGGGTCATTATGAAACCATTGTGATGGTTACATAATTTGTAGTCTATATAGAATAATAGTTTTTAAATATCTTTGGTGCTTTCATAACTACTGAATTAGTTACATAAACATTGGTCTATATATATAAATGGTTTAATGACTACCATGATAATAAAATAATTATCATGTTATATGTGTAACTGTCAAGTTATGTAGACTAGCTCTTTTGAGTGATACTAGAGGTTTTATCCACTACACCCCAAAAATTAAAAAATGCATAAAAATATAAAATTCAACCTTAAAAAATCTTATGTTTTTCTAATAATATGTTCATTATGACCATCTTGACTACTAATTCATCAAATTTGACCTTTCCTAGATGATTTTTTAAATGAATTGAAGATTCCTAGGGCTTTAGGAGATAATTAAAAAAAACCAACATGTATCTATACCCCATATACTACCACTTCCATCCTCTCTATATGATATTTTTATTTCATTTCTATCCTTAAAATTTTATCAAAGGTGGGTCAAAGCTCAAAATTAGCAATAAGATAGGTTAAAATTATTTCTAAATTTAGAATAAAAATAAATTTATGGTAAATTTTCATTTTTATTATTTAATTTTAAAAAAATAAAATTATCATATTTTATGATTTAATTTTCATGTAATTTTATATGTTTTCAAGTTTTACAAGTATATGAAAATGCAGGGAAACTCACGAAGTACCCTTCCCCCATGTCAATCGTTGATATATCTTTCATAAGAGATTATCTTGATCCACTATAGAGATGGACCAAGAATTATTTATCCCCACTCATGCAAAATAATTAATTTTTTTTCTTAAATTTTGATTAAATAATACATTTTCACATCTCTTTAATATGTTTCATTTGATTCTCATATTTTTAGTGTCTAGTGACAAGGCATCTTTGTTGGCTTCACCACACCACAAAAGTAAGAAAGTTAAGTTTTTATAACCTCAAATTAAATGGGTTTTTCATCTTATTAATAAAAATTTCTTATTAAATTCATGATATTAATCCTTTCCCCAAGGGAGAAATATATATGCACCCAAAATTTACAAAGTGTAATTTTCTTAAAATATTATGATGATATAAAAATGATTAAAAAATGAAGCATGATTAGATCATTTTCATTATATTTTTTCTCTTTTTCGATCTCTCAAATTTTCCTAAGTGTCAAATTTACAAAAATAATGGGCTATGAAGCTCCAAGACCAAATATTTTATGGTGTATATCAGAACTGCCTCGATAATTTTGTTAACCTTTATGGTAGTTGTACTAATTACCCCAATGTTTTGAAACAACCATAACATTTTTCATAAATGTCATTATATTTTTTAATATTATTATTTAATTAAATAAAACTTTTTTACACCTTTGTTATAACTACCTATTATCTACCCAAGTTGCACCCTTTTTGAGAAATATTATTCAAACCCTCCTCAAACTTGGACTAACGTGTGATTGACCTATAGGTTGTGGGTTACCTATTGTCTAGGAAAAACCTATAATTTTATTGGAATGGTGCCCATAATTTATCAACATAAATATTATTATAATACCTAACTCTATTTTGATGAAAAAGATAAAGAGATTATGTAAATTAAATCTATACTAAAGGGTAGTGATGCACAAACATACTGACTCATCCATTCAAATTTGGACTCTCAAGAACACTAATATAAAATGCATAGAGATAAAACACTATCCTAAATGGATTATAAGAAATAGTTATTCATCTATAGTTTATTTTTAATGATTAAATAACTATTTTAATGAGAATAATGTCTAGTTTAAGACACATACCATTAGACTTCTACTTCAAACTTGAGCCATCACCACCAAAACACACTAAATAACTTGAAAATAAAGATTATTAGTACCTAGATGAAACTTGGACCTAAAAAAGGTAATTATAAACCATTATTTCATCTAAAAACAATCATGAACAGACTAATTACCAATCATGAAGAAGCTACATTGTTCTATTCACTAGATTAATAGGTCTGGAAGTATAAAACCTAGTAGAGTTTCCTTATACTAGCCCGATGAATACAAAACAAGGCCATGAAGCCTAAATATATATAAGGATGGGATAATTAAATAAGGGATAATGGAATGTAAAATTGTATAAGGGTTAAGAAATGACCATCACACATTCATTATATTAGTTTCATCAGTTACACATAGTCTTTCTTTCAACTCTCCATGCATTGGTACTTTCAATGACTCCTTTTCAAATAAAGGTGGAGGTGATGAAGGTTGAGTCAGATTTATTTATCTTCATATAAGTGTTAAATATGCCTAAAATTTTCCCTCTCCCTTCCAATGTTAGTTACAAAGTGCAAATAGGGTGTGATTAGGCCTCCAAGAGGAGTTAAATAACCCTTTCCTCAATATGCATGTTGAATATGCTTGGTAACTACCTTATTATTCATGAGGACCAAGAGGAGTGTATGAATAATATTTAATTAATTATTTAAAAGTAGTGAAATCTATGTATGACACTCTCCAAGTACCCTCCTATGCCATTTTTTCACTCACTTGGTGACCAAATGGGCCAATTAGGCCTAATAGCCTAACTTTTAGTGAGTATAAGACATGAATTTATAATTGAATCTATATAAAATTTTTAAAAAGTTATACATATACTTGAAACAACCCCTTACATCATAAAATTATCCATTTTGATCAAGAAATGCCTGCAATTGTGTCAAACTAGCTATGTCACCTTGTTTTCCATTTTTGCAGACTAGTTCTTTAGAATAAGAACATAATAGAATTTAAAATAATTTTTTTGAGAATATAATGGATTTATTATATATAATATTTTTTAAACCTTCCCTTCCAATGATTGTAACCTTTTATAACAAAGTTTTACCTCTCTTTTTACCCTTTTCCTCTAAAAAGTACAATATTTCAACACTTATATATGAAATCCATACAATCAAGTACCATGTATAGGTCATGATATAAAATTAACTAAAACTATAGTTGTATTTTATACCATTATATGGTAATATTATGAAAAAATATCAATATTTCAAAAATTGGGTATACTTAGGGTTTTAGAGAGGTTTTGGGTGTCCAGGAATCTTAGCAATGATTCATAGAGTATGGACCCCCAAAGAAAAAGATATTTTCATATATTTTATGTAAGTTGACCCCTCAAAATTCTATAAAAATATATATTATTAGTGAAAAATAATCATTAATATAGGTACATAGAGAAGTGGACTTGTATTCTTTTGTAGGCAGTTTGAACAGGTTACCAATCTTAGCCTTTGTTCATAAATGTGGACCACTTAAAAAAACTCAGTCTTACATGGATTTAAAGTGTATAGGGGTACCTAAAATATCCTAGGATAATTTTATCTCAACCCATTTTTGATGAAATATATGAGAATCCAAATAGAGGCCTAGAAGACTTTCTAGGACTATGTGCTTCAAGCTGGCCTTTATGACTAAAAATGACTTTTCCCTTATTTTTATATATTTTTAAACACTCTCATAAGTAATGATACCAAATATTATATATTATCATGTCTTTTTATTTGATTTATGGGTATTCTTTTGATTCCATGGTGGTGTGGCCTTCTAGTCCTTAATATAGGTTTATAGGCAAAACAAGCTTAGACTATGTTTCAAGGTCTAGGTAGCCTATACGTCACCTAAGGGGATTAAAATAATCATGATAAATTGTCAATAATATGGAAAATTAGATGAGGGATATTCCTCTCAAACTTAAAGACTATGAGAACAATCTTAGGGAGCTCATTAAGGAAAGCAGAATGAAGATGGAGGAGGTAACCTCTAGCATATGTGCAGCTACTATAAATATTGGAAAATGAGCAAATGAGGAAATTAAATCCTTAGAGGGGGCTAGCAAGAGAACCAGATAGAGCTCAAGGAATAAATAAATGCAAGAGGTTGCTACATCGGTGGCTATATCTATATAGGACACTGATGTGATTGGTAAGGAAGCGGTGAAGATGATTTTGGAATTAGAAGAATAGATTCCTTGAGTTCTTACTGTCCTGGTCCTTTTAGTTGGATGTAATAACTAGTTCCATTTTTTGGTTTTTTTTTCTTATCACACTGGAGTTTCTAGGTCTCTGTAAAACCTGGGGTCTGACTTTTGATGTTCTCGAATTGTGGTTTCAGGTCCCTGTAAAACCTGTTTTTGATACTACTTTGAAGTAGGTAAAAGGTTTCACCTGTGGACGTTATTGTTATATCTTTCATCCTTTGTTTCTGGGTTTTGAGGTCCCTCTAAAACCTATTTTTACCTTAATCTAAAACAATTATAAAAACTTTTAAAACTCTCTTCAACCACCAAATTATAAGCTTGATCCTTTATGCACTCTCAAATTTGGCCTAGGGTTTATATGCAAGTAAGACTAGGAAACCCTGAGGTGTAATTTTTAGTGACTTATACCTCACCTAAGGTTATTATCACCATGAAAATTTTATATTAATATCTAAATTATCTTAACTTCATATTATCTACTTTGATATATTAACGTAAAACTCAAAACATGTGGATGCCATCAATCACTAATGCACAAGCCTAACTTCCTAATTAGTCTTCAAGGACTTTTTGTCTTGAAAGTTGAGTGGTGTAGTATTAACATTTAAGAGAATATTGATACACTATAATAATCCTTATTTGTCTTATTATTCCTTCATGAAGTGAAATATCACTATCTTTATCCTTAAACTTCCCAAATGAATACTAGGTCTCATCATAGATTATTTAACTGAATGGAGGAGATCTAAGACAAAATTTATTGTTTTTAATATTTATATGACCTTGAGTATAGAATAAATGTATTTATCTATTGATAATTATCCTATGTACCAATTTTTAAAGCATGATCACCCTTGTATAGGCTTCAAGATTGCTAACTTTTCTAAAACTATCCATATGTATTTGACTATGTTTCTTACCTATAGATGTTGATATTAGGGGTTTTCCTTCATAATATTTTAGTGAGAATCAGGTTAATAAAACCTAATATTCCATAATTATCCTTTTTATATTCATAACTTTTGTTCATTACTAACTCAATTTCTATCCTTCACGTACTAATCCACATCACTATCCAAGCTGATGAAGGATGGTTATAGTTGTTTGATTAGACCTATATAGACTGCGAAGTGGTGTGAGGTTATCTTGGAGAATAAAATCATTATTAATATTTTCATTTAGAGATGTATTTTATTCATGGATATTCACTTGACTCTTTTAAACAATACTAATCAATCTCTCACCTTGATAGCTTACCTCAACTCCACATCACTTTACTAATTTAAATCATGATGGTTGTAGGTCAAGGTTATGTATCCTAGTTGTGTTAGTGAAAGAGGTGATATTCAATTATAGGGAAAGATCATGATATCAATGATAATACTTGAAAGTGATTTTATACACCCATCCACCCATAAACTATTTTAAACTCTAATTTCCACTCTAAATAACTATCTAAGCCATGTTATATGGCTATATGTGACTATTAAAGTTTTGAATAGATGATGACTAGAAAGGAGGTATGAGGTTAGTTAAGATGATCCAAAACTTTACATATATTAAATATTTATTTGAAAATACATGTCTCCACTAACAACCATGATGAAAATTGAGCTTAACCTAAAAAATGTAGTCCTTGTAAGACTCTAAATCCTATTGTATGGACTAATGACATCCTTTTAGACTAAATAAAGTTGAGGTATTCTTATCCAGTATCCACATCATATTTACTCTTGAAATTTAAGACTCCTCTTTCATGTAGTCCCTCACTTTTTTGGCTACCTTTAAGTCATATTGAAGTGTTTTCATAATTATCTATTTTAGATGAATCTTTCATAGTATGTATAGATAAAGGAGAGGCATGGGACTAATTTCAAGCCACAAGGATGGTCTTAAGGGTCTCATTAGTCCTTAATAACTCACATTCAACTTGAAGAGTTACCAATGTATCTATTAGTTTGATTGAGATAAAGAACATACATTACCTTAATCTTATAAAAATTACCTTAGTTTCTTCTAACCAAGGAAACATTTACTATTGTAGGTGGGTGTACTAGCCTTGTGTATGCATTTAGGGTCTTGACTGAGTTTACCCCTTATTGATTGAGTTGAGGTTCCTGATCTTAATTAAACTTGATTTCTCTTATAAAATTTTCTTCAATGCTCTCATTACTTCTCTTTGAGGTTCTTTTCCTTTATATACCTCCCTCTAAGGTGAACACCCTATGTGTGTAGTCTACTTTAAATGGCTTGAGGTGATCGAGTGAGATTTGATGTTAAATAATAGACTGATGGTGGAGATGACTAGTATGTAGAGGTAAGATTTATATGGAACATGAAAAAAATATAATACATCAAATATGGGCTTATGTTTATGCCTTTTATCAATCATAAGGCTCATTAAAATTATTAGAAAATAACTTCACTTTATATACACAACAACCCCAGTCTTAGGATAAGATTATGAAGATGCTTATTTGTTCTAAGATGGTTTAGATAAGAATGGAAGGTATAGGAGATCAAGGGGATTCCAAGGAAGTGGTTAATAACTCATAGCCACTATTAACTCATAATATCAAGCTTTGGATATCCTGCAACACTTGGAAACTTGTTGTAGTCTATAGACATGAAGAAAACCTGGCTTACTCCCACCACCCATGTCAAATATGAGTAGGGGGCATTGGAAATAATCCATGAGGATCTTAATAACATAAAACAATCATTATTTTTTATAAAAACTTCAAATCCTCATCAAAACCAATCCCACTTCTACTCCTTTCATAA
This sequence comes from Torreya grandis, assembly GCA_037957365.1. NCBI lineage: Eukaryota > Viridiplantae > Streptophyta > Pinopsida > Cupressales > Taxaceae > Torreya > Torreya grandis. Next base: position 177,872 of record JARHVA010001819.1, read on the forward strand.
ATGAATAATCCCAATGGAGTGGACATATTGTTAAAATCCATTCATAAATATTATACCATTATATTGAATATAAATTCCTTAGATGGGATAGTTAAGAGACCCCCTTCCTCTTCCCGAGGTTTCAAACCATGACATTATCTCTCCAGCTTATATTATCCATAAACCTGAAGGGTTGTCTTAGTTGCAAAGGAGGCAAATGAAGTAAGAAGACTAGTTTTGAGTTTGTCTAACATCCTTTTGATATGAAACTCTACCGAATCACTTTCCATGACTCCATCTTAATTATCTTATCCTCCTCTATATGGAACTTTTTATACCAATTCGTACAATTGTAGAAAACACCTATAAATCTCTATTTTCTACTTTTTTTCCTTCTTTATAGCTAAGAACTACCATTTTAAGGTAAAATTATAAGGATCGTGATTTAATAAACCCTTTTTAAACCATACAAATGGTAGGGGGAAGTGGAAGAGTCATAATTTTTTATGTGGGGCTCATTTGACTAGTGGAAAGGTGTTAATGGGTCTCAAAATGGGATTTTAAGGCTATGAAATGTATAGTGGTGGAAATATGACATGTATAAGACATTTTAAAGGCCTTCTTAAATTAAATTTCCATTAAAAACATTTCCCTCTCATCTAGGTATTATAGATCATGAAGGCATAGATGAGGTGATTGATGGCTTAAAGGGTGTTCAGAGGTGCTAATTGAGCTTGAAAGAGTATATGATCGACAATGAAATTCATCATGCCAAAAAATATTCATATAATAAACAAATCAAGGTTAATCATCCTTAATATTTACTTGGAAAGACCCTCTCTTAATAAAATGGCTTGAAAAGGCCCGTGTATCATGAGAAGTAATGAACTTGAAGCTATCAAGTCACCTTAACTTTATCAAAAGATCCTTAAACTCCTCAAACAAGGATAAAAATATTATTTGGAATTTTCAAGACTTATTTAATTAATTTATCACTCTCAAGATCATAATGATCACTAACACCTCACCAAAAAAATTCAAGGCATTCATGACACATGAATACACATGCAAACCTAAACACATCAGTGGCACTTATAAGAATTTTCAAATACTCTCAATAGGAACACTTATGACATGACCATGTAGAAGATCACCATGAACATGATAGTATAGTTGTAACCAAATTTTTTTGATGGTAGGGGTTGATATTTATCCTTGTGAGTTGAAAATGGAAATTTTTTTGGTGATTCTAAAGGGTGACCATCCTATTGGTCAAACATTAATGGTACTTATAATAATGTTAAAATACTCTCAATAGGACCAATGATGACATGACCATGTAGGAGATCACCATGAATAGGATATTATGGTTGTCACCATAGTTTTTGATGTTAGGGGTTGACATTTTGCCTTGTGAGGCCAAAATGTCAACATTTTTGGTGACTCTAAGGGGTGACCATCATGTCAGTCAAGAGAACCCAGACCTTTATCATGACTCAAGGATGACATGATGAATCAAAAAATTTAATATGACATGAGGACTAATTTATCTATAGTAAATAATAAGACACAACAAAAAAACTAAATAAAAACAAACCTAACACCTAAGGAACAAACCAAGTAAGACACTAAAGCAACAAGACAACTATCTACAAACTTGTGTATGCCACACTTACTAAACCATGATAGCAACTAATCAAAATAAATAACTAAAGCACACTTTATTTATCCTCTAAGATGAAAATGGAAAGTATTTTGATCAAATTGGTTTCATGTTGTAAAATGGTTATATGTTGATTTGGATCCCCACTTACAACTAGAAGCATTGGCATGCTCATAGTCTCTTAAGAGAGTGACTGGACCTCTTGGATCCATATCTAAGTTCATGGGTTGACTATGTGAGTCAAGCACCCAATCATACTTTTCCCATATCCATCTATCTTGCATAATAAATGTGATTTCTACTTTAGTCATGAGTTGCAGTTGATTTTATCTATAAGATATAGTATTTAACTTCTAAAGTATAATTTTTAATATCTTTCTCAATCTCCTCATGGGTTATATATGGAGTGTCTAAACTAAATAAAAAGTTTTTCAAATTTTCCCAAATAGACATATCATCATGGTCAATGTAAAAACCATGGGGTTCACTTCCATTCTTACCATCTACTTATAAAACACCATGTTTATGACTCTCATGTTCTACAACAACTTGATCATCTTAAAATTCAATTGATTAAGGCTATTCTTTAACCCCCTAAAGTTAAAAATAATCTTACTTTGGTACCTCTAGACTTGCATTGAATTATCCACTTGAAACATCATCCTACTATCCTAATCCATCATTCAAATCTATGAACTAATAGTCAAACTACTTATAATGATCATCTAACTAAAATGAACTAGTCTCAACCCCACCAATGGTCTCATCAAAGCTGATTCCATGACTGTCTTCCATGAGATAATTTTCATGAATTGTGTTTTCATTCACTTCATCACCGTGGCATTATGACTAACCCATATTATCCAACCCCTCTTCATGTTCAAATTTTGATTTATAGGGATGAGAAAGGGTCCCAATCATGATTTACTCATCATATATGTTTTAGGTTTCCTTGTTAAGGTATCTTTGAAACCCTATTATAGCTTTGATATGGTCAAGTTCTTGAAGTACTACCCCTTCATTGATCAAACTTGACAGATTATCTCCCATGTTTGGATGTTTAAATTATGATCTCAATTCATTTAACTCCTTTTCAGAAGAGGAGGGTTTTGGAGGGAGATGTACTTCATTGTCCCTCTTGATAGCTTCTAAGGTGTTTTTCCATCTTACAAATTTAAGAGTGTCAATCTTGGAGACCACACTCTTATTCTTAAAATCTTCAATTGACTTGTCATAGTATGATATGGTTTGATGATCATGAGTAGCTTCAACATGGATAATTAATGAGGCACTTATAAAACTTGAGAGACCTCTTGAAATAGGCTTCATATATTCCCCTTATTCCTTACTCTCCCTTTCAAGGGTAGGTATCACATAGTTAGTTGTTATATCCCATGAAGGCTTACAAGCTAGGTTTATTTTAAGCTCTTTAGAAGGTATGGTTTTTTGAAGGTCGTCTTAAAAATAAAAGTATGTTAATTTGGAGTAAGATGATGAAGACCATAAACACTTGAGGTGGTTGGTGTGTACGGCTAGATATGAAACTTAGAGAGTGATCTAAGCCTAAATTTGACCACTAAAAAATACTCAATTTTTTATATCATATAATACAAGTCCTTATATAATCATACCTCAATATTGGGCATGAAATCAGTAAACAAGCATAGGTTGAAATGAGGCAACAAGTCTATAATAATAAATTCTTGTGCAGTTAAAAGATTAGTGTTGGCATGAAGGGTAATTTGAATGTTTTTGACAAGGCCAAATTCCATCATAATATATCCATTCCAATTCAATTCAAGGTAATAATGAGGATTATACACCAAATTTATATTATCTACCACTAGCTTAGGGATAACTACAATCTTAACCTTGTCATTGAATAAGTAGTTGTGAACTAAGAAGTCTCTAATGATCACAGAGGTGACAAAAGGAGATGGATTTCTTACACTAGTATATTATTATTAGTTTGAAGTGATGTTTTGTTGATGTAAAAGGTCATGGAATTTAATATATTTCTATTTCATAAGGCATTCTTTCAACTTGTCTCTCTCCTCCCTTTGCCTCTCAATCTCTAAGTTCATATTTAAATTATTTGGTGCAGGTTGGCTATAAAGAGTAATAGATTGGTACCATGAATAATAAAGAGGAAAATAGGGATGAAAAGGAGGTGAAAGAGGTTCACAATAAATTTTATAGTCTTGTTATTAAGGAAGCCCATTGAGAGGATAATAAGGTTCAACATAAGGCTCTTAGGGGTTATGGTGGGGTTGAAAGGGAGGTGGATGATAGAAAATTACCCTATAGGATGTCGTAACTCCTCATGTAACATATGTATAACAATATGAATATGACCAAGAACCTTTGTTACCTATATAATAATGATGTTATGATGTCTCATATCTTGAAAACTAACTAAAAATATATCAATGTGATGCTTGAAGATCTCTAAGATGACTGCATACACTATTAATGAATGTCCTTACCTTTTAGATGTCCTTAAAGGTTTCCAAGGGATTCTTAAACTCACCAAAAAATTGGTCCCACTAGGCATGCGAGAATAATTATCTACCCAATTTTCACCCTTTTAAGATGGACTATTTAAACACTCCTCAAACGGATAGACCTATAGGCCAAGGGTTACCTATTGTCTAGATCAAATCTCTAGTTTTATGGGGCTATCTCACCTAATATATCAACTTGAATCTTCTTCTAATACCTAAATATATTGGGATTAAAAGGGTGAATATATTGCATAAATTAAATATACACTAAAGGGTGGTGATGTACTAACATAATCACTCATCCACTCAACATTGAACTCTCAACAACACTAGTGGATAATTCATAGAGCTAAAACACTATCCTCAATGGATTCTAAGAAAAAATGTTTCACCAAGAGGTAAATTTTAATGAATAAATCAATATGGTAATGAGAATAAGGCCTTATTTAAGGCACATACAATAAGGCTTCCACTTCAAACTTGAGCCATCAACACTAAAACACACTAAATAACCTACAAAAAAATCTTATTATTACTTAGGTAAAACTTAGACCTAAAAAAGGGAATGTTAAAAAATTATTACATATTAAGAACAAACATGAACATACTAATTATTTATCATGAAAAATATGCAATGTTTTGGACATTAGTCCAATAGGTATGTAAGTACAAAACCTAGTAGAGTTTCATCATACCATCCTAAGGGATACAAAACAAGGCCATAAGGCATGTGTGTGTGTGTGTGTGTGTGTGTGTGTGTGTGTGTGTGTGTGTGTGTGTGTGTGTGTGTGTGTGTGTGTGTGTGTATGCATATATATATATATATATATATATATATATATATATGTATGTATGTATGTATATATATGTATATATATATAGACATATATATATATATATACATATATTCATATACATATATATATACATATATATATATATATATATACATATACATATATATATATATACATATACATATATATATATGTATATATGTATATATATATATATGTATATATATGTATATATATATGTGTGTGTATATATATGTGTGTGTGTGTGTATATATATATGTATATATATATATATATATATATATATATATATATATATATATATACATATATATACATATATATATGTGTGTGTGTGTGTGTATGTATATATAAGTATGGGATATTTAAATAATATATAGTTTCATGTAAAATTGGATAAGGTGTTATAAATGACCATCACACATTCATTATAATAGTTTTATCAATTACACATAGTCCTTTAACTCTCCATGCATTAGTGCTTTCTCCTTTTGGCAGAGAGGTGGAGGTAATGGAGTCTAAACCAGATTTATTTATCTTTATATAATAATTTAACATGCCTAAAATTTTCCATCACCCTTGTAATGTTATATACAAATTATAAATAGGGTGTGATTAAGCCTCTAAGAGGCATTGAGTAGTCCTTTCCTCAATATGCATGTTAACTATGTTTGGTAACTTATTCTTCATGATGGCCATGAGGAGTGTATTAATAATATTTAATTAATTAGTTAAAATGAATTTAAACTCTTTATAACCCACTTAAATTTCTCTCTTATTCCATTATTTCACTCCCTTGGAAACCAAATAGGCCAAATAAGCCAATTAAGCCTAATAATCTAATTGTTGGTGTTTTGTAGCCATGAAAGTCTGGTTAAAACCATAGAAAACAATGAAAAAATGAGATACATAATTAAAAAAACCACTTACATCATAACATGATCCTTTTTGATCAAGAAACACCTATAATTGTGTCAAGCTATTTGGTTATGTCACCCTATCTTTCATTTCTATAGACTAGCTCTTTAGAAGAAGCCCACATAGGTATTTACAAGAATGTTTTTGAGCATATAATTTCTTGAGGAAATATAATAATTTTTAAAACTTCCCTTCCAATTATTTTTACCTTTTATAACAAATTTTGACCTCTCTTTCATCCCTTTTTCTTGGTAAAATATAGTATTATGACACTTCTATATAGATTTCATACAATCAGGTAGCATGAATAGGTCCTCTAAATTTACTTGACACTCTAGTTGTTTTTTAGACCATTCTAGGGTGATAGGATCCCAAAATATCAAGATTTATTAGAATTAGGTTTGTATATGGTTTTAGAGAGGTTTTGGGTGTCTAGGAATATTAACAATGATTCATAGAGTATGGATCCCTCAAGCAAAAAATATTGTCATATATTTTAGGTAAATTTACCCATATAGATGATTATACAATCTTAAGTTCCCATGTAAAATAATAATTAAGATAGCTACGTATAAAAGTGGGCTTGGATTCTTTTATAAGTAATTTGAATAGGTTAGTAGTCTTAAGCTTTGTTAATAAAGGTGGGGACCTAAAATAACCTTAATCCTTTATGGATTTAAAGTGCATATAGTTACATTAAATATCCTAGGATAATTTTATGTAAACTGCTTGGTGATGAAATATATGGGCATCCAAATAAAGGCATCAAATGACTGTCTATGAATGTGTGCTTCAAATTATCCATTAAGACTAAAAATCACTTATCCCCTATTTTCCTCTTTTTGAAAACACTATCATAAGACTAGATACCACATATTATATCTTATCATTTCTTTGTATTTTCTTGATATGTCTTCTTATACTTCCATGGTGGTGTGGCCTTCTAGGCCTTAAAATAGGTTTCTAGGACAAATAGGCTAAGACTATGTTTAAGGGTCTAGATGGCATGTATGTCACCTAAGGGGATTAAAATCATCATGATACATATATCCTCAAAACTTATCCAATATTTTTCAACTCTCTTCAACCACCAAATTATGACTTTGATCCTCTATGTATTCTTAACTTGGCTTAGGGTTTGTATATAGGCAGGACTAAGAAACCTAGAGGTTTGATTTTTAGTGCCTTATTCCTCACCCAACACTCTTATCACCATGAAATTTTTCTCTTAATATCTCACTTCTCTTACCTTCCTATCAGGTACCCTAATATCTTCAAATAACACTCAAAGCATGTGAATGCTATCAGTCACTAATGCACATGCCTATCTTCCTAACTATTCCTCAAGTATTTTTTATCTTGAAAGTTGAGTGTTGTTAACCCTAAAAATCATATTAATACAATATAATTATCCTTATTTGTATTATTATTACTTTATGAAGTGAAATATCATTGTCTTTTTCCTCAAACTTCTTAAATAACTACTAGGTCTCATCATATATTACTTAGCAGACTACAAGAGCTCTGAGATGAAACAATGACTATCTCTAATAGTTTTAAGACCTTGAGTATATCATAAATGGATTTACCTATTGAAAATGATCCTATATACCAATTTTAAAATCATGATCACCCTTGTAGAGGCTTTAAGACTACTAACATTCCCAAAATTATCCATATGCATTTCACTGTGTTTCTTGCATGTAATTGTTGATCTTAGGAATTTTCATTAATAATATTGTAGTGAGTAGTAGGGTCATAAAACTTAATATGTCATAAGTCTCCCTGTTATCTTCATAACCCTTCTTCATTACAAAATCAAGTTTTATCCTTTACATAATACTCCACATCACTATCCAATCTAATAAATGATGGTTATAGGTGTCTTATTAGATATGAATGAGCTGTTAAGAGGTATTAAGCTATCTTAGAGGCTAGAATGGTTCTGAATATATTAATTAAGTGATTTATATTATTCATGATCTTCACTTTAATCTAAACAACACCAATCAATCTCTCACCTTGATAGCTTACCTCAACTCCACATCACTTTACTAATTTAAATCATGATGGTTGTAAGTCAAGGTTATGTATCGTAGATGTGTTAGTGTAAGAGGTGAGACTCCATTATAAGGAAATATCCTAATATAATTGATCACACTTTAAATCTATTTCATATGCCCATCCACCCATTAACTAATTTAAACTCTAATTTTTACTCTAAATCACTATCCAAGTCAAGATATATGGTTTTAGGTGACTATTAAGGTTTTAAATAGATGATGACTAGAAAGGAGGTATGAGGTGAGTTAATATGATCCAAAAATTTGAAGCTATTCAATATTTATTTGAAACTCCTTCATGGATCCACTAAAATCCATGATGAAAATTGAGCTTAACCTAAAAAACTCAATCCTTGTAAGACTCAAAATCATATTGTATGAACTAATGATTTCCTTATCTACTACATGAGGTGAGGTATTCTTGTCCACTTACCATTTACTTAACATTTACTCTTGAAATTTGAGACTCATATTACATGTAGTCCCTCAATTGTTTAGTCACCTCCAATGCATCTTGAAGTGCTTTCATAAGTATCTATTGTAGGTGAAGGTTTCAAACTATGTACAGATAGAGGAGAGGAATGAGACTGATTTCAAGCCATAAAGATGGCCTTAAAACTCTCATCATTCCTTGATAACTTAAATTCAACATAGATAGGTTTTAATCTAGCTATGAGGTTGATTGAGAAAAAAAACATACATTACCTTAAACTTCTCAAAATTACCTTAGTTTCTATTAACCAAGAAAACATTGACTATTGTAGGTGGGTTTACTAGCCTTGTGTATGCATTCAAGGTATTTTATGAGTTCGCCCATTATTTATTGAGTTAAGGGTCTTAGTCTTACATGACCATGATTTATCCTCTATAATTTTCTTCAAAGTTCTCATTACTTCTCTTTGAGTTTCTTTACCTTTCTATACCTCCCGTTAAGGTGAACACACTATGTGTGTATTCTAATTTGAATGGATTGAGGTGAATAAGTAAGATTTAATGTTGCATAATAGATTGATGATAGATATGACTAGTGTGTAGAGTAAGGATTAATATGGAATAGGAAAAATATATCATAGGTCAAATATGGGCTTATGTTTATTCTTTTTAACAATCCCAAGTCTCATTATAAGTATTAGGAGAAAACTTCACTTTATATACATAATAACCCCAGTCCTGTGATAGGATTATGAAGATGGTTATTTGGTCTAAAAGGGTTTAGATGAGAATGGAAGGCATATTATATCAATTGGATTCCAAGAAAGTGGTTCATAACTCATAGCCACTATTAAATCACATTATCAAGCTTTGAGTATCCTATAATACATGAAAACTTGTTATAGTCTGTGGACATGAAGAAAACATGAAATCTACTTGATCCCATAACACCCACATTTGAAACATGAGTAAAAGGCATTGGAAATGAGATATGAGGATATTAAGAACATAAAAGAATAATTATTTTTTCATAAAAACTTCAAATCCTCATCAAAACCATTTCCACTTCTACTCCTTGAATAGATGAATAAGCCCAATGGAGTGGCTATATTGTTAACATTCATTCATAAATATCAGACCATTATCTTATATATAATTTCCATGTATGGGAAGGTTAAGAGACCCCCTTCCTCTTCCCAAGATTTTAGACCATGACATTCTCTCTTTAATCTATATTGTCCATAATCTTGAAGTGTTGTCTTAGATACAAAGGAGGTAGATGATGTAAGAGGAAAATTTTTAAGTCTATTTGATATATTTTTACCATGAAACTCTATTGAATCACCTACCCTGATTCCATTTTTAGGTTCTGATCCTCTTCTATATGAAATAGTCTATACTGATCTATATAATTGTAGGAAACACCTAAAAATCCCTATTTTTCTACATGTTATCCTTGTTTCCAATTGGGACCCACCATTTTAGGTTAAATTTATATGAATCATGAGTTAATATACTCTTTTCAAATAGTACATATGGTAGGGGGAAGTGGAAGAGTCATAATTTGGCATGTGGGGCCCATTTTACTAGTGGAAAGGTGTGAATGGGTCTCAAAATGGGATTTTAAGGCTATGAAACGTATAGTGATGGAAATATGAAATGAATAAGACCTTTTCAAGGCCCTATTTAATTATTTACATTAAAAACACTTCCATTTATTCTAGGTCTTATAATTTATGATGACATATATGAAGTTATTGATGGCTTAAGGGGTGTTTAGAGGTGATAATTGATCATGAAAGAGTATATGATGGATAATTAAATTCAACACACTAAAAAATATTTATATCACAATTGAATAAAGTTAAACATCCTTCATATTTCCTTAGAAATACCCTCTTGTAATAAAATGGATTAAAAGGTCTCAGGCATCATGACAACTAATGACCCTAAACCTATCAAGTCACCTTAACTCTATCAAAATATCCTTAAACTCCTCAAATAGGGCTAAAACCATTATTTTTAATTTTTCAATACTTATATACTTCGTTTATCACTCTAAAGATCATAATGATTACTAACACCTCACCAAAATACTCAAGACACTTATGACACATGAATACATAAGCATAACTAAACACATCAGTGGCACTTCTAACAAGGTTCAAAGACTCTCAATAAGACCAACGATGACATGAACATGTAGGAGATCACCATTAATAGGTTAGGGTAGTTGTCACCAAGAAAATTTGATGTCAGGGGTTCAAATTTGGCCTTGTGAGGCCAAAATGTCAACACTATATATTCTACCTATGAAATGTGTGTTTTTAAATATATGTCTTCAATTAACTGATGCTCCCACTTTCATCTACTACCCAAATTATCTCCCCACTAAAATTATCTCTCTATTATCTGAAGTAACTTTCCACTAATGAAATCAACTATTCACTATTCTTATTTACAAATATACCTATTTATGTTCAAAAATAGATTGGAAAAATCATAAACAAACAAATGTACTCTATTGTTTTTAAAATATAGTCAATAAATATTGTATTTAACCTTCATTATTTTTATTTTTATACTACATCCATCATGTTGGTAATAACATACCTAAATCAAAAATAAAAAATACATGTAGGTGAAACCTAAAGATTGAAGATTCACAACCATTATATACTTTTATTTTGTCATCTAAGCTTGATAGGCTAGAGGTTTATTTATTTTCACTTTACTATTATTAATTTAGATCAAATTTATTTATCAATTTTTTTTAGTGGACTAGAAATTAAAAAAATTAATAATTCCATGTTCATTTTATTGATATTAATCCATGCCATATAGTAGTCATTCACTCATTTAGGGCTCAATTGATCACCCACCTAAGTTGATTATTTCTATAGTCTTGGTACAGTGAGATATTGAAACTTGTTAATATCTAATTTATATGGGGGGTCTCATTGAAGGATTTTAACATATGGACTATCCTGAGGAGTAGGAAAACATGATCATGCCACATGGCTCAATCATGGTCATCTCAGAGTTTGGACCAAAATGGCCAAGTATGAAGAGGCCTAGGGAAATGAGTGAGTGATAAGTGGTGGCTCCTTGATTACCTAGGGAAACCATTGGCCTAAAAACATAAAGGTAGCTATTAGAATTTAAATTATGAAATATTTGTCCCAAAATGAGTAAGTAAATATTTAAAATAAAGGAAAAATGGAAAAAATTCTATGAAATAATAATTCCTTTTACCCAACTTAAAGTTAAAAATGATCCATTTAAATGAAAGAGACTAAGTTTCAAAAAGAAACCATTAAAACCTTTAGTGTTTTTACTTTTTAAAGGAGTATTTATGGATCATATTTCTAGATAAAAGGTTATGAAAAAATATAAACCATTAGATAATTTTCCTAAATCTAAGATGAAATGGCCTCCAAAATGGAAATTATAAATGCATTTTAGAATATCAATCAGTAACACCAAGACTTATTATATTAATGAAAAATTTAAATATTAGAATGCCATTACTTCAATATCATTTAGGCCAAGTTCACAAGTTAAAAAATTTAAGTCTAGACCTATTTTAAATACTAAAAATAATGAAGCATCAAGACTATAACTCCTTAAGTACCCCTTTTCAAATAAAATCCACAAAGAAACTAGCAAAAATTCCATCAGATAAGAAGAACATAATTACATAGTAAAATATAAAGATGATCCATGATTTTAGTGATGAAATTAAGGAATGTTGGTCCAAAAAAATGTTGACTTTTATGAGGAAATGTTACTTTAGTGTTAAGAATCTAGACTACATGCCATCATTATTGAAATAAAAGATAATAAACTGAAGCTCCATTTAGATAAACTTAGATAAAAAGATAGTGCTCAATTATTCTTCAATTAACAACATACTAGGACATAATTATTTTAAAGGATCATTATATGGTAGGATTTATTTTATTAATATTTTTAATTGATTGGGAAAACTTAGACACTCATTAGGTAGTCGTAATTTATTAAAAAGAACTTTATTTACATAATTTGGCTAAGGAAAGTCAAGATTGGGAATTTATCTACTAACACCCAAGCATTCATATCCCCAGTAGAGATGCCTTCAGTCCCACTCAAGGGCTATCTCCATTTCTAGCTAGGTGAGAAAGCATGTGATGGAATTTTTCCAAATCACCTTTCATTAGTGATAAACTTGCATTTTCATGAGATTTAGACTTCTTTTCATTTGATATTTATCTGATTAATTAAGAAGGGTTAGGGATCAATATAGACAAGGTATAGGGATGACTAAATCAACTATTTATACCAAAGAATTTTGATCTTTTAGTGATTTAAATGTTATAGATATGTTCCTTTTAAGTTTTATGATAAACTGTTAGAATATGGATTTTATTAATTCACTTTATTATTTATGAATCAATGACTCCCAATCCCTTCCTTATATTAAGATAAGTTCCTTCGCTTACCACTTTGTTTAATAATGGGGATCTACCTTCTATATTTTAATTTTGGAGCTATATTTTTTAATGTCTATTAGCTTTAAATTGATAAAACTTAGGGGAATGGGGAGCATAATTTAGATGGGACCCTATCTTATCAAAATAGACCTAGATGCTTCTCAATTTGAATCATGGGAATAAGATATGAATGCTAAAAGGTTAGTAAGGTAAACACAGGGTGAATAAGATAAATACCCAAATCAATAAAATTGACACCAAAATAAACATAAATTAAGATACAAGAAATCAAACACACAATAAGACATAATTAAACACATAACAAAATCAAACTAGCTACTTTAATCTAATATATATGTCACCATAATTTACCCTGTGGGATACTCTAAAAGTGAATTTGAGGGGGGAAAAAGTAATAATTAAATAACTATATGTTCACATGTAGTGGGATATTATTCCCTTCAATGTCTTTTAGGAAAAATGTGTTCTACCCTAGCAACTCAGAGATATGGTATGGGTCAATCTAGAGTGGATAAAGATTAGAATGATTCTATTCATTTTCATGTGATTTTTCCCATAATAAGACCAAATATGATATATATAATGAATTGATGTTTTCATTATTATCAAACCATCTCTTGAATATTTCTTGATGTGTATTGAAATTTCATAGAGCCTGTTGTCATGCATCTTGTAATTGTATAATATCCAAAACATTAGAGTTTTCATTTTTAGTGTATTCCATGTACTCTTACATTAAATTTTAATTTAGTGGCTTAAGGGTCATTGGTAATATGGGTTACAACCCATACACCATCAAAAATGGGTAACTTGTGAGAACTTGTTTGTATACAGTATGATCAACGTAGAGGCCATACTTTAATAGTGAGTGTCATTCATAAGTTTTATTTTTAGTAGACTTATTTATGCATAAATTATGTTCATATTAGTTAAATATACAAAATGATTCTATTATGGCAAATAATTTCAATAGAACCTAAAGTTTATCCCATTATCATAAGCCCATTTAGTGAGCTCAGCTAATTGAACCGTAGGTCCACTATCATAAACTAGGGAGGCTAGGGTGCCAAACCATATTTTCATGTTCTAAATGAAATTGATGAATTATTTGGTGTGTTTTTAATGGTTTCCATAGCCTACATCCATTTAGTGAAATAATTAGTGATTGTAAGTATCAACTTTTGGATAATCAATGAGTTTAGGTTGATGACTCCAACAAAGTCAAGCCCCCATTAAGTGAAAGGATGTTGATGTATTAAAAGCTAAAAAGGCATTATAGTGTGAATTTAATTTTTGATTAAGGTATGACATTGATGTAAAAAACACACATAAGCATTTACATCCTTAAAAATAGTGGGGCAATAATACCTAGATCAAAGGATATTATGTAAAGTTTTGGTCCCAAAAATATGGTCATTACCTAAATTCTCATGGAAGCTAGTCATGAATTCCTTGGCTTATTCTTCATATAGAAATATGAGATATATGACTTCATCGTTATTTATATATAACACTCCAATATTTATCATGTAGTGGGATTGTTTCATCCTAATAACTCCTAGAGGGGATTTCCACAAATAATGTAGTGGATAATTAAATCATACCATTCTTGCTGGAAATTTTTGATTGGTTCAACTACACCACTATGATCTTTGTCTCAATCATAGTGACTAATTAAGTAATACCTTGACCTATAAATATATTGATATTTTTTATTTCAAACTCATACTCTTGTATCTTGGACATCCATTAACATATACATTTCCTATTCTCATTCTACCACAACATTAGCTTCATGGTTGGGTTTGGTTTGATGGTGTACACCTTATTCTTGAGAATGTAAGGTCAAAATTTATTCACAACCTTGAATAAATTATAGTAATGTTTGTCTAAGGTTAAATAATTTATCTCTACATCCTTCAAGTTTGTGATCATGAAAGCAATAGAGTTATCATCTTCACCTCAATTTTGAATGAGCATTACAACTATGATGTGCTCTGAAGCAAAGGAATAAAGGTAGAAATATTTTTGGTAGTCTAAGATGACCAAGGATAGTACCTACATGATGGCTTCCTTAATTTATTGGAAGTATTTCCTAGTTTTATAAGTCCATTCCACCTTTTTTTCCTATTTCAACATTACATTTAAAGGTATAATTTTTTTAGCAAAACTAGATATGAATTTCATGACAAAGTTAATCCTACCAGAGAATTACATTAATTATTTTTTACTCCTAAGCATAAGTATTCTGGAAATCAAATTAACATGTTCAAGGTCAATAAATATACATTCATTCATGATGATGTGATTGATAATATTACCTTTGGTGACACTAAACACACTTTTATTGGGGTTTTGAGTGAGATATTTTACTTTTTACACCTTTTGAAGATCTTATAAAGATGATGAATATGATCAACTTGCATTTTGGAAAATATTCAAGTTATCCATATAAATAATAATTTTTCTCCAATCAGACCTTTAAAATAAAAGTCCATATCTCTTTACAATGCATCTCTTATGTTAGTGAGTAAAAATGAGATTCATTTGTAAGTGAAGGTGACCCGTTTGGTTGTGAGTGTAATTTTTATTTGATCTTTATCATTTTCCAAGATCTAATTATATGTTGAGCATCCATCCAAGAAGGAAATCATCTAAGATCCACTTACCATTTAGATCACCTCATCAAGCGATGGTAATATATAGTTATCCTTGTAAAAAATAAATTTTAGATTTATAATATACACATACAATCAGATTTATCCTTTTTTATGGGCATGTACAAGGTTAAAAACCCAAGTAGAATGATGAACTAGGAAGATGATCCCAACTGATAGGAGTTTGAGGACATCTTTGTGGATAAGTGGTTGTAGGATTGGATTCACAAGTTGTTGACTTTTTATTAAAAAAAATTGGATTGTATTGACTAGGATAGTATGAGTTATTATCTTTCAGTTGAATACCTTAAGTTCTGCATAGGCCAAAGTAATAACATCTTGGTACTATAAAAATAGTTTTATAAGTTGTTCATTTTTAATAAGAGTGTAGTCCAAGATAATATAAACATTATTGGGTTGGTCTAATCATCATATGTTTATGATTATAGACCTTTGGTATGACTTTGTGAGATTCTCAAGTCAATGTAGGGTTCTATCAAGGTAGAACACTCTCTCAAGGTAGATCATCAATTTTAGAACTTGATTTTATTTCAAATTTAGAATGTCATCCTAGTCAAATTCTTTATTTCCATAGTATTATATTTCTACCTCATCTATTATGTGGGTCTTAAATACCCCTGAATTATTGATGAATTATAAAATATGGTGGTTATCCTTAAATAACTATAAATTATTCAAATTATATACACTAAGGGATATGGGATCAGTTATACTAAAACTTTCTACATCGATGAGTCATCTAGAGGTGTGAGGTTTACAATAGTAGTTGTGAATGATTCAACCACTTAATTTTATCCTCAAATAATGGAAATGATATTAAAGGTAGTAAACATTTATATCAAGTCCCATGTCCTATGTTTTTAATTTATTAGATAAGCCAACTTACATTAGAACTTGCTTATGAATTGATTCACTAATAGTTTAGAATATCCAAACACTCTTAAATATTTGAATATATATTTGAATGTAAACTATATTCCTATGATCACGGATTCATAAACAACTAAGTTTTTGGTGAAAGGAAACTAGAGTATATATATAACTGGTTCCTCTTTACTAATGGGTCAATGAGTAGAATTCCTACCTTAGAACCTTGCTAGAATGGGTCCCATCAAATTATGAAGATCACATACCTAGAAATTTAGTGTCTTTGTTTTTTTTGTTTAAAATACATTATGTATAAAAAGTATAAATGCCTATGTTAAATGATACTAATTTTATTATTTCATTGAATGTATTATACTATGTGATCATGTGTTTCATTCTATGCTCTCTATCAACATAGATCTGATTGACTACACTTGCTCAAAGTAATCATATATGGGATAAATATGTACCCATGTATCCATTTAAGTTTTTATATTAATCCCTATTAATAAAAATTCAATAAGCTTTGGGGATTTTGAGCACATCAATATCCATGAACTTTTGGACTTTAGGCTCAGATTTTAGCTACATATGGATATTCAAGAGCTCACACAATACTTTAACTTTATAGTCATATAACTATAAAACTATTTTGTATAGATTATATGTGTTAATATTAGTTTTTGACAAATTCCTACATGCATAACATTCACAAAGGTTCCTGAGTTAGCTAAATAGTTATGAAGGTTCTTCCCAAATATCCTGATTATAAAGAGGAATGATGGGACCTCAACCTTGTTCATGTGTATCATACTCTTCCATATATATTTTAGAATATTCAAAATTCATTAAAAAATTCAACATAGTCTAATTCACCATTTTGGATATTATTATGCACATGACACCATTTTGGCAAGGCCAACTCACATATGTTGATCTCTAAGAATTTATTAGGTGAGGGTTCTAGATAGTTATTAAAAATTTTATGGGAATAGTTTTATATTTAGTGAGTGAACTTAATATTTTAACTCTCATCAAAAAATTTCCCAAATTTCCTCGATAGGTTGAATAAGTCATTATTGAGCTTCTCCACCATGCATTATATAAAATCTAGTTTAGAATTGGTAGATTTCTAAGGGACACTTTTGATGTTTATCATAATAGGGACCAATGTGTTATTATGATATTGAGGTGATACTTCATTATTAATTGGGATGAGTAATCTTATATAGTTATTTGGTGTAACATGTCTCAAATAAATTTGGTTTGTAACTGGTATTGGTTGTAGCATGTGTATGTTCTAGCTAGTGACAAAGAGGGGGTTCAAAGTAGGCATACTTAGTGGTGTATTTATGATGATTAGTGCCAAAATACCTTAATAATTTAGTTTTTTTATGATTTTATGGCCTCTACATAATATAAATATAATTATAACACTAATGGGTATCTATGTAGGAACATATCAGTATAAGGATCTAGTGCATTTTTATACATTTCAAGGGCTAGTTGGGCATCTAGTATATATAGTATAACATTTCATATTTACATATTTTTAAATATACCATTGTAATTTATTATTGTTTTATTGGGTTCCCTTTCTATGCATGTGAATTATAGGTATAACACACTTATATCAATGAATTACCCAAATTGGGTGAGAAATATGTCATTGAATTAGCCCTAACTTATGATAGAGCCTTTAGAAATTTTTAAGAACCCATCATGTACCATGTCCATTAGATTAAATGGGAAAATAATAAAATAAATTTCCTCATGTTTAAAATTTATAAGCTTGAGATTAGTAATATATAAGGTTACATCTTCCTCAGTGGTATGTCCCACACCTAATGTGAATCATTAAAGGTAAATTTATGGATCAATAGTTAAATTAAGGAAAAATATAGGAATTCCAATAGAAAACCTAAACATACATGCCATAGGTGAGACCATAGGTGGAGGTCTATTAGGGATAAAATGAGAGGATGAGCTAGTATGTGTGACCACATCTATTGGTCTCCTTTTAACAGTTCTAGTTCTCTTATAGAATTATAATAGGTATATTATTAGTATCATATGACTAGATTGAGATCTAGTAATATACACAACATTATCTAAGTTTCTCATAGGTATCCTAGTAGCTTAAATATATGTTAAATATTGAAAAATGGACCTTCTTTCTAGTGTAAAATATTGTTCAATCAAAGATCTCACCCCTAACTACACCTATTGAATTAGATGTGCCAAGTGAGCTTGGGAAATGATTGGGGAAATTATATCCTCTCATTTTAGATTGATGCTAAGATAATCTAGGGAATGAGCTATAGTTATGGGTATCCATTATGTAGCCTATTTCTAATATATTTGTAAGAGATATATCTCTATCACTAGAGATTCAAGACCATTTTTTCATTGACTCACAATTTTTTATATTATAATAATACCACTAATAACCTTTTGAATTTATATTCCTACTTCAATTCACTTCACTACTTATAAGGAAAAGAAAAAGGTTGTTTTT
The DNA here is from genome assembly GCA_037957365.1 of Torreya grandis. Taxonomy (NCBI): domain Eukaryota; kingdom Viridiplantae; phylum Streptophyta; class Pinopsida; order Cupressales; family Taxaceae; genus Torreya; species Torreya grandis. Next base: position 196,805 of record JARHVA010001819.1, read on the forward strand.
CACAAATAAAAAAAGAGGGATGGCAAGGAATAAATAAATCCATTTGATTAAAGGGACAACATAAATTATTGTAGGACCAAAATTTGCTTAGCTATAGTTGTACCACTATATGCTAAGTTTCATGATGGCTTAAGCTCTAGTTACATAGGGAGAGGGTATAAGGGGAAAGGGTACATGCTTAATTCAAATATTACTTTTAATGAATGAGATAAAAAAATGTATATATTTAATCACACACAATACCTAACATATTTCAAATGATAGTGAAAATAATTATATAACTTAATTAAAATAATAGAAACACATCCTAGTTAATGCATAAAATCTATAGAAAAACACATATTATAATCATAGAAAACTAGTGTTAATCTATGATAGTATAAATAAAGTGGAATATCATCAAGGACATTTGATGAATTTACATAAAATATCAATTTTTCATTAATCTTATAGATTTTTTTCAAATAGAGTCCACCCTTATAACATACTAGGCAATAGTATATATATAAAGGAGAGATGGGTCTTGTTTGTGAGAGAAATTATATCCTACTCTTGGCCATCATAGCCTAATATTTTAAATAAAATTATTTCAGAATATTTACCATCTCCAAAAAATATGGAGTGAATATCCATGGTTCACTAAGGATCATTGAGAAGAGGTCTGATGTGGACCTCATGCTAATTATTATGACAGGTTGGTTGATATGCCAATGATGAGTCAATGAGGTTAAACCTATGCGAGTCAATAGGTGAAGTTTGGACTTGCATAACTTTACTTTATATATTATAAGTAGGGAGTGTGGGGATCACACATCTATTTTTCCTATCTAGTACTTTAAATGACCAAAGGATTGGCCACTTGGCATTCCATCAATATATTTGATTATGTAGATCATATTGGACCCATAGTCTAAACTATGAATATAGATGGCATAGAAAGTCAAGATGACCATAAATTTAAAGATTTGATTTCTTCATGTAGGTTCACTTATCTTCCTTAGGAAGAGCACACCATGTGTCTACCTCTCACTACTTAATATATCCAACATGTCCATGACTCCCTAAGGTCCTACTACTTGTCAATCTTCTATTAATCTTAAGTTTGGAATAAGTCCCTAGTCACTCTAAATTTTATTTAGTGATGATGCACTATGATATGGACAAAAGGAAATATCTTGAGCATCCAAAAATATTCAGGATCTCATGAAATATTTAATGTGCCTGATTACCCTAGAGTCTCAAGATGTTTTCATGTGGTCTAAGCTTGGGGACTCACTCCCTCTACACTCAAATTTACTACTCTTCTCAAACTAGAGTCCCATATAATCATGATGTTCCATGTGGAAACATATTGAGGCCCCTTAAGGTCATCTAACTACTCAACATGATTCAATAATCTTGAGCATTCAAGATAAATATATTATTCCCTGTGGTGAAATATTGTGAACTCAAAGAATTGATGGGTAAACACTTTATCCAAGTGTTCTAGAAAAACAAATGCCCAAGATCCTAATAGGTGGTGGCCTCACAAAATTTTCAAACATATGAGATAGAAAATTAAAAATTAGACCAATTTTAAATTTTTAAATAAAACAATTAAGCCCAGAAATAACAAATTACCAAGGTAAAACATGAAACATAGATTGGAAAAGCCAAGGAAAGACAAAATATGAATTTTAAAGATGAAACGATATAAAAATTTAGTCAACTTTAATATAGGATAAGTTGAGAAAAGATAGGAAAATGACCAGATGATCTAAAAAATGCAAGGTTAAATTCCATAATAATTAACTTTCAAGTATTTAGAACACATTTTAATGATTTAGACTCCTAGACAAATAATCTAGTTTTGAAATTTTTGATGGGTCAAATGGCCATCAAATTTAGGCTCATGCGATTATTATTTTTATTTCCACATGTCATCTATCTAACATTCCATTCCACATGTTATTAATTTAGTCATTCAAGGCTAAGTTGATTGCCCACCTAGGTTAATTACAGTCCTATTATGGTGAGATATTAACACTTGTCAAGATATCACTTATCTAGGGGGTCTCACCAAAGGATTAAAATATACAAATCATACTAAAGAGTATGGAAATATGATCATATCATGTGGATAAATCTTAAAAATCTAATATCATGGAGAAAAATGACCAAATCTAAAGAGGCCTAAGGAAGTGAGTGAGTGATAAGTGATATCTCCTTGCTTACCTAGGGGAAGTGACCATTGGTCTATGAACCAAAAAGGTATGCATTAGAATTTAAATTATGATATATTATCTAGAAATGACTAAGTAAAGATCTAAAATAAAAATAAAAAGAAATAAGGCTATGAAATAATAATAGTCCTTTGCCTAACTTAAAATTAAAAATGACCCATTCGAATGAAAGTGACTAAGTTTATAAAGGAAACCATGAAAAACTTTAGTAATTTTACTTTGGAAAGGAGTAGATGTGGATTGGATTATCGTATGAAATTTATTTTAAACCATAAACCATTAGATAATCTACCTAAATCCTAGGTGAAATGGCCTATAACATGGAAATTTCAAATGCGATTTAGAATATCAATTAAGTAGACACGAAATTATTATATTCATTCCAAATATTTTTAAGATCTAGATGCAATATATTTTAGGCCAAGTTTACAAGATGTAAAATTTAACTATAGAATTAGTTTAATTAATAAAACTAATGCAAAGTCATGACTTAACTTCTCAAGGAGCTTGTTTAAAATTGAATCAACAAATAAACAAGTCTATATTCCATCATATCAGAAGGCTAAAATTTAAGAGCAAAAAAGAAAGAGGTTCCATGATTTTAGTGATAAAATTAGGGCATGCTGGTCATAACACCCTAATTTTTGGGATTGTTGTACTATCATTCACACACCTATAAGGTACACCTTTCATTCCTTTGTTTACAACATTATGTCCATCATGCCCATTGAAATTTATCTTCCATCATTATGTGTCTCTTTATAAAATCTTGTTGATGATGAATCATAGACATCTCAAGGATATGTGAGTTTAATCACATAGATGATAAAAATATGAATGTCATTAACCATTTAAAATCCTATAAAAATTATATTTGACATATCTTAATGAAAAAATTAGAGACAGAGAGTTGAAATTTTAGATCTTGTTCTAGAATAAAACCAATAGAACACTAATGTTGGTCATAAAAAGAATGGCAAGTTTTAACATAACTAGTTATGTCCATACATCATTTTTAACAAATATGTATTGGGTGATTAAAGACATGATAAAATAAGGTGAAGAGCTTGATGAACTAATGAACATCAGCTACCTCAAGTGCTTCCATGCTTATAATACTCTAGTACTAAAGTATATATTTAAAATTAAAATTTTAAATTTTAGAAAAATAGAAAAAAATGATAAAGAAAAACATTCCATCCAAAAATTTAAATCCATTGTTATGGCACTTTAGATAAGTACCATGAAAAGTAGTTTTTGGCACCATGTGTAAACCATTGTATATATACACATTATTTATTTGGGAGAATCCCATAAAATTATCCATTCATTATATATATATATATCCCTATTAATTTGTGTATATCCCACATTTTTAGTTGACTATAACACTAACATTTTATTTTAAGGTTTGATTTTCATGGTTATAAAGATACACCTTTCTCATGTTTCAGTAGAATCTTGAACATAACACTTATATAAATAAATCATCCATATAACATGACTACACCCATCCATAATAAAACCCCATCATTTATCATCATTTATTGGGAGTGTATATTTCATCTAATCATCATCATCTTACCTAATACCACCACTTCCCATTTATTCTCTCATTGGGGGAACTACATCAGCTTAAGGTCCATATATATTATGTATTTAGTTATTGTTTACATGGGTTATTCTAGCTCAAATTATCAATGATATCCCAAAAAACACATTAGCATATAATTTCTTTATAAAATCCCAAACAATACAAAATAAATTCACAAAAACCAATAAACTAACCCTTGTCCTTAATCGTACCCTAATCATTCCTTACATAAGTTATTCATAAAATGGTTATCATTATCAAATATATCATATGAAAAAGGGTTTTACTCTAAAAAAAAGTGTATACACTCCATTTTTATCACTTCCATGTTAAAATTTCAAAATTTAATGACTTCCCATTATTACACACAAACTAGTTTAAAATTATCTATTCATTTAATGTATGATCTCAAATTGACCTTGGACCATATATAGGTGTGATAATCTACCATATAAGATCTATTTAATTATCATTCTAGTCATTTTCTCTTCTGAATTATTCTATTATGATCAATTCACTAATTCCCTTTCACTAATCAATTAATACAATTAATTCTCATTCTCTAAATAATTTTTATAATTATAATTCTATGAAAATGGATTTATAATTTATTTTCAATTGTTAATTTTTCATTTGCCTTATAAAAGGTATCTTCATTGAAGAAATAATCTTGAGATCCTATGGAATATTTTTCTATGATCCAAGCAATCTACTAAAGGAATTAATATAAAGGATTATTCTCCACCCTTCATCTTAGAGACAATATAAAGGGACCAAAATTAGTCTTTTGAGATATTTTAAGGGAAAATTCTCAATCCTTCATCTTATAAACAAGATGAAGAGTCTAAATTGATTATCTATGTGTTTTCCCAAGAATGATTCTCTACCCTTCATCTAGGAAACAAGATGAAGAACCCACAATAACTCTCACAAATATATTATGAATAGCATTATCCACCCTTCATCTAGAAAAAATATTTAGGGTTCATATTCATCATTCTTTGATATATTTAATAGATATCCTCCACCCTCATCTTGAGCAAAATGAATGGCTCACATTAGTGATCCATGTGTTGAACCATGTGCATTATTGAGGAATAATTTGCAAGTATTCATTTTAGAATCATTATGAAGGGTTCTCATTGATCCTAATTTATTTAAAATATAAATCCTCTATTTTTTATTGGACATGCTCGATAATTATAACAAATCCCTACCATTTTATCAATTTAACATGTTCATCAAAGGTCTTATTTAACAAATAAAATACTAAAATATTCAAGGAGATAGGGTCAATTTTGGTACATTAAAATTGAAAAATATTTCTTGAATACATATCCAATCCAAATAATACATAGAGGTTAAATTTACAATTAAGGTTTTCATTGTATTGGTTTAATCTTAGTATTGTAATCTTAATATGTGTATGCTCATGAGGTCTTAAGTATAAATCATTAGTTATTGATACTTAATTTTTATCATTTAAAAATTTTGAATGAATTAATGAATAATAATAATAATAATAATAATAATAATAATCTAATTATACATACATCATGCATGGTGGTACCTAACTTGCACCCCATAAATTCTTATGGTCTCTTTATTAGTCTTCTAGTTTAAAAAAACATTTTGATTTTTGCTAAGAAACGACTGGTAACATGCTCATACCTTCTGATATATTATCTTATTTAAAATATTTTTTTTAGGGATGTGCATATTTATTATATAAAAAATTAGCAAATATTTGTTAGAAATTAGTGTATAATTTAGTAATTATTATCAACTTACTAACTTATACTTTTTATTTTGGATTTTATTTTTGGCTACAAATGGTTGGAAAAATGATCATAAATTATATTATATTATCCTTTTTAATATATTTTTCTCATGATTGTGTGTATTTTTCCTATAATAAACCTCAAAAATTCTCATGAAAAATAAATTTCTATTTTAGAATTTTTCATTAAAATACTGACTAATTATTTTTATCTTTTTTGTTTTCAATTATTTTAACATTTTATTTATAGATTTATGCATGCTAAAGACCCACTAGTAAAAACTAATAAATATATTTAAGTAAATGTTATAAGAGGGCATTGTTATTAATTCAAATATATGTTACTTTTTCACATTTTATTTGGTGTTTATAAAATGAATTCATCTCTCAATTTAGTATTTTGAAAACAACTCATCTTTCGATCTGGTGCTCTAAAAACATGTCCATTTATGTTCATCTTACTTCAAATTATTTATTCATATGTTATATTATGTTTTTCTATGATTGCTAAACATTTATTATCCCCCATTTAATAACTTGACTTATAAAAAAGGAGGTAATCATTTGTTTTTGTCTTGAGATATTTGTCTGTTATGTTCTTCACTTCCCCTTAGTGGGATCATGGAAATCAAAATCATAATAAATTTCCTTTTTATTTTGGATACACAATTGGGGTGTCATTTCCTTCTCATGAGTCCTTAGGGTGTGGTGATTGAGACATAATTACCAAAAATTTATATAAAACTTGTTATCAAATAGGGTATATAAATTAAGTCTATGAAAATAGTATCTTAGCTAGAATGTCCCTCAAAGCTTGATTTTTGTGATAGCACTTCACTAAAACCCCTATGACTCAAGTGGTCATAAAATAATAAGACACTTTAGATAATGGAAAATTAAAAATATACATTAAATTAATAGATATAATTGTACCTACATACCACAAGGTATATCAAGACCATTTATAAAGCCCACAAAAACATTATTATAAGACCTTTCAACCATAAAACATTCATTAGTGTAAGCTTTTAAAAGTAACCACACCTAAAGATATATTTTATGTAATAAAATTTTGAGAGAAATGTGGGATTAAAACACCACCAATAATTGAATTAATTACTAAATGAATATTAAAATTCTAATCCTCTTTCAAGGTAAGTATATTGAAAAACTCAATGAATGTGGAGTATTTCTGCATCAATCACTAAAGTATGGTCATAATATTGAGTGTTTGATTTCTTGGTTGTGTTAAAAACTTCTTGTAATCTAAATATACCTTCACAAAAAGGTGTTACTCTACCTAGTTTTTTATCAAAAATTTCATATCTCCCAAATGTATTATAATGTCAAAATTGGTCCATCCTACTTATTTCTAAGAATTAAGTTGAAAAATCCCCTCTTTTTCTAAATTACATTGTTATGATGCCTATTTTGAGTCAATCTCAATTATAATTTAAAATTCAAATTTCCAAATCAAATTCAAATTAGGTTAAGTATTCAAGTACAATCCAATCAACTCTATTAAAATCAAATTTCCTAAACTCAAATCTATTCTAAACTTAACTTTGTTTGAGTCAAACATTTATTTCTATTTTTCAAATCATGCTTTTTAATATCAAGTCCAAACCTAATTCATGATAATATAAATCAAATCATTTCTAATCGATTCCTCCCTTCTTGGGGACAATTTCATTTTAATGAAGTTAATTCTACCTTACTTGGGGCCAATTATAATCCATTTATTCCCCTTCAATGCATCCTTTCTTGGGGGAATCCTTAAATTATTGTTATATTACCTTTCCATTAAATTGTATGGCATTCACATCATATCAAGATAGATCCTATGAAACTATATGTTTGATGACAAGTATGATATTCTTTTATGATTCTTAGAAACAAGTACTTGACTACCTATATATTTTTATCTATAAAAATTATATTATATCTTAAGAAAGATTATTCATTATATTTCACAATGACATCTATCAAACATCTCATATACTAGTTGCCCACGTAGTCATGCTTGAAAAAGGGAAACTAGTTTAACACCTTTGATCAATTCATATTCAATGCTTAATCCACAACAACTACATCATACATTAGGTAAGATTCAAGTTATAATATAATATGTTATATATCAACTCTTTCAATGTATCTAAAACCTATATCAAATTACATCTATTATTTCTCTAACCTTATCTTCATAGCCAATCTAGTCATTCATTACCACTCTATGAGCCATAATTTATTAAGGATCTAAGTGAACCCAAGTATAAGAATACATCACACTAGATATGCTAATATTACTTTCTTAATCATAATCATACTCATTCAATTTCAATCTAAGATCCAGATAAATAACATATATTTGGTATTCTTATTAAATCACCCATATTTAGTGAGTCATCCTCTAACCTTCCTCCCATACTTAATGGGCCTTTCTTTGAGGATCCTATCTATGATTATTCACCTATATTTTAAAAACCATTATTCTATGTTATCATCTTCAAAGATCATATTATTGACCAACCGTCTATCTTGCATTAATTGCCAAACGTTCCCCATTTAAAAAAAATTATTTGTCCTAAAGATTTCATTTCCATGTGAAAGGTGAAAAAGGTACTTGTGGATAATGCAATTCAATGGATAATTTTTTGTATAAATATTTACGTTAAAAATAGGTTACCTTTTGGAGCCAACACTATTATCAACACAAACATGAGGATCAGATTTTTTTCTAGAATCAATATCAAAATTAGGTTTTATTTTAAAACCAATACTTGATTTAGCATTAGAAGTAAAATCAACATCAGTTTCAACATCAAGTTTAGAACCTATTGATTCATAATTATAATTGAAATCATTATATATTATTGGGTATTATGACATTAGCTATATACTTCCATTAGATCCCCTTTAGTTTGCATCAACTTTAAAATTAACATACCTTACTATATGTTATGACATTGGCTACATATTACTTGTATACCATATTGAATATATTTATGATCCTTTTAAAATTTTTTAGGAAGTTTGTTTCTATATCAATGTATTTTATCCTAGTAGCCTCTATAAGGATTGTGTCATATTTTACCCTTCCATTAATACTACACATATCTTTCACATTAACTATCCTATTCATTATATTAACATCCAACTACCAATAATTGTCAATTGGGACCAAAAAAATCACAAATTATTCAATTCCTTCCATGGTGACATTAATGGAATTTTTTTTGGGGATCCAAGACAACATTCAAGAATAAAAAAATCTCCTAATGAACATTGTTTGAGGTGATAGGTGGATAATCAAATTCTAAAATTTAATAGATTCTAGTGAAATTTTGTTCAAGGCACTAGATGATAATCAAAATAAAAAATCATAATCCTTTAGTGAAAATTTTCTTAAGGTGTTAAGTTAAAATAAAAATGAATTATCAACATCCCTTATTGAAACCTTATTATAGGTACTATTTGACAATCCAAATCAAAATAATCAAGAAGACTTTGTTTGTGAAAACCTCTTTAAGGGACCAATAACTAAGATAATTAGTTATTCATTTCTTGATGAAAACATTATTGAAGTCAATATTGATCCCACCACAACCAAAATCAATTCAAATCTAGAATCAAAAATAATGTATGTGACTAAAAATCCCAATCTTTATTTGTCCTTCAACCACTATACATTCCATTGTGATCTCATTATTCATTCAAGACATATATTTCATTATATAATTAGATCATTTATCTAATTCCTATACCTTTATACACTCCTTGACATCACTTTTTTTCAAATATACTATCAAGACCCTTATTTATAGGTTTTCATGAAGCAAAATTAATGACCAATGAATATCACAATAGCATAAGTACATCTTACATCAGCAAAAAAAATTATAACAAATAAGATATTCAAAATCAATATCGGTTAGAGATCAAACATTCAACATTATGCATCTCATCATCCTAATTTGAATTTGTATGCCAAAAATTAAAAATTAAAATCAAAAGAGAGATAAATAATTTTTCCAACATTGAAAACCATGTTTGTGGTGCCTTGGGAAAGTGGCATGATCAAAAAAAAGTTTTTGGCACTATGTGTAAATATTTTTTTTGTCTACAAATACCTTAACACATGGAGGAATTATTTTCTACAATGAGATCCATTAAATTATTATCACAATTGCCATTTTAACTTATCCCAAAACATCTTTATTTCCATCTTATCATAGTCTAATTTTCCTTCTCTCCTTGATCTTAATTAAAAAGTGTGAGTTGTTCTAAGCCTTATTTTTGGAAAATTTCTTGGCATATCCTCTTAGCGATAATTTTATCACTAAACATTTTTTTCCCATGTAACATAGTCCTTAGAGGTTCCCAATGCACTTATGATCCATTATTATCCAATATGATCATTCCAATCTTATCAGTTTCTATTAAATCTGATCCATGTTCTAGAATAGGTTTTCCCTTTGCTAGTTATACCTTATAGGTATAATGTTACAAACAATCATAAAACATTTCCATTTCATGATATTTCCATTTTTTGAGTTAAATAAAAGATTTCACCATTTTATGATTTGAACATTCACCATTAACTTCAATCCAATCTCAATCATGATCATCTTAATCATCTTTATACCCTGTTCATATGTATCACATTCTTCTCCTAGTTTTGGTTGAATTACTATGGATTTGAGGTTCATTTAGACTGTGTAGACAATGATCAATTTTTTTAGGTTATCTCAAACACTCATAGATCCATACGATCACCATTTTTTGAGTTAAATGTATTATATCCACATTTTGTGATTTAAATCATTTTACATTTCATAATTCTCCATTGAGTTCAGATGCCAAAAACCCAAAAACATTAAAAAAATCTTAAATCCTAAACATTCACAAGATTAAAACATCCTAAAAAAATATAAAATGCCAAAATATCCAAAAAAGTATACAACGAAAAATTATAAAAACATTTGCTCCTCCTAAATCTTTGATCAATCTTAATCCAGTCAAATTAGCTACCATTAGGATGTGTCCTTCCCAAATCCATCATGTTTAGGTCAAAGTCAAATCAAATATCTCTAATTCAAGCTTGCCATTTCCATAATTTTTGGGTCAATTTTAAGCATGTATCTTATTTTTGGGATGTTATATTACCACTTATTCCCACTACATGTATCTTTTCTTGGGGGCATCCATTCAAACCATCATTATCATTGAGCCTTCACATGTATATTTTGACTTGATTAAATGACAAGATTTTTTCTATTGATTTTTATTTTCTTATATGTGTTTTTGCTTATTTATTTGTTTACTTTTTTTTATGTTGCCTTGATCAGTCCATTATTCCAACAAGGTCATCATAATGGTGTCCCTTGTCATGAACTTATACTTGAGTCCATATTTTGGAATACAATATCATTTTCATCATCATTTTTATCATTACTATATTATTTTAAATTGTCTATTGGATTGGGATTTAGTCCTTATGTACATTGTGGCTAGTTCATCATGTGTTTTATATCACGATTTATATTATCATGTAAAAAATAAAATAAAAATTATCATAGGTATTAAATAGGTAATGTCTCAGTTGGAGTATCTCCCCATACATCATCATATCTTATCAAATATAATCATCTCAATCATCTTTGAACATACCACATCATCCCATTTTCCATTGTCAAATCACAATGACCACACATTATATATATATATATATATATATATATATATATATATGGTCATCAAGATGTGCATTTATAAATAATCATGTAACAATAAAATATTCATACACATTTATAAACCATTATTATTATAATCATCTATTCCAATTTTAACCATATTCTCTCTCAATTTCTAGGCAAATTGCATTGGCCTAATGTATTTTTAGACTATGTAGGCAATGCTTAGTACCAACTAGTTTCTAAGATCAACTCATCCACTTTTATTATTATTAACATACATATTATTCCAATATTATCATATCATTCTTCATTAATTGTATTATTTTTTAATTCTTCAGTATCCTATCACTTTGAGCATTCTTGTGTGCTCAACTTTTTACAACTTCTTTCAAAAGTTGTTATACCATTATCACACACATTTATGTCAACTTATTAAATTTAGTCATTTGTATCATAATTATCCTATGAAATAATTTAACTCCTTCATCTACTATTTCCATCAATCAATATTTTTTTCCTATTTGGGGCTCATTAATTATCCACCCTATTTTGAGTGCATCATCATTCCAAGCTTGTAACTTTCACCTTGTTTGGGGAAAATAAAGTGTGCAAATTCTTGTTCAAGATAAATCATGAATAATCTTTAATATTTCACCCTATTTTTGGAAATTCAAAGTGTGCCACTTATTTAGGTATGTTTCCTTCCTAATTCTACCATAGTTGGGGTAAACCAATTCATCATCATCATCATCATCATCATCATCATCATCATCATCATCATCATCATCATAAATAAAAACGTTTAGCTTAGGTTGTATAATCTTATCCATGGGTTATATATTTTCTTACATCCTAGATGATTCATATATTTTTAAATATACCATTTAAATATTTCATCCTTACATGCCTTATTGAGGGGGAATCATCCTTAACTAATTTCAGTCAAACCATATCCTTATTTTTCCATTCAATCTCTCATACATGTTGGTTAGGAATGAGAAAATTATAACATCGATTATTTCATCATATAATTTTTCATCCATATTTTTTTTTATCATAATTTATTTTGAGGGTAACTTTAATGTAATAATACCATTTAACCTAATGTGAACACTTTCCATTTATTATCTCACTGGGATAACTACATTAGCCTAAGGTCCATATAGAGTATGTAGGTAGTGGTTTTTTTACATAGGGTATTTTAGGTAAGCTTAATAATCATATCCCAAAAAAATCCAATAACACATAAAAACTTATAAAACACCCAAAAATACAAAAAAAAATCATAAAAATAAATTAAAAAACCCTTATCCTTAATTAATTTACCTTAGTCATTCCTTAAACTAGTTATTCTTCAAAAAATTATCATTATGAAATATCTCATATGAAAAATGGTTTTAATATAACAAAGGACATCCAAAAATAATATTTTTTACTTATTTTAATGGACCATTAATTTTCATTCTTGTTTGTACAATTTTTATCTTTTACTTTTTTTCTTGTATATTTATTTGTTTACTTCCTTATTTATCTTCCTTATTTGTATTATTGCAAGAAATTTTTTATCCTATTTTAATTTTTTTATCCTTTTTGAGTCTATATCATTATGTGTATTAAAATTTTTGTTATTATGATCTTATATATCATGATGCATTATGTCTTGTACTCTTGATTCTATCAGTTCCTATGTATAACATAATAGACATCATGATTTTTCAATATCTTTGTTTCATATTGTATTATGTAATATAATAATAATTTTACTCATTTAATATATAAAATTATGTTATAACTCCATGAAAATACTATAAAAATTATGTATTCCAACAATACACATCACTAATTAATTTCAAAACATAATCACATCCCTAACAAACATCAACCCATTCAAATACTAACTATATAGCTTCACCATACATACCATAATTTCCTCTATTTACCAATAATAAATCAAATCCATAATATCTAATAATTTGATGAATAATAATTAATAAACAAAGTTAATTATCTTATTTTCTTATTATTTCACACCAATCAACTAAACCGAACCATTCACAATATTTTCTAATATTACCATTCAATCTCGTACACCTATTGATTACATGATAGATCATGAAATTTATCTTTTATAAAATATAAATCAAATAAATTATCAATAAATTGAATCCAATATCACATATTTTCAATGATATATATCATTTCCACATTCACCTCATTTCATATATCATTGTTTAGAGCACATCAAAGTATGTAGTGTATATCAAGATATATCATTCCCAATATGCTCGTTGCATATATCATTGATTAGGTAAATTAATTCCATAACAAAAGCTAATAAAAATGTGAAATAATTATCTCAAGTGGATTAATAACATCCATAGGTTAATTTAATTCAACTATAACATCCATAAACTCATTTATATCACAAATTTCATCATATAACCAATTAATTAAATTACTCAATATTTTTATTTCATCTTGAAAATAACTTTAATAATTTTTATCAATCGTCCTTGGAATTTTTTTTCTAATTTTATAGCCCACATATTACCAATGATATATAGCATTCCCATATTTGATCCCATATGAAAATAGTTCATAGGGCATAATCCAATCATGTAACATGCAAATGTAAAATATTATTTCTTTACTTGGCTCTATAGAACCAATCTGGTTGGGGGAAATAATTTTACATGTACTTAAACTCATGTAATATTTTTAGTTATAATAGTAATTCCATTAAATGGAAATATTACCTCCATAATATTTCATGTGCCTTTCTTCATTTTGAGTGTTTTCCCTTATCTATTCTTCTTGTATAAACACTATATGGGGCATAATTCATAATAATTTGAAGTTACCCAAGGAATCATCTTTATATATCCATCCTCACTCTAATTTTTCATTGTTCTTTGAAAATAAATTGATTTTTTTCGTCACAATTCCCTTTCAAAGAGGGGAATGTAGATACTTGAATTCTACCACATTTAGTGTCATAGTTAATTTTGATTAATATTGACATGCTAACTCAAGCACCACTTTAAATTTTAATTTCATCCTAACATCACCTACCTCCATTTTTTGTATAATTATCTAATCCATATTAATTAATTAATTAATAATATACACATAATTACATAAAATACTAATTAAAATATAAAATTTCCAAGTCACCAAACATCTTCCACACTTCTCTCAACCAAGTGTTGAGTCACCCAACCTACTCAAATTATTCAAATAATTTTTGAATTATAATTGAACATTTCAACTAACTTGGTGAGTCATCCACCTACCTTTATTAATGCATGATACATTTTCAAATAGCAACTACATTTTATATTTTCTCTCAAACACATGAAGAATTAGCCTCTTCCACATGGATGAAGAATCAAATATGATATTTCATAATCAACACAATCCAATAAATATGAATTGTTTTAAACTGTTAATCATCTAACCCAAAGGTATATAAATTTAAGTGCCATCCTACATTATCATCCTCCAAATTCATTCTATCTAATTTCTATCAAAATTATCTTACACATCCATTAAAAAATTTGAGATAATACACCCACATGTTTATTAATTTCCCTTTATTTGGAGAGTTGAGTTGAGTACCCACATACCAAGAATCAACTGCTACACCAATTGAATCAATGGAGAATGTGATGTACTTAATGTACATGATGGTATTTTAAGTATATTATTTATTTTATTTTGTTTAAATAGATAAATATAAGGTTTTAATTTATTTTTATAATATTAATATGCATTCATTTTATTTCATAGTTCACTAGGTTTTAAAATTTAACTATCATATACAATAATCTACATAATTTTTCTAACATGGGAAAATGGAGTGGAATAGACATGTAAAGTTAATTAAATATTGGTGTAATTGAATATTTATCCAAGATTTGGTTACTTTATTGAAAAAAAAAAGGTATACTATTATGATATAATAAATATGGAAAATAAATTAAGTAGTATGTAAATTGTTATCAAAATGGGATATTTATCCAATTGAAAATCATGGTTTGCACAATCATCACAAGTGATGGATTCATGGTTCACCTCAAAAAATTATTAATTTTTACACCTAGGCCACTAAGATTAGTAAAAAATAGTCTTAAACCCCAAATAATAAATCACATATATCTTTTTACTTGGGGATAAGTGTTTAGTTATCACCCTCCAATTGATACCCCTAAGCTTAAACACAAAGTTAAGTTTATTTCCAAATCTTTGGCAGAGTAGAAGGGAAAAAAATGGTTAGGAGTGGTTCCATGAAAATATCACTAATATAATTAAGTTAAAAATCATGTTAAGTTAGTCATAATGGAATGACCCATTGTGATTTTGGCTCATGTGCCCATTTGCCTATTATTGTTTTATTTTATATGTTTGTTTAACCATTATAATAAACTATGCCATGATGGAATAGTTTGTTAATATATCATATTTTGAATATATTTTACGAATATATATTATCATATTTTTTAAACATTGGAAAGAATGAGGAGATACTAATTACATTCAAAAAACAAACTTCTAAGTTATTTGGAACGTTCATTGATTTTTATTTATTTGTTCGATTATTTTTCTTTCTTAATTTTAAATTGATGTTGTGTATTTTGAACTTTAAGTGATTATCATATATTTTTATTTTATTATTATGATTAGGTTATAATGTGAAATTATGATATTATATTTTTTTAATTAGTAAATATTTGATCTATTATTTTTGTAGTTATATGTGTTGATTATTAGTGAATTGGGTCTTAAAATAATTGTTATAATAGAATGTAAAAATTGTTGTTATCTATGTTCAATTTAACTAGAAAATAAAAAATATTGATATTAAATCAGAAGGATTTTACCTTATACTCTTTCACTCTATTTATTCAGATTTAAGTGCATGACTAGGTTTAATAAATGTTGCTTAGTAGATATTGGAAAGTATTTATTAAGAAAAAGGATTATTTAACTAAAATATAGACCTTATTTTCTACCCTAACCTTATCTCATTTTAATTTTATATGGTATGTTATTATTTTATTATATATTCACTTTAAATATGAATCTCTATGTATTCTTTTGATTACATGGGTGAATTTCCATTGATGGGATATAAGCCACATGCTACTATTCCAAATGGACTACATAGGAAAGTCATAACCTACATCTCATGACCTATATTGTATCTAATAGTACTAAAATGAAAGGTTTTTATCCGTTTCATTTTTTATATAGGTGTGCATAAATCACACATTAAAAAAGACCCTTCTCCTCCATTTATTTTTCTTCTTCATCATGATCCCCTCCCTCTCCTTATATATTGAATGTATCTTCCTCCTCATCATTAGGATCCACTTATTTTTTTTATTACTCTAATCCATTATCTTCCTCATTAATATTATTTTCTTCCTCTTATTTTCATTCATCATTATCATTTTATATTATGTCCTATCAATGTAGGAAACCCTATCCATTTCTTTCTATGAAAAAATATTTTATATTCTTCTCCCAACAAAAGAAAATAATTCAATGTAGGACCCTTGAAATAAAGATGTAAATTATCATCAAAATAATTTTATGAAATAATTATCCTTAAATCATATCCACCATTATCTTGTATCACTACCATCTTCTCTTGAAAAATTCTTAACTCCATTATTCACAAAAACTTGGGTCAATGAAAAAAACCCAAAAATGATAATAACCCACTACAAATTGAACACATAATCCCAATTTATTTATTTTATATTAATCAAATAATCATAAAAATTCAATAAAAAAACCTATAGAAAAATTTCTAAAATTTTAAACTATAGAAGCATTGGATGTGGATTTGATATTTGAATCTCAATCCTAGACATTGAAAATGAACTTCTCCCTCAAATAAAGTGTGGAACAATTATAATAGGATATGACACCATTTGGGATAAAACATGTGATGTAGATGAAGGGAGATGACCATAGTCCATCAAAATTAAATATTTTTTCAATACAACATATATGGTGTACTATATATCAAACAAAAGGACAATCAAGGATAGAATTTTCTCATTAAGAAACATGAAATAGAGAAACATCAATTAGAATGTAATAAATAGTGTAATGGATGTAATTTCTAGTTTAACACACATATATGGATAGAATATATTGTGTAATATTTTGAAGGTATGATAAATATACTGAAAATTTATTCTTAGTGATGGAAATAGAACCCTTGAATAATAAAATTATCTATTGCATGACACGTGGATCCTTAAATAAATATAATAATGCCTTCCAAGGACTTGATGTAATGATATACATAAAAGACATGAATATAAGATAAATTATGGATTTTCAATAGATGGAATAACCACCATAGATAATGGTTGACTAAGATACACCATAAACTCAAACAAATGCTATAAACACTCTAAAAATACATAACCTAGCACCCCAAATCAACAAAATAAATTTTATAATAGTCATTTAGGTGGGTACAAAAGGGGAAACCAACATGGAAGTATAGAAATGCAATTTGTGAGGCGGGGGGGGGGGAGAAGAAGATATCAAGGAGGATGGGGATATAATCAAAGATAAATCTAATAAATTTCCCCTAATATATGATATAAATTTAGGAATATTAGACACATATCAAGAAATTATGTGGAAGAACCACCAATTGAATGTAGGTTTTATTAGGAGAAAGGAATACATGATTAATTATCATGGCCCAAAGAAGTGAAATATTATTAAAATGGTAGTAAAAAGAATGAGTAATTAGAAAATTTCCTTCCCTATAAATTATCTAATCATTTGAATAAATTTATAAAGATATGTGAATATAAAGGACATTGTAATGAAGTAAGACATGGTAATTAGAATGGTAAGATTAATAAGGAAGTATATTGTTCCTATACAATAGTATCCTTATTATAGAAAAAAAATTAATGTCAATTAGGTTTTAGAGAAAATAGAGATCAAAATAATAAAAAATAACTAGGATTATGATTTATCAACCAAAATAAAGAGATATAGTGACTACCTAGAGTGGAGTTACCACTACAAATGGAAAAGAGAAGGTAACATAAATTGAAGACTCAAAGGAATAAAGTGAAAAATAATACCCAAAAAAATATGAGCATGATATAGTAGTAGAAAAAATTAAGGCATATACAATAAAAATAAATAAATATAATACAAAATTAAAATATTTTGATGAGGATGAGATTAATAAATTTAAAAAATTCTAAAATTAGTAAAAAAAAACAAGACTTATTTAGTAAATTAACATAGTTTTAGAATTATTTGAATAACTAAGAGAACATAAATTGAGTAAGGAGAGTATAAAAAACAAGGAAAAATATAATAATTTTTTTTTTAGGACTAATAATTGATAGAAAAAGATATCCATTTATCAAATGTAAAATAAATGAATAAATAATTTAAATATATTATTAAAACCCAAGGTTGATACCAAAATCCTTTCATGAAGCACATGAAGTAATATTAGTAAACCATAGTTACATGTGGTAAACTATTATATTTAAAAGTAATATCGTACTCTATGGTCACCAATATGAACACTTCATAACATACCCATTAACTTCATGGTCATAAATTAAAACAAAATTAGAACCCATCCATATGTACAACACTAGATATCCTATAATATTAAACTTATAATGGTTCATATATTTCAATGGTATTATAAATTATGAGGATGAGGAAATGAATTTTGAAGGAAACAAATTAGTTTCTCAATTTACCTTTAAAAATAACATGATAGCTACATGGTCATAATAATTATGGCATAATATGAAGACAAAAAATCTAATGAGTTGTCAGGAGTTTATAAAATTATAAAATAACCAACTTGAGTGATCAATATGAACTGAATGAATATGGATAAGTATCCTTATAAAGTTAAGAAATATAAATAAAATCAAAAAAATAAATTTAATCATATATTTATGGAGAGAAAGAGATAATATTAATAAAAAATTACCATATGAAAAATAATAAGTAAATACACAAAAAAATCACTAAAAATAGATTTTATCTTTTATATGAGAAAAATATGTCATATTGAGAGAAGGTATTCCATGATATGTTAGAGAAAATTGGTGGAATTATAAATTTCAATGAATACATAGAATATATGCTATGAGTGTTTCTATTAGTATATGTGTAGGTGAATTCCATATATGATAATATTTTTATCACTATCAAGGTGGTGGAACACTCATAAATCCATTATTATAAATTGGAAAAATTTATAATCCTATCAATGTGTGTGTGTGTGTGTGTGTGGGTGCATGTGTTTGCACGTTCATGTGTGTGTGTGTGTGCACATGTGCATGTGTGTGAATGAGTAAATATTTGAATATAACATAACACATATTTTGAATCTACATATCATTAATTGTGAAAAAATACTAAACTATGAAAGGCAAAATAGATAAAATACTTTAGACACAAATCTTCTACTAGACCTTAGATACGTATCCTAGAACATGGTATATATAGTAACAAACATATAGAGATACCACATATTACAATGAAATCAAAATTAGATTTCACATAACATTCAATTCATGGGATCTAGACACAAAGGTGTACCATGCATTTTAGAAAATGAAAATGTTTATGCCAATTGACACCCAAAATGCAATTTAGACTATCAATAAAAAATTACAACACTAAGAAATAAATATAATGAAGAACCAATTATATTTATAAAAAATCAAGTATCAAATTATATATAATAAACAAGTGACATGAACCCTTTCCTCAACTAAGAAAAATGTTAAGAAAACGTATATTTTAGCAGATTAACAAACAAAGAACCTATAGATGGAGAGGAAAACCAATTAATTTATAAAATGTAAATTGAATAAGGAGAAGGGAGTTAATTGAAAATATGGAAGATAAAAATAAATACTTATGTCAACCCCTTAAAATTAGAGAGAAAAATATAACTTCAAATGGAAAGCCCAAAAAGGCTAAAATATGAGATAGCTGGATTGAAGTAGAGTAGA
Source organism: Torreya grandis (assembly GCA_037957365.1). Classification (NCBI taxonomy): domain Eukaryota; kingdom Viridiplantae; phylum Streptophyta; class Pinopsida; order Cupressales; family Taxaceae; genus Torreya; species Torreya grandis. The sequence continues at coordinate 217,135 of JARHVA010001819.1, forward strand.
TAAAGTGATTGAATTACTAAGATAATTAAAATACCTATTTCCTAAAACCATTGTATAACTAAAAGGGATTGAATGAAAAGTGGTGATGATGAAAATACAAGTGAATGAAGATGTTAAACCAATAATAAAGATGCCTTATTGACTCAATCCAAATGTTAAAGCAAAATCAAATATTGAATTAAATACAAAGTTGGATGGAGGTCTTATCACACAAGTATAGGAGTAAAAATGGATAAGTTTAAAGGTTATTAAGAATAAGGAAACATATAAATTAGGATTTCATTTATACAAAATCCATTCCCCACACCTTTTACAATATAAATTTTAGATAATGTGTCAAAAAGAGAGGTATAATATTTCACGAATATATTTTTAAGATATCACCAGGTGAATATATCCCAAGAATACTACTCAAAAACCAAGTTTTCAATATAATGAGGATCATTTATATACTTAACAATGTCATTATATTTTAACAATACACCTATGGTATTCAACTATAATATGGTAAATGAATTTATGGTGTTTATACATGAATTTATTAAAAAATATTTAGATGAATGGACATTATATGGATTATTAAAGGATCATTTTCAATAATGTTTTTTAAATTTTTATGATGTAAGAAATTGAACAAAGAAACATGTCTTCAAAAATCCATTTGGATCATTATTAGGACATATAATTTGTAAGGAAGGAATATTTTAGATCCAATAAAGTTAGCCATAAATGTATATTTTCACCCCCATAAATGAAAAAATAATTTAAAATAATATTGTGATATACTGGATACCATTGCAGGTTCATATAAAACTATGCAGTAATCTAGACACTAATGGAAAAATTACCAAATAAAAATAACAATCAATAAAATTAAGGACTATGCAATGTCATGAAGAGATTGATACATTAGAAATAAAATATTTTATTCAGTAATACTTATTTTTCCATAGTTGACAATACCATTTGATGTCCATGTTGATGCATTAAAAATAGTAATAGGGGTAGTACTAATATAACCAGGTGCTCTGATTGATCACCCTATCTTGTTTAAAAATAAGATACAGGTGAAGTCACAAAAAAATTATTTAATAATAAAAAGGAAGACACTATAAATGGTGTGTGTAGTGTAAAACTTTAGACATTATCTACTATCTACACCATTCATATTCTTCCAAACCATAAACTAAGGAAATACCTAATAAATATACTAGTGACATAAGGGATGATACATCATTGGTTAATGTTATTTCAATAATTTTATATTAAAATTATGGTAAAACCAAGGCATATAAATAATGGACAAAGTTATGTTTTTAATTATTACTATTAAAAAAGATGTTGACCAAATTAAAGAAGAGTTCCCTAGAGCACATCTATTCTGAACTGAGGTGATTCCAAATGATATGAAAAACATAACAATATTCCTAAAAATAGAGGAATTTCTATAGGGATATGGGAGAAAATAATGTAAAAGGTAATTGATGTAAACTTTTTCATTCATACTTGTAGAGGGATCACTGTAAAAAAAAGGAATATATGAGGTTTTGTGATGAGTATCATTGCCACATGAAATAAAATACATCATGTGCGAAGTACATGATGATATTTTAGAGGGGATTAACTCAATAAAATGAACTAAAAAACAAAATACCAATATTCTTATGGTGTCCAACCATGTTTAATAATGCACACATATATGTATGAAATTTTGACATTTTCCAAAGGGTAGGAAAACCCAATGCACAAGATGAAAAGCCACTTATAAAAGTATTAGTGCTAGTATCATTATAGAAATTGGCTATTGATTCCATTGGGACATTCAAGCTAGAAACATGAAGAATTAATAGTTAATTTATAATAATATGGAAAAAATAGCTAAAAATATGGGTAAAATAACTACCTAATGAGTATTATACAACAAAAGGGTCATAACATTTCTATATGAAAATATTATTAGCAAATTTATGTGCCCACCTAGCATTATAAGTGATCAAGGAAACCATTTTGTAAATCACACAGTTTTGGTGTTACTAAAGTCATTTATGATCCAAAATGATCATAATACTAATCATCTAGATGAAAATAAAATAGTGGAAACATTCAACAAATTATTAGAATAGGTTTTAAGTAAAGTATGTAATATATGAATAGGATACTAAGACCCTAAAATACTTTTTAACCATAAATTTAGATACATGGGTTTATCTAGGGTTAATAAGTATTAGATTAGATTTTACACAAGGATGGGTAACAAATTTAATGAGTGAGATAATTAATATAAAAATTAGATAAATAGTATTCTAAATTTATATAACTAAGATATATAAAAATAATAAATTAAAATTATTGATAATTATTGAAATGAATTGGAAACAAATTATACATATATTGTTTGATATGAGCATGTATGTCTGATATAGAATAATATATAAGTGGACTAAAATATGATCTTGGAATAGTCATCAGATTCTATAAATATTCTTTTTGTGGTATTGGACACTTGCATCGGATATAGATAGTTGGGTCAATATAGGTGTTTAAATTTGATATAGGTATCATGTATAAAATACTAAATATATATGGATGCATCTAATTGGATCTTGATGGGTTTTTTTTTCCCTTTATTTTGATGTATTCATACCATGTACATTGGATGTCTCTCTTTTTTAAATGATCAAACTCTAGCTCTACATCCTTGTAGTTATGAGAAAAATGGGTTAGTGGGCTCATGGTGTTTAACTACCCCAAGGACCCCTCTCTCATTCAATGTTACATACATAGTAAAGAATATAAAGAGGGAATTATTCTTATATATTAATCCAATACATGTTTGATTTTGTGTGCACAAGGATGCAATGTGTGATAAATAAATACATGTAGTGACCTAGCTTATAACCTAGAAAATAAGTCTCATAAACTACCCTTAGAATGTTTTAGACATGCGGAAAAACTTTTCCTGTGATTGATATATAAATAGAGATGAATATTATATGTTTAATCACTTTAATATTTGTTTGGTTATTTCTTGGATGTTACTTTCTATGTTCTATGTGTTTTCTAGGTGACAAATGAATGAGGGATTATCATTATGTATGCCAATCCCTTTTAGAATTTATTGCATTAAATCACTTAGTTTAACATTTAAGATGCATTTTTTTAAAATTGGATGAATTTTTGGTATTGGAAACTTTCTAGTAAAAGTGGACACTTGTTGTGGTGCAAGTGTCTATCTGTGATGCAAGTGTTTAAGAAGTTAGAAAATAGGTATAAGTCGAGAACTAGTAGTTAAGGATAAAAACAAGTTTATATATTTTTACACATTATAGAAGGCCTAGGGTTAAAAACTAGTAGTGAAGGATAATAATCAATTTTAGATATTTTTACATAATATATAAGGCCTAATCATCAAAATATCAATGGTTAGACTAAGAGATAATAAATTGGGCACAAAGATATAGTGGACATGAGCATTTTGATAATAGGTAGGTCTATACTTGAAAGGTACAACCATGAAAGGTAATTTACAAGTGTAAAATACTAAGGTACTCTTGGAATTACATCCACTAAGAGGGGGGTTAATTAGTGATCAAACTTTTAATTCACATTCACTCAACATCCATTAACTATTCAAATTAATATAATGATTAAAAAATGCATTTATAACCATTCATATGATCAAGAGGTAATAACATAACAAATGAACATAGGATTTATGTTGGAAACCATCACATGGAATAAATCCCACTGAAACATAGCTTGTAAAACTTTTTCTATAAGACAATTAATCAATTTTATTTGAGAACCAACCTAACAAGGAGCACTAACCCCTAAGTTTATCAAGCACCAACTTGTTAGAAGGATACAATCCTATTTATAATAAATAACCAAATTAATAAACACTATAAACCTATAAAAATATATTTTATTTCCATTTCAAAACTGATTATGGTCTTATTTTATTATATCATACTCAAAATCTACTTCTCACACAAGTAGAACTATTCTTTACCTTGTTCACTCAATTAGACCTTCTATGGTTTGATTAGGTAATATGACCTTGATAATCATATTTTGTAACCTTGTATTATATTCATTAAGGTTTATATATATCTTAATAATGGTATACATGACCTCCTTAAGCTTGTTAAAAATCTATCTCATTTGCTTTAGACACCTATTCTCTACCTAGATAATTAGGCCTATTAGGTCTTACACTTATACTTAGCTCTTCATTTCACATAATTTGGTAATAAAAAATCATATACACACATTTATAACCATTAAAATGGGTCAAAAAACATGTTTCATAAATGAAACATCAACTACATATGCCGGCCACTACTCATAAGAACAAAAACCACCATTAGGCCTAAAGGATACCTAATACAATTAGGCCTCTTAAAGAAACACATTACACTAATCCATATTTAAACTTATTGAGTATCTAAAAATAATTAAAAACTTCACACACACCTAAAATAAGTCCTTTATAATAACCATTTAGGTCCATACCACCTTTTAGTCCAATTCACTACTTGGACCATATTATTGACACTACTCACAATTAGGCCTTCACACACTTAGAAAGTTTGTATTGAATAAATGAAAAATATTACCAATTTTACATATTATAATAATAATAATAATAATAACAACAACAACAACAACAACAACAACAATAATAATAATAATAATAATAATAATAATATATAAAAAAATTTCATTACCTCATATTCATCACCAATTTCATTATACACTTCAATATAGCGCTTAAATCTTGAAACTCACTTCTGCAACATGAGTACTCAGAACTGCCTAAATTCTCTAAAATATAATCATGGAAAAAATGATTTATAATAATTGTATATTAAATTTAATTAAATTAAAATTGGTTTAAACTATACTAAACTATCCTAATATTAAGTTAAAAAAAATAGATTGTACGCTGAAATACTAATATTGGTCTTAAAAACTAATCTCATGACTTCACTATACATAGAGTTTATTAAGTTGGTTAGATCAATTTGAGAAATTTTTTATGATTATATATAAAAATATTATATCCCATATGTATATTTTTTATATTTATTTTAAAAAATACCTATGCTATTGGATCCATCCCTAATCCACAAAAAGACATCCCTAATCTCATTCCTAGTTTTACCTATTTTTTTCATTATTTTCCTCACCAGGCCTTTATAGTGATAGGTCAAAATCCATGACTAGTTTATCATATTTAAATTATATAAAATAATAATAAACCACCATGTTAAAAATATATAAGTTTCAATATTCAACTTCCATCCACTTATCAACTATGATTCAGTCAAATCTACCTGCTATAGCAAAGTTTTGAGAAACATGACTTTTCCTATAGGTTCCACTCACTCATCTAAAATATGAATACCACTTGGAGGTTAATTATATATTAATATAAATTATAAAATAATAAAAATATTTCATACAATCCATTATAATCCATTTCCATCAATATATTCAATATTGGGTCATAGTTAAGGTTTTATAAAGGTTTAAACCACCTTACAGTCTTAATGGTCGTATATAAAGCTTAATCCCGTAAACTAGAAAAAAATGATTGTAAATTTTATCTAGGAACATTCCACAACTTCCATGAAATTATTAGGATCTTGTTCAAAGGTTTCACATGAAAACAAGCACAAGAAAGTCCTTCTCAGGTCTGTAACACCTCATTCTAGCAAATAATAGAACTTAATCCACTTTTTCATGCTTTTTATTTCAAAAATTGACCTATAATTTCATACACATGCTTGAGACAACCTAAAAAACCTATTAAAATTATAAAATGAGAACTATTTATTTATAAACTTAACATTACCCCTCATTAGACTACTCTCTCTCTCTCTCTCTCTCTCTCTCTCCTCTCTCTCTCTCTCTCTCTCTCTCTCTCTCTCTCTCTCTCTCTCTCTCTCTCTCTCTCTCTCTCTCTCTCTCTCTCTCTCTCTCTCTCTCTCTCTACTTATTAGGCCTTGTGTTACAAGTCACTATAGGCCTTAAAACTGACCTTATTGCTATTGTAGATGAACTATAAAACTAAATATCATGACAAAAAACCTAATACCATTCTCAAACACTAATTTTAATACTTCATATGTCTTGACAAGACTTCATGTCACCTTACTAGGGTAGGCAGTTTTTGGTGCTAGAATAGTTGTATGCTAGTTCTATATATTCTACCCCTACAAACTTATCTTGAAGATTCATTGAGTGATCTAATGATTCATAAACATTATAAAGTTTCATAAAACATAATATTAAGAATATATTCACCCATATTACTACGTCACCATGCTCTTCCATACATAAGACTAGTCATCTTATGTATAAGCCTTCTCAAGTTAGCTAACGAATAACCTTTGACATCAATGTCAAAAATTAATTGAAGAAAAATTAAATAATCTATCCCTTTTTAATTTATGGAAAACCATATTAAACATGTATCATCCTTATATCCCCATCTCATTTTTCTCCCCTTTGACATAAATTAAAAAGTGATATCTTTAATTCCTTGGATCACATACCTTACAAACAAACTTGTATCACATATCTAGTCTTTATCCCCATTTTGTGTCAATCACATTCTTTTCTTTAGGCCTAAGAACTAATTACCAAGTCTCATTTTTCTCTATTTGGTATAGCTATTAATTCATATCATCTATCCAAAATTTATCTTTGCTTGCTTTTATAAGAATTTTAGGTTTAATCTTGGATAATAAAATATTCCCTTCAATTAGATTACTTATCACTCTTCTTCTAGTTTTCATATGTGGATTCTTGTTTCCAATGAATTAATATTTAGGGTGATTTATTTGAATTTTTATTGAGTGTCCATCATATCTGGAGTCAAACTTTCCCATGTCTTCATCATATCTTTTGATGAAATAGTTTCTCTCAAATACTCTAAAGTGTTCTACATTTATAGGTCTACCATTACATAGTTCATAATGAGTCTTGTTACCATTAGTCCTTATCTGACCCCTATTCAAAATGTAGACAATATTACTTACTACCTCTCTCTAATATCCATAAGATAGTATAAACTCATTCAAGATGGTTCTAACCATCTCTTAAACTATCTTATTCTTCTTTTCTACTACCCCATTATTCTAAGTTGTCCTTGTTATGAATTGTCTCATTATTCCATGAATATCATAGAATTTATCAAACATAATATACCAAAACTCTCCTCCTCTATCATACCTTATTTGATATTCCCATTCTTCTTATTCTCAATAAGATCCTTGAACAACTTGAATTTGTCAATAGATTATAATTTATCTTTCAATAATAAAACCCAATTCATTCTTGTGTAATCATCAATATGTAACATGAAGTAACTATCTCCATGAAGTATTTGAATTATTTTAGGCCCATAGAGATCAGTGTGTATTAGCTCTAAAGGTTGTGTAGTAGAGTACTCCTTAGACTTGAACCTTCTTTTATTTTTCTTACCATGTTAATATGCCTTAAAAAGTATGTTTATAGGTTTTATAATCTTAGGCATGTTATTTATAGACTTATTATTACTAATCCTGACTAGGTTATCAAAATTTAAGTGACCTAGTATTCTATGACATAGAAAACTTTCAACTATCTTATTGATAAAACATCTCTCCTTCTTGATGTCATTCAAAACATATAGGTTCTTTTCTATCCTCTTAGCATTATAAATTAACCTTCCTAATTTAGATTTCCTTATCTCAAACCCCTTTTCATGAAAGGTTAGTGTGTGTCCCTAATTTCACTTTCAGCTCACACTAAGGAGGTTATATTTCAAACCTTCTACATAGAACACATTTTTTGTATTGGTCTTTACATTATCCAAACTCAAGACACCCTTGTCAAATATATAGGCAGTTGTGTTATCTCCAAAATTAACAATTCCTACAACATTCTTCTTTAAATAGATGAATTGTTTATATCTTCTAACATTCAGCTTGAACAACCACTATCTATATACCATTTCATACCTTCATCTTAAATGTGAAAGGTAGTTTGAAATAGTATATATTCCTCTTTGATTTTTTGATCCTTCTTGGTAGAAAGACCATCTTACTTATTGAGCTCAATTTGATCCATCCTAACTTTCTTTATCTTCCATACTAATTTTTTATCCTCCTTATGCATTTTGGAAGCTTCATATGTCTTGTTGAATATTTTTGATCTTCTTACTTTGTTAAAACAAAATCTAGCAATGTGTCCTATATTATTATATATGTAACAAGAAATATTTATGTACTTACCTTGATTCCATGATGACTTATCCTTTATAGCATTGGGTTGCCTAATTAATTTTTTTAGGTTGGTACTCTTGACTTGTCCTAACATTTCATGCTCTCTCTAAAATCTGCTCAACTTGTCTATGAACTATTTATGCCTAGCCTTCAATGAATTTAGCTTTATCTTCAAATGGACATATTAAACTTCCTTTGACTTACACCTTGTGTTGACCTCTTCTAACTGACTCTTGAGATCCTTGTTTTTTTCCTTCTAATGTTTTAAATCACTAAGGGTATTCATGAGATGATTTTTAAGGTCTACTTCATCTTCTCTTTCTTCATTGTCATTGTCGATTTATACATCATACATGTTATCTTCTTCATGTTGATCATAAGGCATTATCTCAAAAGTCCAAAGCTTGTTTGTGAGTTTGAGTAGCCCATTCTTGATGAAGAACATGTCATGCAGGAATTAAATGAAGATGGACTAGTTATATCCATAATTGAGCATCAATAAGGCTATAAAGGAGACACTTGAAGTTAATATGAGGAGTAATTGATCACTGGCACTCCCCTTGGTGAAGGAAATGGAAAATTAGTCTTCAGAGATGAAGGGAGAGGTCATATTCATCATGTGGAAAAAAAATTTGGAGACAACACTCTTGAAGGTGAACATAACTCAATTGAGATAGTTATAATAGTTTCCCAACCATCTAGTTAGATTAATGAGGTCATGAATGATCAAGAACAATAGTTCTTAGATCCTCTTGATGAATTAGAATAACTAACTATAACTGAGATGCAATTGGATATATTCCAAGATGTCTCATGTGGCCAAGAAGAAGAAATATCATACTTGAAACCAATGAAACATGATGAATTAGGCCTTGAATGGGAAAACGAGTTTCCATTCTTCATGGATGAAGAATAAGACAAGTCTAGTTGTCATAGATTCAGTTTTAACGAAGGAAAAGATGATCTTGAATAGTTGAGCAATTTGGAGTTGAATGTGAGGTAAGTCTTCATGAAGGAACTTTGGTATTTAACCTTAATTATTTTCATGAGAAAGATATAGAACTTGAATAAGACAAATTGTAGTTATGTCATGATTCTATTAAAGAATCAGAAGTGCTTGACCAGTTTATTATCCCTCAAGAGAATTGTAATAATGAAATTAAACTTGGCATGCTTTCAAGTGACCAAGAAGAAGCTAAATTTTGGGGAGATATAGAAAAAATTTAATCTAATATGGATAGTGAACTTAAAAACCATGAGGAGAGTGCTAATATTGTTGTCTTTGGGAATGAGCATGGTTAATACATGAATGAGAAATATCTTGAAAATAATATCATGGTATCTAATCTTTTTTAATTTCATGAAAACGTTTGAGGTCTTGAGGACATATGGTAGTCCTATTTGCACATGTTCAAGGAATTTTAAGATCTTGAGAGGTTAACACCTCTATAAGAACAAGATGGGGTTGATTATACATTAACAAATCAAAGTGTGATAAATTTGGAGGTCTCTCACATTATTAGAAATGGAGAATAGTATAAGGTAAATAATGAAATTCATGATGAATTTGTATTTTTTAGAGATGTGTTTGTTGAGGTAGATCCAATTGGGGTTAAGCCAAAGAAGGAGGTCATAAAAAAAAAAAAATTGGTCAAGAAAGAATAAAGTTTGATCAATATATTATATATCATTATTGTTCATCACATGAAGGTGAATTGAGGAGTTTTCCTTATAATTTATGAATATCAATTGTAAAAGGTTAGTTGTACATAATAGTCTCTTTTCTTGTCTTTCCTCTAAGTACTTTGTATCATCATGTTTTGTCTTATTTTTTTATTGTGTGTGTTTTGATTTGGTGTGTTTTCTTCTTGTCTTTTTTTGTTGGTGAAGTAAGTCAATTTTTATATTTATTTCAATAGGTTTTTATTCAAGTCTTCAAAGTCTAATCACATTTGAGGTTAAGTGAGAGGTGACTCCATAACCAAATGGATGGACTACATAACTAGTTTATGGTAAATAGTAGGCATGCAATCCAAAGATGTCACTAGAGATATTATCCAAAAAAATTCTATCATGAAATAGGTTCATTCTAAACTTTGGTTTTCATACCCCTAACCTTATTGATATCCTTTTGAGAGGGTTTGTGTTGGTTGTGGTTGGTTTCCATTTCTGAGCATTATATTGTTCATAGTGGTTTTCAAATATTATTAATGTGGTATAGTCAAAATGATACATTCATTGTCCTCAAATGATTAAACAATACCATTTTTTCACCCTTTATAAACCATTCAACATAGATTAAGGTACTTTTGGGGGAATTAAGATAATGGGATATTTGTCTCATACTCATTTAAATCATTATATCTCAAAATATAATATTTAATTCAAGATAATCTATGGTTCATTAAAGTTCCTTTGGGAAATTTATCACTTTCTAATGTTCATGTCATCCTTCTTAGGCCATACTCTCGATCAAAATGTTAAAATACTTCAATTCTAACGGTGGTAGTTTTAATCATATCACATAACTGTCAAGGTATAATAACATTAATTTTATAGGATATTACATTGGTCTAAGTAAATGGAGGCATACCATAACTTATTTAAATGTCCCCTTTGTTCAAATCATACTTATGAAGCATTGTTAGGATCAAAAAAGATAAAAACCCATCCATGTTCTCCATCGAGAATATTGGAAGCCTAGAAGGGTCCAATGGTTTTCATTCAGTCTATGGAAGAAATAAAATATTAGAGACTAATAAAATCAATAGAATATAAAATATATATGTAATACAAATGGGATATAGATTGGATCTAGATGAATAAATGATGTCAAAGAGAACACAAAATTGACACAATACACAAAAATTTAAAGTGTAAAAACCTCTAGGAGGTATAAAACCCATGAAGATGATATTAAATAAATTGAGAATTTATACAATGCAATACAAAGCCTTCCCTTCTCGCTTCTTCACCTAAGCCTTCACATAGCTTTTGTAAATATCTTCTACAAACAAATTATAAATTCACCAAGTTTGTTCATAGTTAAAAATATAGTAGGGGTAAAATCCTATTTATAATAAATATGAGGGGAGGTGACCATTATAACCAATGGGTCCATCCTTCTCGTGAATTATTTAATTTTAATGGTTAATATTAAATCATAATATTTTATTATTTATTTAGACAAGAATTTTGCTTCATGTTTAATAAATAATAAGTTATTATTATTTAATAATAAACCAAAGTATGATAAGGGTCTAAATTATCCTAATTAGACATTAAATTTTATAACACTCCCCCTTAGTTCTAAATGGGGATAAATGTCATATACACCTTAATACAAGAATTATACTATGCACACAATTGAAGGATTTGAAAACCTTCATTATTCCAAACTTCATATTTTGAAACAAAAAGGATTATAATCCATAAAATACTATAAAGTAAGTCTAGGCTAACATGATCATGATAATACATCTCATATTTTATCATGAATAATAATTTAAGCATATTTAAATTCTTTTATAACATAAGGACTTCCATTAAAAAATATGATTATATGTATTGGGGTGAAAAAGTAAAACTTCCACATGAAGTTTACTCAAATCACATAACTTCCACATGAATTTTACAATGTTTTACAATGAGAATAAGTATAGATATGAATAAGGAACACATGGCCATTAGGAAGTGACATTTACATGGACACTCTCTCTCAATGGCAACTTTGAGAGGCCTAATATTGCATGAAACTAACAAAACTTATTAGCACAAAGTGGTTTTATGAAGATATATACCACTTATTCATATTTAGGACAAATATATATATATAAATATCACCATTGAGGACTTTATCTTAGATAAAATTTACACAAACTTTAGTATATTTAGTTCTTTGGTGCTACAATAATTTTTTTCTAGAGCTATACAACTTTGGTTATCATAATGAAGGATGGTACTATGAGAAATATCCAATTAAAGTTATCCCAAAAACCTTTGTAGCTACATAGATTATTTTTTGGATTATATAGCACTTATGTACTCTTCTTCATTAGAATAAATAGAGATAGTAGGTTTCATCTTGCTGCACCAAGTGATAACACCTACACAAAACTTAAACACATATCTAGAAGTAGATTTGTGATTTATAGTTTCACATACATGGTCAACATCATATAACCATATAATTCAAAATTATTAATGGAAGAATAAAATAAACTAAAATGAATTTTTCCTTTGATATAATAAATAATTTATTTAGCTAATTTCTAGTTATCCAAATAAGGTTCCTGCATAAATCTAGAAGCAACACTAATAACATATGAAATATTTTACCTAGTAATGGTTAGATAAATCAAACTACCAACAAGATATCTATATAAATTATGGTTAAATTTTTCACATGTAGGTTTTGGATCAATTTTAATACTAACTTTAATAGGAGTAGAAGAAGATTTACAATCAAGCATTTTAAACTTAACAAAAAGGTTATGAGCATATTGATATTATGATACAACAATATAATGTTTATCTTTAAATATAGTCATTGTTAAATTATGATGTAAAATTCCTAAATCAATCATTTCAAACATTTGACATAGTTTATCATTATATTTATGAATCAAACTAGATATCTCACTGATAATCAATAAATCATCAACATATAATACAATTAGAATCAAATGACCATTTTCAATTTTAATAAAGAGATCATTATCAGATTAGTAAGTAGATAAATCCATTTTTTATAAAAAATAAGTAATTTTATAATATCAAGCTCAATGAGCTTGTTTTAAACCATAAAAATATTTATTTAACTTGCATACAAAATATTCTCTATTAGGGTCAATGAAACCTTTGGCTAAGTCATGTATATTTATTATTCTAAATCACCATTTATAAATGCATTCCTAACATCCATTTGGTGGATAACCCAACCATTTTAGGCTATAAGAGTAATATAAGTCTAATATTACTCATTTTTAATGTTGGAGCAATGATTTAAACATAGTAAATCCCATGTTTTTGAGTAGACCCACAAGAAACTAATCTAGCTTTAAAATTATAAATTTTACCAATTGAATTATATTTAATCTTATATATCCACCTAAAATTGAAAATATGTCTTTCAGGTGAAGGATGGATATGATACCAAGTCTAATTTTTAACTAAGGTATTATATTTCACCATGCATAGAAATATTCCATCTATCATCTTGAATGGCTTCTTCAAATGCTTGAAGTTCATATTTGTACATAGTCATTAATGAATGATAAGAATGTTAGATTATAGTTAATTTATTAAGGTTATCAACATTAGAAGATTGAATTAGGGATTCTTTCCATTTTAGGATTTTATCTCTAATTTTAAACTCAAGGGGTTCCTCAGAATTTAAGTTATCTAAAACTAGATCAACTTCTATAAGGGAATCTATTTCATCACAAGGAGAAATGTGAGAGCCAGGTTAACCAATATAGAGATATTGAAAAGGTTATACAAAAATCTGATAATTTTTTTTTTTTTTAAGAATTAAAACATTATATACTATTCAACCTTTTGTCTTACCTCCATAACCTACAAAAATGCAAGAATAGGAAGTGGGATCGAGCTTCTTTATTTTAACTTTAGGATTAAAGATAGAAGTAGGACTACCAAAGATCCTTAGATGAACCACACTAGGTTTATTTTTAGTCCATATTTCTAAAGGGGTACAAAGATGCAAGGCTTTGGTAGGGACTCTATTTATAACATGTACAACAACATAAATAGCTTCATCCCATAAAAAACTTAGAAAAATTGGTAGATTACAACATTATTCTATCCATTTATATGATGGTGTGGTTTTTCCTTTCAATAATACCACTTTGCTAAGGGGAATAAAGAATTTTTTATTCCTTTTAAATACCAAAACTAATGCAAAAATAATCAAACTCTTTACTAACATAGTCACCACCATTATCAATTATTAATCTCTTAATAGAAAAATCAGATGCATTTTCAAAACTAGCTTTAAATTAATTGAATTTGGACAACACATCAGATTTAATGAAAAAATCCTAGATCATTATAGTGTAATCATAAATAAAAGTAATATAATATAAATAACCATTAATAGATACAAATTCAATAGGAATTACAACATCACTATGAATAAATTTTAAAGGATGTGAAGAATTCATATCATGATTCTTGTGAAATGGGTTCATATGTTGCTTACCACGTAAGCAACCCTTACAAGTATCATGATGAAAGGAGATAAAAGGAAGTCCAAAAATAAGATTATTTATAGACATATCATATAAACTTAATGTCTTAATATTTCATTCCTAAATTGAGATTCATTCTTACTATGTGATGAAAGAAAACATGTAGAAGAAGGAGAAAAGATATATAAACCATTCTTTTAAACACCTTCAATAATCAAGGAACCTGATTAATTTCTAATGGACCAACTATATTTAAGTAACGTTATAATAAAATTATCATTTTTATGTTGAGAACAAGTAAAAAATTATTTTTAAGCTTAAGTACATATAAAATATCATTTATAGTAACATTTAATAACATTGTTTTTCCCTTTCTCCAAATAGACAAGCATTTCAAATGAGGCCTTCTATAGGTTCCCCAAAATGGAAGTGGAAGAGCAGAAACTGGTCAGGAATGGGGATTTCTTTGAATTGGATCAGATTAAAGGGATATGGAGGGATGTCTTAAGCTGCATAAGGGAGTCCTTTATTCTGGATGGAAGAAGTAAGCGTGTGCACAAATTCCACTTTGTCTTCCTTAACCATTTTAGGCACAAGGTTAGTTTGTCTTTTCCCTTTTATCTACGTTTATCCTTGGTCCAAATTTTATATGCTCATAGGAAAAAGGAAATGCGCCCTATCTGTCATGAAGGCCTTATTCTGTTAATCGAGGGCTACTGTAAGAATAATGCTATGGTTAAGCACCCTAAACAGGGGAAAAACAAGGAGTCAGGGAATAGAAAGAGTGAATGTGTTATTGAGAAAGGCAAAATCAAGCTCCCTAGTACTAAAAAGCCAATTGCAGAAGAAGATATAGAGTGGGAGAGTATTGATAAACCCAGTGAGGATAACTTGGAGGAAGAAGAAGAAACTAAAAGTTGGGCTACAAACTCTAATGAGGATGAAGAAAGTCCTGAGAAGAATGAAAAATATGATGTCAATATAGATGAGGATTCTGCAAACAGAACTGAAGACACTAAGGAAAACCAGAAAGAGGCAGAGTTTGATTTTGTCCAGGATGACCCCGTTGAGGACCCAGCATCAAAGAATGAAAAGGAAACTACAGGGCAAGATGATAATCAAGATTTGGAAATGGAAATTCAAAATGGTATTAAAGAGTGGGAACATAAGGGTCGAGAAGATATCACTGAAGAAGATATGAACAGTCCTAATAAAAATTCTAAGGAATGGAGGGGGGAAAAATTGAATGATGAAACACATACACCAATGAATTGGGTTAATTGCAAAGCAGAGGCATCTTCTCAATTTTATTCTTGGATGTGCAGGGAGGTTATGAACCTAAAAAGGAAAGTGGAAACAATGGAAGATACCTTGAAAGAGGTATGGAACAAAATCAACAATATGGATAATCAGATAGGAGAGATCCCAACCAAGCTCAAAGCCTATGAGAGAAACCTTCGAGAACTAATTAAGGAAAATAGAATGAAAATGGAAGAAGCTACCTCCAATATTTGTGCCGTTGCTGTCAATATTGGTAAAAGAGCCAGTGAGGAGACTAAAGCTCTAGAGGGACCCAACAAAAGAACAAGACAAAGTACTAGAAAGAAGGTAACACAAAAAGGAGCAATGCTGGTGGAAACCACTACCCAAGATACTGTTATGAAAGATAAAGAAACAATGAAAATGATATTGGAACTAGATGAATAATCTGGTTCCTCTTACTGGTAAAGAATTTGGTCTAGTTCTTTGTTTTCTTGTAGTCTTCCTTTGTCTAAGGCGATGCCTGATCTCTGTTTTTTTGGGTTGTGACCGGTTGTCTTTCCGGTGGTTTCAGGTCCATTTAAAACCTATTTTTGCTACTTCCTTGTAGTAGTTTTAGATTGTTGTCTGTGTTTTGGTTGCTCTATCTTTTTTCCTTGTACTAGGGTTTTGGGGCCCCTTCAAAACCTGCTTTTACCATAATCTAAAAAAACATTATTTTTCCCTATTTAGTTGATTCTTAAAAAGAAACATCTCCTAAGTAAATTCTTTTAGACATATCTCTAGAATCCTAAATAATATTTGATAATAAAGTCATATGTTGTGATGTATCACTATCTAAAATCATCTTATTTTTATTTAAAGTAAATAAAGTAGCATATAAAGTAATAACATTTGAATTTTGATTGTTATTCTAATTAGGGTTTTGACTCTTCTATTTATTTTTATTAGATTTTTTATTTTTTATTTTTTTAGAATTTTGATCATTATTTATATCCTTATTTTTATAATAGTTTTCCATCTTATGACCACATTTATCACACAAATTTCAATTTCATTGAACTTTCGTTTATAATTCTTATTACCATATTTTTTATTCTCATATTTGCCTTTAACAGAAATAAGGTTATTTTTTTGGTTTTTATTGTTATCAAAAGCATTATTTAATGTGAGAAGTGCTTAATTATAATCCCCTTTATATTCAAATTTGGTCATAAATTTCTCTTCTTGAATCAAGAAAGTAGAAGGTTAGGGATATCTTGCTCAGTTTGATATTTAAAATTACAAATTGAAATAAAATTTCTAAATTTTTCATGAATATTTAACTAAATGATAAAATAAAGAAATTGATCCTAAATCAAATTACAATTACATCCATGTAACTAATATTTAATATTTTTAATTTTAGCAAAAAAATTAACAACCTTTCTCACCACCTTTCATAGGTCCAGTTATAAATTCAAGTATTAACTTAATTATATTTGAGAGATGACTTCCATCATGAATGGATTCAAAGAGTTTCCAAACATCTTCAGGATAATCTTGATTACCAATGTGGAGATGCAATTCATCCTTAACATTCCACAAGATAATAGACATAACTTCTTATGATTTCTATTGAAATGCATTGGTAAGGTCAAGGGTCACGTGACATGTAGAAAGAGATTTTCTAATCTTAATGACAATATTAAATAAAATTTGGGCCATAAATTCAGATTTAACATGAATTGTCCATATATTATAGTTATTTCCATTAAGCATTTGAGATTTATCTAAGGAAAAATAAGATGAAGCCATAGCTTCCCTTTAAACAAGATAGTAAATAAATAATTAAAATAAAAGTTTTTAGAGTGAATTTTAACTTAATTTGATGGTAAAAAAAATTGAAAGTATAACACACAATAATTGTTTAGTTTAATGTAAGATAAAGAAAAAAATAATGAAATATTATGACCAAATAAGGTGTTGCAATTGTCACAAAAATATAATAATGTAACAAGAAGTTTAATAAAAGCAATATGTTTAATGAGTTTTTATATTATGATTGTAAAATAAACTAAATCACAAGTGCAACTATACTTAATTACATAATTTATATGCTAAATTATGCAAAAAATAGATTTAGAATTGCACAAAACTAGGTGTCAAAAGAGTCATACTCAAAATGACCACCTAAACACTCTTATTAAAAATGTTATAAAATTAATATTAGGATATCTCAAAACACAAAATGGACCACTTAGATGTATTTGTAAGGTGCCAAAATTTAGAGATCGGTTGGTTACATGACTATGTTTGTCAAAATTTTCACTAGGTCAAAAGTCAAAAAAAAGTTTGATAGGTCAACAAAGGTTTTATATGTGTGAAACATTGGAATGTAAACCAAAAAGTGGAATTAAAATTAAATTACATTGCAATTAATTTTACCATGATAACCAAAAATATAAAAAAAATAATTAAGGTGTTTTGAACTTGATACCTCTTTAGTTTTAAGTTCTAGTAAAACAAAGTTTAAATATTAAAAATATATAAATAAATAAATAAATATTTAATGTGCATTTAAAATGACCAGTAAATAATAATTCATTTTATTTTAACCTTTTTAGAGTAAAAGACAAAGAAGGTGGGGGCCACAGGTCTACATAGATAATTTAAAGTTTTAATAAAAAATTATTTAATAAATAATATCTAAATCAATGTAACATAAGATACATACCTATATATTCATAATGACATCCCTGTAGAATTTTAGGAGCTTAGATCTCCTTGTACATGTCTCAAATTTGATTGGAAACTTGGTAACCCTCCTATTTTTATTTAATATACACAACTAGACCCTCAAAATAAAATCTTTGATCAATAATTCAATATTTTGAATTGTCCAAATTGAAGTATGGTACCCACGTAGATGTTTGGGAGAGCCCAAAAAATTGTACAAGCACTCAAAAAAATTACAATCTTTTGGAATTTTTTTAATGATGAAGAAATTTACAAAATTGAATTTTGACAAAATTTTAATTGTTTTTAGTTTTCTTGGGTTGGTTATGGTGCCTCTATGAAAATGGTACCAAAGGGAGGTTTGAGGATAATTTTTGGTTACTATGGATGCTTTATGGAGGTCTTAGAAGACCCTATATTAAGCTTCAATGATCCATAGAGCAAAGAATGATCTAGAAAAAATATAGTATTCCTCTAAAGTTGTATAAAATATCATACCAAGCTAAGATAAATAAAAAATTTATTTGACAAAGCTTTGAATCCTCCAACAAAAAACTCTTGCCAATCAGCCAATTATCTCATGGCTCTGATTCCATGAGAAAATTAATAGAATATAAAATATATATGCAATATATATTGGCTCTAGATGAATAAGTGATGACAAAGAGCACACAAAATTGACACAATACACAAGAATTTAAAGTGGTAAAACCTCTAATAGGTAAAAACCCCATGATGATGATATTCAATAGATTAAGAAACTCTACACCCCAATACAAAGCCTTCGCTTGTCAATTATTCACATAAGCATTCACCTAACCTTTGTAAATATTTACCACACACAAATATTAAATTCACCAAGTGTGTTCATATTGGAAAATACAATATGGGTAAAACCTTATTTATAATAAATGTGAGGGGAGGTGACCATTATAACCAATATATCCATCCTTTCCAAGAATCATTTTATTTTATTAGTTAATAATAAATAATAATATTTTATTATTTATTTACATGAGTTTTCACCTCATGTTTAATAAATAATAAATTATTATTATTAAATAATAAACCAAAATATGCTAAGCATCTAAAGTATCACACTCAGATATTAAATGTTCTAATAGAGATAATGATCTTAGGGGATGATAAGGCCCTTAATTCCATTATGAATTTTGGTATTGGTTTTTATATCTAGGCATTGTTTTTTATAAATCATTCCTAGGAAAATAAGGAGATCTTAAACCTTCCTAAAACCCCATAAGGTCAATTTTCCCTTTCTTGAGTAAATTTGAGGATTCCTTGATGCAAATTAAAGGTGGAATAAGCTCTTTTAGAATATTATAAGCTCCCATAACATCAAGTTTGATGCATGTAGTCATGGTCTAGATATTCTAATATCAAAAGATGTGTTTTGTCATAATTTCTAGGTTTATGAAAGTTTCATGAGAAGTATGAAGCATTTCGAACATGAAAAAAGTTAGAAGAAAGCATTTGCTATCTATCCAAATAGCACCCAATAGAGGTTAGATTCATTCAAGTATGACCCATACTTGGAGTAACTTGGGAATGGTCTAAGGCTATGGGATGCCTGTAATTAGACCAAACCTCAAAGATTTTTTATGAGGCTAGCTCCATAGATTTTATAATTTAGACATTTACTTATAAAATAAAAAACTATTTGTGGTGAAAAGATTTAAGATATTTTCTCAACTTAAAACCTAGCCTAACATATGATGATGCATCAAGAATTTATTAGATCCACTCTTAAGCTTGAACTCCTTAACACACTAATGAAATATGAAAGAAGATAATGCAGATCTTACTATAGTTTCTATGCAATAGTATTTTCTATAGAGACCTATTTGATACACTTAGATAAGGGATCAATGAAAATAAGGTCTAGCTAAAGACACTTAAATTTGGTTGTCCATTATATCTTTGATAGATCAATGCTGAGACACACTAAATGACTTATAAATAGAGTTTTCAGCACTTAGGTTAAGTTTGTATATACAAAAGAAAGATAAAAATCACATTTTCATATTAAAAAAACACAAAAACCTAAATACAAATTAGCAAATGACTAAATAAATATTCTATTCACTATTTTAAGAGGTGTCAAATGTAATTCTAGTAGAATCTAGTCATACTAGCATGAGGAATGCAAAACAATAGCTTGAAGTCTATATTTATATAAGAAAAGTAGAAAGAGAGAGGGATTGTTAGTACTTAAAAAAGGAATCAAATGAGTTCAAATACATTTGAAATTTTATTATAATTTCCTCCATAAATCAAGCTCTCTCAAACCCTTCTTGATTGATCTAAGTCACTCTAGTTCATTACATCATTACAATATCATCTTTTGTCATGTTCCTTGGTGGGTAAAATGGTGGAATAAATTCATTTTTACTTTATCCCAATGTGTAATAGCTCATGAATTGTTCATTCATGCATGCCAAAGTGTAGAGAGGAGTCACTTTCATGAAATTAGCTTTGGTGACTACCATTAGAGTCTACATGTCTACCTCTACAAGTTATTAATGTCACCATCTAATCCTAAAATATATACTCTTAGCCCAACCTTGATGATGCTCAAGCCTGGTCCATTCATACTAGTTACCTTGGTTAAAAACTAACCTTTCAACCTCCATCTAAGTCATTTGGGATCTTCTTGGTTCTAATTAAACATCAAAAACTAACTCAAATTATTTACCCCTTGACTCATCTCACTCCATTGACCTACTTGATCTGAATGAACATTATTTATAAATCATTTCCCAAGATTTACATGCTTATGCCACATATTTATCATACCTTTACACTCTAGGTTCATTGACTCTTTGACTCTACTCATTGTCAGATCTGAATGCTCGATCAAATAATAATCATTGATCTATTGGGCCCCACTATTTGAAATCCAATATCTAGTTTATGATATTAAAATTTATGTGTTCACTCCTTTTAAATGATGTTTCTATGAACATCAATGACATTGTCATGACCATAAAATTTAAATTGAAAAGAATTTGTTTTGTTCGAGCTTAAAATTGACATCAACATGAGCATCTCATATTTTTTTGACAATTTTGAAGGCTTGGATATTAAAGCACAAAATTTATGAAGGTATAAAACTTTTAAGAGATGTTATTAAGGACAAAATCAATTAACACATTTGATCTACTAGTCTTGGGAGCCTTCTCTGTGAAGATGTTATATTCATAAGTTGGTTGATCCACTTGATCCAATGTGACATTGTCATGACAGTCTAGTTCATTTGGCTAAGTATGGGAATCTTAGCAAAATCTAACTAAGGAGACAATTTTTCACATGCATAATTCCATTTGTGCTTGGTGGAAGACCCCAAACTTAGTGCGTATGCTCTTGGCATAAATGTGAACAAACCCATATGACCATTTTCCTTTACAACTATTGTATGTGTGAGATATAACTTTGTGAAGATGCTAACTCGACTCTACTAGAACCTCTTGAAAAAGGCCAAGTATGGGGAAACACATAGAAAGTGATTGAAGAACCAACTTTAGACCTTTGTAACTTTTGATGTGATTTAGTGGAGGACCTAAAAATTGGTGCATATGATCAAGGCATAAATGTGAACAAACCCATATGATCAATTCTCTTTAAATCATCTAGAAATGGAAATGGTGATGTCAACAAAGTGCCTACTCAAAAATTATGTTACTAGGCCCAAGTGTCTCAAATAACACAATGAAGAACAAAATAGATCCCATGCACTTATAAGTCATTCTAGGCATTCTTGGCATCCCATAGGTGATATGTAAATCTGGTCATGTCCTTATCAAATGCTAATTTACACTTTAAGTGAACCCAAAGTGTCTTAAAATCCTTGTGAGTAAATTGAGATACTAGACTCCTTCCATTTAGAACCTTATCTTTGGGCTTTGTGTATTAGAAAAATGTCTGAAAGAAGTAAAATTTTAGGGATATTAATGAGGGACAATTTTACTAAATGAATTATGGCCTTATAATTTCTCTTTAGCCTTTCTGAAATAGCCTATTTCCAATTAAAAATGCTCTTCAGAGCTTTTTCATTGGTCCATTTTGGCAAAGAAAAGTAACCTTCAAAAGAAGTGTTTGGGAAACTTTGCTTTAAAAAATGCCCATTAGGACTTCTATTTGCTTTACTTTCTTGAGAAAATACCCTTTAAGAAAAGTGTTTTGGACACTTTTTTTGACAAATATCCCTTTGGGAAAAGTGTATAAGACCACTTTCCTATAGAATGACCCTTTAAAAATTTATTTAGATAATTTTCCTAAAATAAACAACCTTTGTCTTTTTATTTAAATAATTATGCCTTCAAAAAAATTGTGCAAACAATTTTCTTGAAATAAATCTGACACTTATCTTGAAAAATACCCTTTAGACTTTTTACAAAGGACACTTTACTAGAAAAAGACCCCTCGACATTTTTTTTTGTCTGATTTCCCAAAGATACCTTTCAAGATATTTGTAGGGTCCATTTCATTAAAGAAGTACCCCTTAGAGTTTTTGTTTTGGACAAATTGTCTAAAACAATTCTCAACACTTAGCCCAAAAGACCTTAAACAAATCTTTGGAAAGAAATAACACTTCGCCAAAATAAGGTGGAACAATTTTTTTGAGGGAAATATTCCTTTTACTAGAGCTTGGTCAAAATTTAAAATATTTAGATTAGTGTAAAATTAGGATTTTTTTAACCTACTTCCTAAAACTATATATAGTATCATGAAAAATTACTTGGATCCCTCCACTTGCAATATTGAGCCTACTTCTAAGCCACCTGATCCACTCAACAATTGGGTCCCTGCACATCTATTTAAACCATGAAGAAGCTTGGCATGTGAGCCAAAATAGCCAATCATATTAATGATGTTTATATCTCCAAAAATTACAAATAACATCTCCTACATCATTTTAAAATATATATTAGGCATACTTGAGGAAAATATAAGGTGATAGAAACCATGATGGGTATTGAAAAGGAGTTTTCTAAATGAGGTTCAAGTGTGAATGAGAAGAAAATAGATCTTAAAGGAGGTATTTATCCTTAATGAAAATTGGAGAGTTAATTTTGATAGTCATACTTTAAGCAAAACCCTGTACTCTCTTTAATATCATTAATGATTAAAAGGGGTAAAACAAATGTGTTCACTCATACACAAGCAGACTATGTAAACATGCAAGCAACCTAGAGTATAATATCCTAGATTAAACTATATGGTATCTCATTAAAAATTTATCTCAAATAGGTAATAAGATTTAAAAATGTTTCCAAGTTATTTTAAATAACTATTTTACAAAATAATCAACTCAAGGGGCAGGGTTGAAAAGGGTCTTGGACTTAGAATAGAACATATAGGCTTGTACATAAATAATGTACATTTCTAAGTTAAGATTGATATTTAAAGATTTATGTTAGGTAAAGAGAATTTTTTTAAAGTTATTTTAAGGTTTTGAAATAATATAAACATTTAAAAAACTAGTCTTAAGACCTATCAAAATTTTAAGAATAAAATGGCACCTACAACCAAGTTGTCTTAGGATTACAAGCTTCAGATAAAGGAATCATATAAAGATATTATAATGTATATATATTGAAGGGTTTATTAACCATTTAAATTAAACTCTAAAATTTTACTCAAAATTATTCAAATCCTATAAAAAAATTTAATGAATAAAATCCAATTCTATAACAAGGTGGTAATGGTTTTAGACTCTACTGTACACCTATAAGCCTGCCTATATGAAGATGTACTTTTTGGGTTAAATATAGAATATAAGGATATTTTAGGTTATTATAATATGTGATAAGGATTATTAAATATTTTTACATATATCACGAGATTAAATCAATAAAAAAGGGTCATTCTCATGCCTTGATAGGGTGTTAGGCCTATATGAGCATCCACATGCTTGGTTATGCAAAATATGAGGAAAATAACATTTTTGTATTGATTCAAGATAATTAGGAATGTGATAGAGTAAAATATATGTATTTATATCATCCTCAAGGTGAATTTGTCATTCACATATGGACAAAGTGTCAAAATGCAAAAAGTGAGATCAATAATCCTAAGAAAGGCCTAATGGAGACCTATAAGTTTGTGCTTAATTTAAAAAGATAATATGAAATTTTATACTAATTTTGTATATTTTATGGCTAGTAACTGTGTGAAATTTAACATTATAATCTCCCATATAATATGGAACTCCTTTTAAGAGGAATAAAATACAAAAATAAGATTGTTAGTGTCATTAGCACTAAATTGTTCTTATACCCTAACCATGAGCCTATGGAGGTTGTAGTGGATTTGAAGGGTGATATGGATTACAGGAATAATTTAATGCCACATGTATTGTTTTACACACCCAAATAATAGGTTTATATCTAAAACAAAACACCTTTACACCTTATCATGCAAAATTACCCTTTTTGAGCTCTCAAACAGGTATAAATAGTCACAAAGTTTCTTCTTCTTTTGCTCCAAAGTCAATGCTAAACATGCATGGGAGCCAATGGAGTTAAATTATGTTTAATAGTTTTATTTATTTCATCTTAGTGGTATTTTTTATTAGGTTAAGGCCCATATCTTTATGAACTATCCTTAATAAGGTTGCACACCTAAAACCCTTATAAACCCATTAAATGCCCTGATGGAGAAGGTTAGTCTTATAAATTATTATAATGGATTGGTAAAAACTATAAAATCCATGTATGGTATTTACACAACATTTTGAATTTGATGTAATCACTGTCTCATCATATAGAAATAAGCTTAGAAATGATTGTTCTAGGCCTAGAAATGTAGTTTTTTATGGATTACCATGAAATTTGACTAAGTAAATCATAATGGAGGACCTTGAAACAACCTATTACCTATAAAATTCATCTAAGTATTATTATAATTATCAATTAAGAAGTTATATATTAATTACAATACCATGTGGAGGTTTCAAAACACCTAACGGTAAGCAAGTTGCTATCAAGAGCTCCTAATAGGCCTAATGCACTTATGTATCAATATTGGAGATGGTTTTAAGTTTGAAAAGGGATTTAATAATCCCCTAGAGGGTTTTTATGATGTATTTAATATGTGATATTAGTTCTTAATTAAGAACAAGGACAAGGATGGAAATACATATTTGTTATTATGGTCTTCATTTGAACCAAGCAAGCTTCATAATCAAATGTAGGTTCTCATCGATTAAAATGCATTAATTCCTAATCCTCAACATTAGCAAGATGAAAGAGACTTTTAATTACCTTAATGTCATTAAATAACTCCAATAATAATGATCGAGAATTCTACATGTCAAGACAAAGACTTGTAACTCATTTTACACCAAGAATGGGTAGTTTCATGGTTGAGGTTGATGACTCATCCTAGAAAGTAAAGATTCATTCCATACTACCATTGATGAATAATAAAATAATATAAATTACACACATTTTGATATAAGGATTTAAATTTACCTACTTGCATATTTTCTTGCTTTTAACTTTTTCAACGTAAGATGACACTTATATATACATATTTTATGCCTCTCCTCTTTCTCTTTCTCATATTATTGTATATATATGCCTAAATTTGTAATTATATTTCATCCTCCACTTTATTATGGATAATACCTACTCCTTTATAAGCCTTTTAAATAACAAACAAGCTACTTTTACCTTCTTTTATGATTATATTTTAGTGTTTATGTAATAATGATTAATCTTATCTAGTGTTGATTTAGTTTTCCTTGACATGTTATCTCATTGTCTCACCTATATGAACTTTTAAATTACTCTTGAATGCAATATTAAGTTTATAAATGTAATTGTGAAGGTTAGCTAAGGCAATCTTCTATTAGTGTCTTCTAGTCCTCTTGAAAACTATCCCTTCTTGCCTAATCATCATCTACCACCTTCATATAAAAGTATTGATGTAAGAGGAGTAGATTAATATTGGTTTATGAATGGATTATTCCTATGTTCATTATTCATTTTAAAATGTGTAGTAGTTCTCAACAAGTTTGTTACATCACCTCCTTAGTTAGTTTGTTTTAAGTTCTCCCTATCCCTTTTCCTTTACAAGATAGTAGGCTTAGTTTGTAGTTCTTATCTGATGTATCAAGGGATATAGACCTATCTAAATGTTTAATACATTATTTAGGTCACTCAAAACCTAGGATTGTTCCCATGATATCACTTAAGTGAAGAGGCTTAAACAACCTCCTTAGTGGGTGTAACTTTTGATGATGATAATTTGTTAGGTGAAGAATGAATGAGGGTTGAGCTTATATGTACCAATATAATTTATAATTATATAAAATTAAATAATTTAGAGGAACCTTTAATATACATTTTATTTTATAAACTAGATGAATTTTGAGCATTGGACACATTGTAGTAAAAGTTGGTGCATGCATTAATACATGTAAATATCTAGGACATAAGTATCCAAGAAGCTAGAAAATAGATATAGGTCTAAAATTTTGATTACATGATAATAATAAGGTTTAGATATTTTTTCATAATATATGAGGTTTGGTCATTATAAAAACAATGGTTGGACTAAGAGATAATAAATTAGGCATAAAGACATAGTGAATACTAGACTTTAGGTAGCAAGAAGTCAAAGAAAAACATATAGACATTATAGAATTTTCCAAGGTTATAAAAAATCATATATTAGTATCTACAAATATGTACATTAAATTTAGTTTACCATAAAACATATAAAAGGATTACTAAGTAATATCCCTTTCAACTAATATACAGACTAGAAGCCATTATTCCTATGGGTTATATTTTATGAAGCTTAATATTAACTATTACATTCAAGATTAAATAAACATAATGTTTAAACTAAATATTTGAAAAATTATATGAATTATATGAATCAATATTTTTATTAGCTTATAATCATACACAATTTGAAAAAAAGAATAAAATCTTGGCATAATTGATATATTTATAAGGGGTTTTTAATAAATGATGTAAATTTAAAAATATATAGAGGAAAACTATAAATACAATGTGTAGGGTCATACATAATTGAAAATAATGACTCAAGCATAATCTAATTACATTTTTTTCCAGAATGTTGATAAAAGGATATGTAAATGGTGCACATATTAAAATAATGAAATGAAATGAAATTTGGAGAAAAAACTTAAATAAATTAAATAAAAAATAAACACACACACACACATGCACAAGCACACAAGGGGATTAAAAAATGCATATAAAAATAATTTTGAAAAATATATATATATAAAAACAAAAGAAAATAATTTTGGAAAAAACATAAAAATTAGGCAAAAATAAATTTGAAAAAAAATAGAAGAAAAATTGCCTCAAAAGAAAAAAATAAAGTGAAAAAATGTAGGGAAAAAATTGCTAGGATTTAAGCCCATGGAATTACATCATAGTGAAGAGGGTATGTGAAAATTGGGAAAGTACACTTTCCTTGAATAATCGTAAAGGATGAATTTTTTTTTTCATAAGGATAAATTCATAGATTAGTTGAAAAGTGATGGAAAACTTAATAAATAAAAAATGGGTGGTGGGAAAGAAAACTAAAAAATATTTAAAATTACATATTGAAGCATATAAAATGATATCACATTAAAGGTCAATGAAAGAAATAAGTGAAAATTTATGAATAAGTAACTATAAGAACCAAATTGATAAAATAAAATAAGTTAGGTGAAAAATAGTCAAAATAACTAAATAGGATAAAAATATTATTTACCATGTTGATCTAATTGAAAAATAAGTATAGTTATATATAATAAATTAATCTAAATGTAAAAATACACATACATCTACACAAAATAAAATCTACTCAAATTTACCATGAAAAAATAATATTACAAAGAATCCTTAATCAAATAAATACATCACATTTGACTTGTGCTAAGTTATCAAAGGCAAATAGATAAAGAGGAAAAAATATAAAAAACATTCAGATAATTCCAAACTTCCCAATGCTTAGGGAGATTTATCGAGTATTTTTGGTCTACATCTCACTATTAGAACACTCATAAGTACATTCAATCCAAACTAAGTTAAATTGATAACCATGACATGTATTTAGAAAGTCTAATCATTCTACAACCAAATCCCCCATCCGAGGAGATGGAATACATGACACAATTAAATATAATCAAAAGGATAAGGCTAGCTATTTGGAGTCAATTCCCATTTATAGGAATATTTTAGGATATAATTAAACTAGTTTTTAGTAGAACATGTGAATATGCCATGTGTTTGGATAAAACCTAGCATATTACACTTATGTTAATCTATGCATTAATTGGGTTATTAAATCAAGGGAATAACACCCATAAGTATCAAAATAATAAACCATCAAGAACTAATTTAGTTTAATCACTAATGGGTATATACCCTATGAGAGGGCACTCTCCATATAAGTATAATAAACCCTATAGTTTTATATATGATGAATGCCATGACACAAAAATTTTAATATATAGATTAGGAGGATTCTAAAACTTATAGGAAGATACATATTATGTGGGATGGGGTAACAACAAACATGCAATATAACATTTTTACTTTCATTTGTGAGTATTATCTATATAATATTAGCAATATTTAATCAAGCACACATTATTTTCTCTTTGGTACCCTATTGCTATGTTTAGCATTTATTTCAAAAACACCATCCCAAGTCACCAAGAGCTAGTACAATAGGTACATGAGAACAAGTTAAGAATTAACTAGATGAAAACCAACAAGGAGACTTGTATATATCACACATTGGGATGGAAAATAATTATTAAAGGAATGATATCTAGGAGATCAAGCATATCCCCATAGATAATACAAAAATATTAAATTGAAGTCAGGTTTATTATAGATAAAATTACCTATTTATAGAGCCATTTGAATAAAAAATTGATCTCTATCTTTGTACCTTATGAATTAATATATGAATAAGTGGAAGTAGTAATATTAGGTTTTAGAGGCCTACCTAAAAAAACTAGGTTAGTGTAGTTCACAAGTGGATTGGCTAAAGGAGACACTATCTTAGAAACCTAAACAGCTCTTGGTGTAACAAGTGGAGAATATTTAATAGTATCTTATCTTAAGGATTCACCACAAAAAAATAATGTAGTGGGTACCTAGTGAATAGGTATCATAATTTTCATATAAACATGGTTGTAAAAAGATATCCTAGGAAAAGAAATAAAATAAAACACATAACGAAGATAATCATAGGTTTTAGTGAAATATTCCACTATATGAAGGGTTCTATTAGAGTAATAAATGGTATCTTATGGGACTCCACCTTATTATTTTTGGAAAAATAAATAATTAGTCATTGGGAGAGAATATCAAATGCTATTAAGATCAATATAAAAATAAATGATTAACTAGAGATATCCACCACCTCCTCCATGATAGATATATGAGAAATCCCAATGAAAATGAGTGGGAATAAATGAGTAAGAATCCCTTCATCATATAAATAAATAAAATATAAGAAAATTTAAAAATAAATAATGACAAAAATACATGAGGGAGAGGGTAAGGAAACATTGGTCTCATACTAGCAGGATTTAGAGGAAGAATATTATGGAGAAGAATAAGGAATCGAAGAAGAGGACCCTAGATAATAAGTCCAATATATAACTATATTAATTATATAATGTATAAAAAGGTGATGATTAGAAAGGATGGATAAAATTTATGAATAATAAAAATAGGAAGGGAGATAAAGGATAATAAAAATACTAATGGACTATGCAGAATTGAGCCCTTATACATTGGATGATATAAAGGAAGGAGTCCCAGCTACACTCTAAGAGGATATACTTGATAGTATGGTAATAAGGAATAAAAACCAATACCAAGAATTTTCACTACAAAAAATTAATATGGAAATAACAATGTCCCTACAAGATATGAGCAATATTTATAAATTACAAAAAACAAATTTGATAATAAAAAAACTAAATTAGTAGTAGAAACTCTCGATAGACAAAGGCAATTATAGTCACTCAAAGAGATGGAAAAATACACAACACAACAAAGGAAAAATTTATAAAAATAACTGGAAGATGAAAGGAAGAAAATATATGAAATATCATAAATGGTAACAAAAAATATCAATAAATATTATAAAGTTAAAAAGTAGAGTAGTAAGAGGTGGAGGAGAGGCTAGATAAATAAATGTAAAATAATAGAAAGAGAAAAAATAAAAAATAAAGAAAGAAAAATTGTTAAAGGAAAATTTTGAGAAATAAAAAGTATAATAATAAAAGAGGGAGAGAGCATAAAAATAAAAATCAAGAGAGGGAACAAAAAATAAGGAGGAGATGGATACCGAAGAGGAGGAAATAAGAAACAAAAATAAAAGAGAGGAGAAAGAGAGGAAACGTAAATATGAAGAATAATAAATAACAATAAATAAAAATAAGAAAATGAAATTCACAATAAAAAGGATGAGGGTGAAATATAAAGAAAAGAGAATCTAGAAAAGATAGAAAATAAAAGAAGGGCAAGGAGTAAAAATAAAAAAAATAAATGGAAGTAGAAACTCAATCTGTGAACTCAACATATACATGTAACGGAGTAAAGGGACAAGATTCAAAGTTAATTAAGGATATAATATTCATTCAATTTAATTCAATGACACCTATGGACCCCATCAAAAGAATCAAAGTAAAGCTAGCAAAAAATAGATAATTGATTTCCAAAATAATTATACCACCTAGCCTTTTATTACCTACATTAGGAAGATGGATTGTAATGTCACTATAGAAATTGAAAAAAATAGATATGTAAAAAAGTAGGAAATGATTGATTAATATTTAAAGGGTAGATTGGAGAATAAGGTGTGTGAACTTGGATGAACAAATAAAAATGACTCTTACTACCTTGACTAATGTCAGACTATAATATGATATAGACTCAATGTTTCCAATTAAGCAATAATTGAAGGAAATATTGGAGAACTTAATTATTCATTTTGGATCCACAATTGACCAAAATCACATAAAAGGGGAATATATATAAGAATATTAGGTAGAACTTTGAGAATAACTCCAAGCAGATAATTAGAAAAGGAAAGAATATAACACACATATTCATAATCTATGAAATTAGAAAATGGAATAATATAACACACATATTGAGAATTTATGGAAAATAGTGGGGGTATGGAAACATAATTTTCATATTATATTATTTTTCCCTTATGGACATAGGAAAATAATAAACAATTATAATATCTTGATAGGAAGCTAATTATATCATTCACTATTTATAAAACTAACTTTAAAAGAAGTGAAAAATAAGTGGATCACTCTGAAGGATGAATTTAAGGAGAAACAAGTATAAAGGATTTTTATTTTTAAAGATATGAATTATAGATAAACATTTATAATTTCAATGGGTAAAATGGAAATTAATATATTAAATCATGAATCCTATTGGAAAACCTTGGAAGCTACACCAACTCCAAAAGATATTATAAAAAATCCAAGGAGATCACCACAACATAACACAAGATTATATATGCCAATTCCATATTGGTAAATTAGGAGACATTATCCATAAATTATGGTAGAGAAATATGAAAAGTATATATCCAAGGAGATATGAGTATCTAGATGAATTTATAAAATTTTGAGCTAAAGGGTTAACAATGTTTTATAAATCTAGTTGGGAAATTCAAGAAAGGTTACTTTAGTATCTTATGAAAGTCATATAAGTTTCTAGTTATTAATTGTGTTTCCTTTCTAAAAAAATAAAATTTGACTAGTTTTTTCACAAGACAATAATAATTTTATTATGAATTGAACCTACTAATATTCTTTAGATATTTTTACAAGTTGGGACAAAGTTATAAAATCTAGGCAAACCTTGGTAGGATTATTCAATATAATTTAAAGTTACATAGAATGAATATGGAGACTCCAAATTTTATGCAATAGTATAATACATCTCCAAGTCTATATGGTAGAGGATTATAAATTCCTTGGAAATTCAATAAGATTTCACATTTTTCAGTAAAAAACACTTTGTACTAAGAAAAGGTATGACCTAAAAGACATGACCATTAGATTGTAAAGATATATAGTTAGTATTTATACCACAATGTTATAAATAATAGAGATATAGGAAATATAATATAATTTAATATAAGAGAATATAATATAATATTATATTATAGAGTATAGTGATGAAGAGTGAAGATTTATAAAATAAATATATTTATAAAATGTAACATATTTTTTTATATTGATAGATATGAAGAAAGAGAGTTAGAGTAAGGAATTCATGTGCACATTGTATGTGTATGAACACTACCACTTCAAATCATAATGAGTTATTTAACTACTTAATAATTAATTATTAATACTAGCATCTATGTTACATTATCTCTAACTAAATTCATCTTAAACCATATAAATATTTGTACCCAACTCACATAGTTTATTCCAAAAAATAATGAACTTACCTCCTAATTATTACCACCTTTCCCATTTTCTTGAATGAGTGGTGTAATCTCATTTTGAAATTATCATCAGGTCAATGGACATAGAGATAACATAGCTATGAATTCTCATAAAAGATTGAACAACTTATGGATAAATAGGTTATTAAATTTGGTATAGTTAACAATAGGTTAATAATCTCCCCCTCTCCATATTTTTATACTATTCATTATAGGAAGGCTAATTTATCTAAGGACATTTCTCTAAATTAATCAATAGTCAATCGAGCCCTTATTAGAGGTGAATATAGAAAATGCATTTTTATAGATGAAAAAGGTATAATGAAATTAGATTTATTGATTCCTTAGGGTATGCTGAGTGATATTTCCAACATATACATACTCAAAGATGCCATGTAGTATATTACTTTACCAATTTACCTTGTGCCAAATATAGTTGATAAATTATAATATGTGAATAAGTATATTAATCAAGGCATTGTGACATTGGGACAATCATGGTTAGGAAAAATGGGAATAATTTCTTATAACATTAATATGATTATTTAATTCACATTATAATGTGGTTTGATTACATATCATAGATATATAAAAAATATAAATAAAAAATGCATAATGCAAACTTATGTGTACAAAGATAAATCAAACAAGTAATGATAAAGGAAATGGATAAGGAAGGAAAATTATGCAAAAAATTCAAAAAAATAAAACATTACAAATCAGCATGGGAAAAATACATTAGCTAGGGTCAGATATTTATTTAGATGAGTATAATACAATATTTTTATACATGGTGGGTTGGATTATTTTCTTCGATTTGGTACAATATTTTATAATAATGGCATTGGTTAGTTACTTTACATATTCATTATCCTTAAAATTAATTTAATTTATGCATTCAATTCATACAATCACAATAATTAAATTGCAAAATTAAAATACATATATTAATTATATAAAATGTGGCATCATCTCATAAATTAAAATATGCAAGTCCGACATGGAAAAAAAGGAACAACGTAATATATATCAAATAATAACAAATGTTAACATATCAATCAAGAAAGGGGGAATGGTGTCCATATTCCTTGACCTCATCCTCATCATATGTACTATAAACATTAGAATATGAATCATCATTATCATCATGACCTTTGGACCAAGATATACTATATCTCTCTTAGTCTTCATATATAATTAATTTCTCCTAAAGATGGGAACACTCATTTTAAAAATGTACATATTATGAATAGATATGTTGACCCACATCAATACCACCAAGTAATAGAGGCATCTTTTTATCTTTCTACCTAAGATATAAATTCATCTCATTCAGTGTAATTATCCATTTATGAAATGATATAATTAAAAACCTAATAAAAAATTCATGCACATATATCATATCCTCTACTCACTCTAACAACTCTATTTTAAGTGCCTCAATAATCATATTCATAGTTAGTGTATAAATTGAATCCTTGATATTATAATCTAATAGGAATCACCTAAAAATTCACATAGAATTTAAAAAACATATTATCAACTAGTAAACAATACATGATAACATACTAAAAATAAAATGCATATACTTATGTGCATATATAGAGACTACACTAAGATGTATTATGGCCTACTCTTCTCTTTCTCTATCACCCATATCTATACCAAGATGTGGGTAAGGCATAGTACCTAATCCATCTTACAAAATGGGAAATAATAAAGGTCATTTTTCCTATCTTCATCACCATGTGTACTCATCAATACACCTTTCATCATATGTATCATTTATGGCCATTATATAACTTTCCATACCTGGAAGAAGTGGTGTTAGATCGATGGAACTAGGTTATGTTATATTTCCTATAAATAAAGTATCCCTATGATTCCATTGTGAACCATAGTATATTTTTAGTACACCTTACCTAATACCAAATTGGCATGTAATACCCTCATACTTTAACCTCTCATACACACTTGTGAATTAGTAATGCAAAAAATCACTAACTCTCACATGACATGAATATGTAACATCCTTAGGAAAACCAATGAACCTCTATATGGTCTATAAATAATAATTTAATGTTTATATTTATCATGTAAAATCTAATACTCCATTATTGTCTAACCATTATGAGAACTACCAACAAATATTTGAGTATGTATTTTTGGATGTTCCCAATTTTCATGAGAAAAAAACACTAGATGTCTATCAACTATATATGCATATGGTCATGCATCTAATAGAGTGGCCAACCCCTAACATCCACTATAATCCTCCCATGTAAATATGTATAAATCTTTGTATAAGTTGGAAAACATAATGCACCCCAAATAATATCTAGTATAATGTTCCTCAATATCCTATAAAATATAGTGCATATGATATGATATCACTGCACCAACTCCCTCTAAAATTTTAAAACAAGACAAGAGAACATACACATATTTTTTCAATCATGGAACATATGATAAACTAATATCTAATAAAAATATGTTTGTATTACCTACCCTATAGTGTACTCCTTGAGCATGTCAAATCATATATTGGTGAGTGCCCCCTTTCATGATTTGTCCCTCCATACTCTATATAATAGTGTGGGTACCAACCATTGGTAATGTAAAACTATGCCACAAATACTATAAAGTCACTATTATATACACATAATATTATCAAATTGACACTTTGTATTTTGTAGGAACCTATCGAGTCTCAATCTCTTTGAGTGCATGCCTTAAGGGGTACACTAGTAAAGGGGTGGGAAGAACATCAGTGCTTCATAAGATTATTGTACATTTTTCACTTGTCTCTTAAAAACATTAAACCTTATATTATTCTTCTCAATCTTACCTATTTTAGCCCTTCCTCTTTCCATTCTTCCTTTTCTTTCCTTAACACCCTTTTGGTTAGTTATCTATACTAGGTTGATTGGGTCGACCCAATATCATTTAAGGGAATTTTTCACTTTATTATCTTGTTAGCCTTTTCGTCGACCTAGATCAGAACTAGTGATTAATCCCCAAAAACACACTAGGTTGACTAGGTCAACCCTGTACAGCTAATTTTTTGGGAGGATTTAGGGAAAGATCCATCTATATACACAATTTCATTTCCAAAAATTTCATAAGAGAAAAATTAATAATGAGTAAGTGCAAGTGAAAATCTATTTATTAACCATTCTAATTGATGAATAAAGCTTAAGGTTTCATACTTTCTTTGGAGATACATATATTATCTTGTGGATAAGTCTTTTAGATGCTTAAATAGGTTTTTTATCCTAGAGATGATTTATCTTCATTATCCTTACATACCATAATAATATCTTGTAAAGCACCTTGACCAAGGGAGATATTGAAGCTTGGTAAGTTCATATTCAAATGTAATTATTCCTAAATTTATTTCTCCTTTGTAAGAGTTGATAGATAATTCATTTGTATTCTTCTCTTATGTATTAGGATTCTATATACATTAACATGAGTATATGTATTTTAATACATGTTTGGTTTAGTTTAGTTTATTTTTTATAACCCCCACTTTATGTCAAAAGCTTTGGTGTGCACTAGACTATATTTACTTTCTTGTTATTAGAATAAGTGAAATGATTTAAACCTTAGGAATCCATTAGGTTTGTTGTGTTACTATGTTAGACTGTAGGCTTTGGAACCCTTCCTATAATGATATGTTATGATAAGTGAACCCCTAATCAAGTCTAGTAGATCCCTAAATTGGTTAAGATCCTAATTAATAAGTGTATCCCCAATTAGAAGTGTAGGTATGCTCTATCTTCTCCTAGCCAGGATTGATTTATAAACCTAATGCATTTTGGATTGCATACATTTTGGTGAACCTGATGTGAATCTTATCCCACCACTAGTTGGATTATATTGACATTTCCATTTTTATTTATTTTCTTGTTAGTATTAGAATTTAGTTTGGCTTCACCTTAATATTAAATTATAATGAAACCAACATGAAAATAACCCTTGAAAAATTTATTTCACTTTATTTCATTCTTTTGATCATCATTTTTATCATATATTTTGACATATTGGATTGATTCTATCGACCCAACTATCTTTCTCTATGCATAGGTTTCTATAAATAGACAACTGGATGAACCCAATCAACCTAGTACATATGTCTAACCTTTTGGACATCTTTTTCATCCTAATAGGTTGACCTAGTTGACCCCTTATATTGTTAGCACTTTGTAAAAGGTTCTTACACATCTTGATTGATCTTGTTGATCCAATTTGTAATTTTTGCCAACATACTTCAAGGTTATTCATCAATAATCTTTCTTCATTACATATTTGATTCATAAATATTCCTTTCTACCTCTCTATTTATTTAATTTTTATATTTCATTTCATAGTTTACAATCTTCAAAATTACCCTTGCATAGTTAACTGGATCAACATTGTTGACCTAGTTCTGTGTTCTATGTATTGTCTAAAATAATTAGATCAAACCTGCCAACCTAGTTCATTTTCAGAACTTGCTTCTATAATATAGGTTGACCCTATTAACCTTATTCTATATTTTATTTATATAGTGTCAATACTATACCTTGTTTCAAATTTGAATTAGCGTTGTATTTATTAGTAATTAGCTCACATAGTTTAATTAGGGAATTTTTAATAAATATCTTAGTTTCACCATCTCTATTTTTTGCACATGTGAACAAAGAAAAATAAATAAATAACTTTAACATTTTGTATACCAAAGGCTAACTTACTTGGATTTCATCACCAAGGGGCAAGTTGACTTGAT
Source organism: Torreya grandis (assembly GCA_037957365.1). NCBI lineage: Eukaryota > Viridiplantae > Streptophyta > Pinopsida > Cupressales > Taxaceae > Torreya > Torreya grandis. The sequence continues at coordinate 254,868 of JARHVA010001819.1, forward strand.
GTTTTGGGCAAGTATAAAGCATGGTTAATCATATATTCTGGTTAATAACCCAACACCCTTATCACTATGGTGTTTTAAGTGAGTAGTAGGCCCTAATACTAAGCATATATCATGACCACTACAACCCATTTTATCCCAAACTACCTTAAGACATATTTATATTATTATCTAGTACCTTTCTTATAGCCAACTTATAATCATATTATAAACCATATCTTAATAATCTAATAAACATTCAAGTTAACCAATTAGTTATCTCTTTAATTTTCTAGTTGATTGATTTCTCTTTGCTCAACTATGTGTGAAAAATATTGCATTTAGATATCATTAGTTCAATATTCTATTTTGTATGCTTCAATTAGATTGGCCAACATCAATCTAATTGACTATATGCTTCCTTTCAGTACTTACTATTTTTCATTACTTGTAAAACTTATCTTGTTTCATTTTCACAATCTAGTTTAGGCTTATTCAATTCCTTGTCTATTATACTTTATTGACCTAGTCAAATTAGTATCTTTTATACCTTTTTTACACTATACTAGATCTACATAGTCAACCTTGTATAGTTTTATAGTCCCTATTTCTATGCTAGGTCGACCCAGCCAACCCTATACTATTTTAGTCACCTCTTTGTCTTTTACCTTCTCATCTCTCTTCTTTTCCCTTCATCATGGAATTTCTATTGGATAATGATATTGAGTTATAGTCAATAGACATGGTGGAATTTACCAATCCTCATAGGGTCTCCCATAGATAGAGTAGGGCTCCTCTTTTAGATGTTAGTAATGTTTATATTGACACTCGCATAATGAACTATGGAACCCATCCTCATACCTTTTCATATAATAATCATGTTTATCATTAAAATACTAACTTGAGTTAGAATATATTCCCAAAATGCTTTTCTTTATTTCCAAATTTCCTCAGCATAAAGGAAAGGATCCTTCTACCATTTATAACCTCATGATTAATGCTCAAACTAAAGAGTATCATTTACCTACTCCTACATTCTAAATGGGATTTGGAGGTACCAATTTCTTTGGTTCTCAACCTCCTCCTTTAGTTTTAACTCCTTATGCCATGAGATCTTCTCTAACTTCTTATACCTCCATGCCTAGTATCTCAACTAACATGATAGCTTATACATCTAGTGAGCCTCTCATAAATTTCACTATCCTTAATCTTTCCAATATTTCATTTATTGATAGCTAAGGAAATCATGATTTTAGTGCTTCTTCTTTTTCTCAACAATTCACTAGTCCATCTTTTGTTTCAAAAGCACATTTTGCCACTAGTGACTCACAGTCTCATAATTCTTCTCAAGATCATATCAACACTAATAGTGGTACGCAAGCCACTAATAAAAACACAAATAACAATTATAATACTTCTCATGATAATAAAAAACACAAAATTTTATTGCAATCTCTCAATCAAATGAATACCTTTCAAGCACATAACATAAATCAAATGATGAGAATGCAAAACCACCTTCTTTATATTCAATATCCTTTAAAAATAATGGTGTGGGGCACACATATACATAATGTTGCCCCTCCTCTTTGATATTCTCAAGGAAATCTCATTACTCAACCTCCTTTAGTCAATAAAACCATCAAGCATCTACAAAATGAACCTCACTACTCAAATTTCCAACATTGATATAGGAGGTGTAACACCTATAATTTCTTATAATGGATCAACCAATCGTACCCTTCACCTCAAAACATTTGGAAATATTTACAAGGAATGGGTCAGATTAAACACCTTTACCACTACCAAGATCCTAACAAAAACTCTCATCAGTGATGCCTTGGATTGGAACAATCAACTTATAACTCTTTCCATTTCTAGTTTGGAGGACTTATTAAATGATTTGGTTTAAGAATTAAAAACTAATGATCTTCCTAAAAACACATTGGCCCATTTCATTAATTGAAAAAACATGAGAATGAAACTACCCAATCTTTTATTAAGATATGGAAGACTTTGTCAAACAAATGTCAACATAACATGGTAGAGGAAAATATTTTTCATCTCTTTACAAATTCTCTCTTTCATAAATTATAATATCGAGTCCACACTCTCTCTCCACATAACTTGGAGGAGGATATTTACCAAGATAAAAGACAATATTTCCTAATGCTTAAATTCAAGACAGCCTAACCTTTTATGGGTCCTTATTTATTTCTAAATAATAAAAACCAAACTATTACTAATTATGGTGTTACATATTCTTATGATACCATTCAAAATGTTCAAGCTATCATTCCTAGTCCTTCAGAACTAGCTCCTTCTTAACAATATACTAGTCCTCATTTTTATTCACCAAACAACAATAAAATTCACAAACCTATATCCTCAACTAAATTTCTTAAGCATCTACCTAGGCCTCTTCCATGATATTTTGACCCTACTTGACCTATGAAATCTTGGTATGATCCTAACAAATTTTGTTGGTTTCACATTAGTTGGGGTCATTCTCATGAGACCTATAGACAACTTCATAATTTAGCTATGGATTTTCTTCTTGGCCTTAATTTTTATCATGATTCCATTATCTATAAGAATCAAAAATCCTATACCATTGCTTTTAAGGACTATAAAACATAGGACAAAACTCAAGCCTTAAATGAAATAAATTATCATTTGTCTATCTACAAAGATCATTTACCTAATCATCAAATGATTCAAGATAACCAATACAAACCAACCACTTCCACACATAATGTATAAATTCTTGTGGAAGTAACTTCTAAAGAGAATTTGGTTATCATGCCTAATATGTGAAGGGTGGTGGTTTTCATTGATTCCCAACCTATCTACACTCATCCTTCATTTAAGACATATCATGTTATCTAGGATTCTTCTCCAGCTCATTTAAATGAGTTGGGGAAAGAATATCTTATCACTTTTGATGATCCAATTTATGATTCTCCCTTGGATAACACACCCCATTTTATTTGTACCAATATTCCATCATATTCTAATACCAATGATAATTGAGCTTCTATTAAAACTTCTTCTAATTCTCAAAATCAATCTGAACCAACCAATTCTTCATCTTCACATGATTTACCACCTTGTTATAAACCTTCTTATTACCAAAAATAAAAATCAATTCACTTCAAATCCTCCTTCTAAAGACCTTCTTAACCATTTCACACCTATATATAATAACATTTTTATGGACTATGATGAGTGGGATCCCATTACATAGCTCACTAATATCCCATCCCAAATTCCATTCCTTAAACTCTTGAGGACTTATCCACACCATATAAACCACCTCATGTAGCAATTATTTGAGATGAATGTCCCTCTTCCTCCCCTACTAGGATGGGAGGTAGCTTTATCTAGTTTTGAAGATAGTATTTTACAATAATGTGAAGAGATGTCTATCAACATTGATAAAACTATAGACACTTCTCTTTCTCTATAATTTCCCATAGCTTTTATGATTCTTGATGATATTTTACTTCATATGAATGATCCTCCCTTATTTATTAGCATCTAAATAGGTGATATCCAAGTTAATCATGAATTAATTGATGAGGGTTCCATCATGTGTGTCACTTATATCTATTTGATTAAGACTCTTAGGTATTTTGAATGCAATCTCAAGTCTACATGTAGCACATACCAAGGATATGATAGAAGGAAAAAACCTCCTCTAGGTTTTGTGTCTTCCCATTTCCATCCCACATATCATTGTCTATGTGAAAGTAATGATCTTTAACTTCCCTCTTTCTTATAATATCTTGTTTGGTAGGTCATGGACTCACTGCATGAGAGATATTGCTTCTTATACTTTTCAATATGTTAAATTCCCACATAATGGAGCCATTTATAGGATTCAAGGTAACACTAACCCTTGGAATTTTGAATAATTTTAAGATCATGGTGTCTTCAAGATTTCCACTCTTGATTCTTTGCCTAGCATTCCATTTCATGAGTCTCAATGTCTCAACTTTCTTATTAACCAAACCAAAGGTTATAATGGGCATCCTAAGCTCATTAGTAGCATTCCTCCTAATCTATTAGATTTTAATGATGATGAGCTTGATGAGATTAACTTAAAGATCAAAACTTATGATCTCTCACCTCATCTCATCTTACATCTTCTTGCTTCCTTATAGCCTTGTTCTCACAAACCTCTTTGTAATGACATTCTCATAGTCTTGATTAAGACTAGGCATTCTATTCACCATGCTTCATCAGATGAAAATGTTATCCCTACTTGTGTCATTGATCTTCATACCCTAGAGTATGATGGTGGCTATTCCTTAGATGATCCATTATTATGTAATCTTTTCTAGGCCCAAGATGCCAAGATTTTCCATTATCATTCTTATTTACTTGTGTCTTTTCATGCATTTCATCATTTTCCTTCACTTATAGTTATTTATTTCTACATTTTTCCACTTTATTACAGGGTATATATGGTACTAACACCTCTATTTTTTTAGGATCCATGTAGGACTATGCTCATGGAGCATGCTATGACTGGGCCATACTATTCTTCTAGTTACCCTAACCCTCATATCTAGTTTACCCCTGAGGTTAGTGTAACTCTCATTAGACTTGATGTAGATCCTACCCCTCCCTTAGTAGAGTGTGTTTTATTTGAGCTTATTTTTTACTCTTACTATATTTGATCTTATTCCCACTCCTATTATTTCCGAGCCTATCCCTACTTTTGATGTTATTTTTCCTTTTATTGATCCTAGTTATATTCCTTCCTCATCATCACCCTCCCTTAGTGATGGTTTGATTTGGTTGCCTAAGATGGCTCCTCTAACCACCAAATAGTATAATGAGTTTTATCTAGCTTCTTCCACTCCTCTTTTACCTCTTTTCAAATGTGACTCTATTAAAACCACTCATAATCATATTTGTTGCTTCCATGGGATAGATAATTCTTCCACCTATTTTGCAACTTGTGATAAAATATTGATACCTTACATCCCTCTTCTACATCATCAAACAAAACCAACCTCCCCTGAAGGTACTTCTTGAGTATATTCCCAAGTATGATTAGGTATATTTTATATGGCATATATGTGGTACCTATCACACTGATCATTGTCTCATCCTCCAATAACATATCAAGGATCATCTTATCACCTTTCTTGGACCTTCTTCTAATCCTACTATAGGTCATTCCCATAAGAAGGCTTCTCCTTCTTCTCCTATGGCTCTACCTCTAGTGGTTTTATCCCCTTTTGTGGTCCCTTCAACACCTTATAAACCTCCACCTATGATTCTTTCACTTGTGGACCTTCACTAACTTGTGGATCCCTCTCCACCCATGAACCATTCACCTATGGATCTTTCTCCATTGGTGATTCTTGCATCTCTAGTAGATATTGATCTCATGCATTTTCCTAACTAGCCTTTACCTAATTTTCCTTCTCAGCATAATCCTTCAAGCATTCATACTTTTTTAGTTGAGGAGATTAGAAAAGAAGCATTTGCCCACTATTCATTGAAGATTGATGAATCTTTATCAATAACACATATCAAGCTTCATAAATACTTATCTGATGTATTGGATAATTTGTGTGGATATATTTACTAGTATTTATGATCACATGCATGGTGCTTTCACATTTTTATTGGATTGGATGTGTGCTCCAATCTTATTTCTATATGTTATATCATTTTATATTGTGTTAAATTTTTTCTCATACTATATCATGATCTTAATTTTTGTATTATATATCACATAGATTATCATTTATGTCTCATATATGGTTATCTTTTATCATTGCTTTCCCTTTTTTGATGGTTTTTTTCTCAAAACTCTCTTTCTTGTATCTTTATAATTGTTTTCCTTTCTTATCCTTATTTTTCACAAATAATTTGTCATGGTGATTTGGCTATATCAACCTTGTTCCCCTTGGTTATTATCTCCCTTTACCATGTGATCGTTTGACAAAAAATTTATCTCATTATTATCTCTTTTTACTAGTCCACTTTGGATCTCCTTTTTCCCTCTTCATTTTTCCATAAACTAATCATATACATGATTGAGACTCGAGATCACATGATAGTTCATTGTCAAGCCTAAGTGTCCTAGTTAGTCTTTGTATTTGGTTACTTAACTTCCTTTAACCTTAGCCTACATATCATTCATGTGTATCACTATCTTTCTCATGACTGGTCATTCCAATTTAGTATGGAGGATTAATCTTTAAAATACTTAAAAAGAATGTTAAAAGCCAAATCCTTTAAACAAAAGGCAATGATATTAAAAGTCAAAAAATTATTCTTAAAATTCAAATCACACTAAAAGATGTGATTCAAATCACATCTCCTTATTCTAGTCAAAGCTCAAACTCCATAGTTGGCCTCATAGTATAGTCGAGGTCCTTTAGGGTGTGGTCAGCCATTATATTAGAAGAGGAGAATAAAATAACTTTTATTGCTACCTAATTTCTCATGCAAGTACCCAATCTTTGTAGTAGACTAATGGCTCTATAAGGGGTCCTAAAGAACAAGGGACACATATGGGAAGGTAGGTCCATTTTACTTTTCTTTATACCAATCTACCTTCATGAGTTGATCATAGTATCACACTTATTTGCCCACAAAGCTGTATATCTATTGCAAACATGTTTCCTTTGTACATAGATGACCACTAGTCACTTAGTGTCTTGTCATGCCCTTTGTATGATTCTTGCCTCCTAAAGTCTTCTTATAAAATTCCTAAGTATTTATTTTTACATTCCCTTTTTCATTTCTTATATCCATTATGTTTCCTTGTGAGAAATATTTTTTTGTTTACTGATCACTCCCCTTGGGATTTCATTTGTGAGTTGCATTATAAGACAATGGATAGGAGCTGACTATCCTCACAAATTACCATATTTTCCTTCTTATTACCCACATCCTTGATTTATTGCCTATTCCACCCTAGTGGTGTTACCTTTATGGATTTAAAGTGTAAGAACATAGATAGGACTCAACCCTACTCACAAAATTTTCTAATAGCCAAGTCACCATCAAAATTACATGTGTCAGATTTGAGATAATATTTGATTGATTATGAATTTACATGTCATTTTACATTCTTTCCATCTTGATTTAGTATGTTTTATGCTTACTTCATTTTTCTTTCACCTTTTTATCTTTTTATTTTCCTAGTGCATGTAAGATTACAACCATTTCTTAAATGTTTCATACTTGCTAGCTTGAATTAGTATGACCAATTTAAGACCAATCTCTTACAATTTTATTTTTCTTTCATAATTTATAGCATAATTTAGTATAATTGATTGCTTAATTAAAACTCTTTATACCATTTATGCCCTTTTTCATACCTTCCATTTTATTGCATTGTTATCATACTTCCCAATGTGATATTAGTATGATTTTACTTATTTCAATTTGGTTTAAAAATCTTTCACATTGTTTACAACAAATTCCTTTTTACCATCTTGTTTTGACCATTTCTTGGTTCTTTATACTTATTAATTTCTTGTTATTACACATTTTCTAACTTAAAATAATGTGTAGTACATTTTCTTGTTTGATTACATTTTTCCAAGTCCTTTTTGCCTTTTTTTTAATCATGCATGTGTCTTTCATAATGCCAGAAAAGAAACCACATCTCATATATTTCCTACATCATATATAAAAAAGCTAAATACATGTGCTAGAAAGAAATATATCCTAAGCATCCACAACCTCAACCATAATGAAAAACAAAAATTAACCATAATGACAACATACACATCTAAAATGAATAAGCCAAAATGATCCATCACACACACACACACACACACACACACACACACACACACACACACACACACACACACACACACACACACACACACACACACACAGATATATATATATATATATATATATATATATATATATATACACATATATATACATATATATATATATATATATACATACATATATATACATATATATATATATATGTATGTATATATATGTATATATATATATACACATACATATATATATATATACATATATATAGATATATATACATATATACATATACATATATATGTATGTATGTATGTATGTATGTATATATATATATATATATGTATGTATATATATATATATAATGAATTTGATATAATAAATGCAACCATATACAATTATTTAGCTCTATGGTTGGGTCCCATCTTGTCTATCTTATGGCTTAGACACACTACCTATTGAGGCCTCAATCTAACTCCTCTAAATTGTATTTTATAAAGAAGTTGTCTAAGATCTCAATCCCTTTACCCATCCTTATAGGTGCATTTCCTGCATTTGTGTCTCTACCAGCTGGGTTTAGATCTCTATCATTTGTACTACTATAGCCAAATTCACAACCCTCTCATCTTCTAGGGATTACCATGCATGTATCTCCCATGCACTAATCAATACCAGTGGTTGCACCTCTTTTTTTATACCCATATTTTCCTCACTACCTCTCCAACTAATTTAAACCAACTTTCCTAAGTTGGGTAAGATGGTACACTCATATCCTCTAGTTCATGGGGTCATATGGTTGTATACTCTCATCTAAGACATCATGGAGTGCTCCCCTCACTAGGGCCCCCCATCTCTCCTCATCCTTATCTACACCTACAAAATCCCACTAAATGGATATTAGATTATTATTATATCTCAAAATATCTATATGCCTCTACTTCCAAATAAAAACTTAAATAAATAATTTAACCATCTCTTTTCTTACCTATATATGTATTGTATACTATGGTCATGCCATCTACATGACCACTTAACATAGTCTGCCCATCTTCATGGCCTCCTACCACCTCCTCTATGGGTCACCTCCTCAGCTTAAAATTGACTATCATGGCATGTGTTAGTCTTATCTTACATCTAAGTGGTCTCTCTATCATCTCCTCTAGCTCACCTATGGGATCATCTAAGATGGAAATAGTCTCCACTCTCTCCTCCTACCTCTATTAATGGCATGTCCTTAGTGGCCACTACTCATCTCATTATAAATATGGTAATGGTACATCTGGTATCTCTACCTTCACATCCCTATCCTATTTCTCAACTCCTCATCATGCCTAAGTAGTCAATAGTTTCTCTCCATGTGGCGTTAATGTCAGCCTCACCATTAGTGGCCCCAATCCTCTGCTCCCTTATGGCTCCCTCACATATTGATCCTAATGCTCAAGTATGAGTATCGATGTTAATAGATGAGGTAAGCCCATCTACCTTAACACTTGTGCCACTGAATGTGGCTCTCTCTACTAGAAATAGTGTCTAATAACCTCTATCCTTGTTAACATTAGTGTAACTATGTCCTAACTCATCCATGTAGCTTCTATGTGTTCTTATGGCTACCACATGATATCTATCCATCTCACTGACTACAACACTAGCATGTGGGGCATGACCCATACTACCTAGTCCTCCCTCCATCTCCACACCTAAGGTGACCTATCATTGACCACATGGGGTAACCCAGCTGATTTATACATTGGAAACCTCTTATATATCCAAGTTATTAGTAATATGATCAGCCCCATGGTCCCCTACCCTTTAACTAACATCTTGTACATAACATATACTAGTAGGACATAGATGATAGATCTTAGGTCATATAGAACTCACCATCCAAGATCATCCTACTCAAGCCTACCATGAATAGTGGTACCTTGTCATCAAACTTATGACATATCACCTACTATGTCACAAGGCCTATCACAACCTTCTATAAGTCTGAAATCTATGATTTATAGAAATTAAACATACTCACTCTCTTACTTATTAATATCATCTTTGATCCTATATCCCACATATCTAAGGCACTCCTCTCCTCTAGGCCATCTAATATCCCTAAAATCACATGTGCTCCTACTATAGGTATCCTCAAGATGGCCTTGACATCCTCTAACATGATATCCACCTATACTATATCCCCATCCACCTCTCATCTAAAGGTGTTAATCAATCATTCCTAATAATTAAGGAACATGACCAATAGATTAACACTTAGGGGGATTCGACACATCTCTATTATCTCGCTTAGACCTATGGATCTTAATCTAGCTCTATCTCCATTTGACAACTTATCTAATAAATTTATTAACCATATTATGTCCATAGGTCTCTCAAAGATACATCATCCCTACATCCAAGAAAAAATAAAGGATGTATCAATTCCTCCATTTCATAAATAGTCACAACACATTCTTTTTACATTCATTTTTAAAGTAAAAATAAGTCTAAATTACTTTATTTTATTCATTTTAGCCTAGTTTTAGCCTAATTAATCCTTATTAACCTTACTTGGTCATTTCATGCCATTCTATCCCTTTTTAAGCCTTTTACATGCTTTTTTTTTATCATTCTAGCTCTTTGGTCAAACTAGTTTGTCCAAAATTTTCCTATCTTTTTGTTTAGTTGACTCAAAATTTTGAATCAACCCCCTTTTCTTCCTTTTACTAGTGTTGAGTTTCCATTTTATCCCTTTTAGTATATCAAACAAATCTAAAATAGGCCTTCAACCTATATAATGTATAAGATTGAGCCATACCTACTAGGTTAGCACTATGGATTCTACCCATTTCAAGCCTACTAGGTTGACTGGGTTAACCTAGTGCTTTTTGCCTATTGACCCCTTACATTTTCCTAAAAAAAGAATTATTTCCATTTTTTCTACATAAACCCTCTAAACCCATTTCCTATCTTTCTACTTTCTACCCTTGGAATCTAATTTCGCCTCATTTTGACATCTATATATTCTTAAAATTAGATTTTAATAAATATTCACTTAAATCAATACAAATTTCAAAAACTAATTTGAGATTCTTAGTTGCATACTTTTAGTATACTTGTTGCTACCTCTGGAGCCTCTTCCTATCTCGCATGTCTCCTCCTTTCCATCTTAGCTTGTTTTATCTCCAAGTACTCTTTTTCCCTTCTCTCACAAAGTAAACATAACAAATTAATTATCTTTTATGTAATTCTAGAACTTTTCAAAATTCAAATCTTTTAATTATTGTCCCATAAATTCCTTGTTTTACTTATATATTTATTTCTACTCATCAATTTCTCAAACCATAAAATGAATTAAATTTGTGATTAAATAGAGATTATTTTTCACTACCATATGCCTAATTTCCAAAAAATTGGTTATTTTTTCACTAACTCCTATAGGTTCATCTAGTGTTCTCTACATTGGATCCCTTCATAATTAATTACAATCTACTTATTTATCTATGGCACTAAGTTAAGTTAAATGTATGTGTTTTTAAATTCAATCCTTTCATTTGTCTTTATTTTTGCTTACTACACTTTACTTAGCATAATCATTGTTTGTTATCAAGTTCTATCCTGAAGCACCATTCCTTGTTGCACTCACGTGACACATGATGAGATTTGAGTGGGGTGTATGTATACACATAATATTTTCAAAATTTTATTGATTACTAACACTTTTTATCTTATAGGAACCTTTCTACTCTCAATCTCTCTAAGTGCATGCCTTAAAGGGTGTATCAGGAAAGGGGTGGGTAGACCATCGATGCTTCATAAGATTGTTGTCCCTTTTGCCACTTTCCATCTACACACTTGTCTCCTAAATAATTAACTTAAGCTTATTATTCCCATTCTTACCTATTCTAGTATTTCACTCTTTCCATTTTTATTTTTCTTTCCTTAACACCCTTTCGGTCAATCAACTATACTAGGTTGACTGGGTTGACCCAGTACAGTTTCAAGGTATTTTTAACTTTCTTAGCTTGTTAGGATTTTGGTTGACCTAGTTCAGACCTAGTGATTTATCCCTAAAAACACACTAGGTTAACCCTATACATCCAACATTTTTGAGAGGATTTAGGTTAAGATTTTACTATATATACAATTTCGTTTCCCACCATTTCATAAGAGAAGAATTAATAGCAAAGAAGTGCAAGTAAACATCTACTTATTAATCATTCTACTTGAGGAATAAATATTTGGGTTCTATATTTTCTTTAGAGATATTAATATTGTATTATGGAGAAGTTTTTTAGATGCTTAGATAGGTTGTGTACCCTACATCTAATTTATCTTTGTTATCCTTATGTACTACAATAATCTCTTGTGAAGCACCTTGTCCAAGGGAAAGATTAAGTCTTGGTGGTTTCATCTTAAAAGGTACGCATTCCTAACTTTATTTCTCCTTTTCAATAATAAATAGATAATGCATGTGTATTCTTCTCCCATGTATTAGGATTCTATATATATTGACATTATTATATCTTCTAATAAATGTTTAGTTTAGTTTGTTTTATTGTTTTTAACCCGCACTTTATGCCACAAGATTTGGTTTGCACTAAATTAGATTTAATTTCTTGTTATTAGAATAAGTTAAATGCTTTAAACCTTATGACTCCATTAGGGTTGTTGTGTTATTATGTTAGATTATAAGATTTATAACCCTTCCTAACATGATATGTTGTGATAAGTGATCCCATAATTGGGTCTAGTGGATCCCTATTTTGGTCGTGTTCCTACTTAAAAGGTGTATCCCCAATCAAAAGTGTAGGTATGCTCTATCTTCTCTAAGCTAGGATTGATTTATAGACATGATGCATTTACAATTTCATATAAATATGATCTCCCCATATAAATACAAAATGTACATGTGTTTGTGTTCCACATCTTAGCTAATTCATTGATAAGGTGCATATCATATGGCATGGAACAAATATAGCTAGTATTTTATATACTTGATCTATCTAGTATCTAATAGTCTACATCAGTAATATATATTGTCTATATATGGCAATATCTCTACAAATATCACATAGGTACTTATCACTCTAAAAAATGTAAAATATATGATCATATACAACATATATCTAGTATGGTAATAGATATAATCATTCATAATATCATAGCACAACTTTTTGACACTATTAGATGCCTTGGTCATATATTATACCCATATCAAAAACACATATAATAAAATTTTGTTATGCATCAATGAAAAATAAATAACTAGTAGTGTATTTACTAATAAAAATAAAAAATGTGTTAGAGAAATATGGTTATGTTATCCTTGATGAATATATATATTAATAAACTCAAAAACTAACAAGAATAACAAAATTATCAATAGGCTAAGATCTTGAACCAATACTCAAAAATTGATTCTTATTGATTGATTAAAATAATTACAAATTTAAACCATCCTTAAATAAGTCTCAACTTATAAATTATAGTTTATAAGCAAAATTAAAAAAAAAAACTAAAATCTAAAAAAATGTCTTTTTTAAAAAACACTTGAAATAGCACAAAATTTTCTCAAAATATCTTAAACACTATAATTAGACTATGGAATGAAATTGAACCGAATCTGACTTTTGATTCTAAAAATGTATACTTTATAAAAAAAATCAAAAAATCTTTAAATCATAATTTTGGACCCTTAGATGAACCCATACTAACTCTTAAAAAAAATTAAAAATATGTGTAGGTTGTTAGAATCATCCAAGGCAATAACAACCTTTTTGATATGGTTGTTTTGACATGTGGAAGAGCTCAAACAGAGCTATGGGTTGAAATTTATGGCCTCCAAAAGTTGTCTTATTTTTTGTGCATCATAAAATTTTGTTATGCATCAATGAAAAAATAAATACGTAACAGTGTCTTTACTAATAGAAGTATAAAATATGTCAGAGGAATATGTTGATGTTATACCTAATGAATTTATATATTAATGAACCCAAAAACTAACAAAAATAAGAAAATTATCAATAAGTCAAGATCTTAAAGTAATACTAAAAAAAGTATTCTTATTGATTACATGAAATAATTACAAATCCAAACCATCCTTAAATAAGCCTCAACTCAGAAATTAGAGTTTACATGTAAAATTTGAAAAAAATAAAAATATAAAAGAAATGTCTATTTTTAAATACACTTAAAAGAGCCCAAAAATCTCCTAAAATATATTAAACATTATAATTATACCATAGAACAAAATTCAACTGAATTTGACTTTTGGTTCTAAAAATATACACTTTCTAAAAATTGAAAAAAAGTGAAAATTTTTATTAAATCATAATTTCAGACCTTCAGATGATCATGTATGACCTCCAAAAAAAATTAAAAAGATGGGTAGGTCATTAGATACACCAAGGGAAGCAAATTTTTTTTTGATATGATGCTTTTGACATGTGAAAGAGCTCAAATGGAGCTACTGGTTGAAAATTATGGCCTCCAGAAGTTGACCTATTTTTTTGCATCATTAAATTTTGTTATGATTCAATGAAAAATAAATTAGTAGTGTGTTTACCAATAGAAGTATAAAATGTGTCAAAATAATATGTTGATGTTATACATGATGAATTTATATATAAATGAATCCAAAAACTAACAAGAACAAGAAAATTACCAATAGGTCAAGATCTTGAAACAATACTCATAAATTGATTCTTTTTTATTGTTTTAAATAATTACAAACCCAAACACCCAAAATAGCCTTAAAAAATATATTTTTAAAAACACTCAAAATAGCCCAAAAATCTCTCAAAGTATCTTAAACACTATAATTAGACTATGGGATGAAATTCAATCAAATTTGACTTCCAATTCTAAAAATATACACTTTCTAAAAATGAAAAAAAAACCTAAAAAATCATTAAATCATAATTTTGTATCCTCAGATGATCTCGTACTACCTATAAAAAAACCAAAAATATGAGTAGGAAGTTAGAATCATTTAGGGCAGCAACAACATTTTTGATATCATCATTTTGACACTTGGAAGAGCTCAAATGGAGCTATGGATCAAAAACTATGACCTCCAAAAGTTGCCAAGTTTTTTGCATCATAAAAATTTGTTATGCATGAATAGAAAATAAATAAGTAGTGGTGTATTTCTAAATAATATTAAAAAACATGTTAGAGGATTATGTTGATGTTATACCTAATGAATTTACATATTAATGAACCCAAAAACTAACAAGAACAAGAACAAGAAAATTACCAATAGGTCAAGATCTTGAAACAATACTCAGAAATTGATTCTTATTGATTGCTTGAAATAATTACAAACTCAAACCATACTTAAATAAGCCCCAACTCAAAAATTAGAGTTTACATACAAAATTCAAAAAAACTAAAATCTAAAAAGATACATATTTTTATTAACACATGAAATAGGTCAAAATTTCTCAAAATATCCTAAACACTATAATTAGACTATGAGACAAAATTCAAACGAATTTGACTTTTGGATCTAAAAATATACACTTTATAAAAATAGAAAAAACTCAAAAATATCATTAAATCATAATTTTAAATCTTCAGACGATCTGGTACTACCTCCAAAAAATATAAAAAATATGGATAAATCATTAGAACAGTCTAGGACAGTAATAGCCTTTTTGATACAATAATTTTAACATATGGAAGAGCTCAAATGGAGCTATGGGTTGAAACTTATGGCCTTCAGAAGTTGGTCTATTTTTTTGTATCATAAAATTTTGTTATGCATCAATGAAAAATAAATAAGTAGTAGTGTGTTTATCAATAGAAGTATAAAATGTGTTAGAAGAATATGTTGATGTTATGCATGATGAATTTTTATATTAATGAACCCAAAAACTAATAAAAATTAAAAAAATTACCAATAGACTAAGATCTTAAAATAATACTCAAAAATTTATTTTTATTGGTTGTTTGAAATAATTATAAATCTAAACCATGCTTAAATAATCCTTAACTCAGAAATCAGAGTTTACATGCAAATTTAAAAAAATTAAAATCTAAAAAAATGCTTATTTTTAAAAACACTCAAAATAGGCCAAAAATATTTTGAAATATCCTAAACACTATAATTATAATATGCGATGAAATTTAAACAAATTTGACTTTCGGTTTGAAAAATATATACTTTAAAAAAATAAAAAAAAACTGAAAAAACCATTAAATCATAATTTTAGATAATAAGATGATCCCGTAGGACCTCTAAAAAAATCAAAAATATAGGTAGTTCATTATAGCTACCCAGAGAAGCACCAATTTTTTCAATATGATCATTTTGGCATGTGGAATCGCTCAAACAGAGCTATGGGTTGAATGTTATGGCCTCTAAAAGTTGGCCTATTTTTTATAGATCATAAAATTTTGTTATGCATAAATAAAAAATAAATAAGTAGTAGTGTGTTTACCAATAGAAGTATAAAATGTGTGAGAGGAATATGTTGATGTTATACATGATGAATTTATATATTATTGAACCTAAAAACTAATAAGAATAGGAAAATTACTAATAGGTCAAGATCTTAAAACAATAATCAGAAATTGATTCTTCTTGATTACTTGAAATAATTACAAACCCAAACCATGCTTAAATAAGCTTCAAGTCATAAATTAGAGTTTACATGCAAAATTCAAACAAAATTAAAATCTAAATAAACTAATTTTACAAACACCTGAAATAGCTCAAAAATTTCTCAAAATATCTTAAATAATATAAATAGACTATGAGACAAAATTCAAATGAATTTGACTTTTGGTTCTAAAAATATACTTTCTAAAAATAGAAAAAACTCAAAAAAATCGTTAAATCATAATTTTAAACTTTTAGATGATCTTATATGACCTCCAAAAAAAACTAAAAACATGGATAGGTTATTAGAACCACCAAGAAAACCAACAACCTTTTCGATACGATCATTTTGGCATGTGGAAGAGCTCAAACAGAGCCACGGGTTGAAAGTTATGGCCTCCAAAATTTAGCCTATTTTTTCTACATCATAAAATATTGTTATGCATCAATGGAAAATAACTAAATAGTTTGTTTATCAATAGAAGTATAAAATATGTCAAAAGAATATATTGATGTTATACTTGATAAATTTATATATTAATGAACCCCAAAACTAATAAGAACAATAAAATTACCAATAGGTCATGATCTTAAAACAATACTCAAAAATTTATTCTTATTGATTGCTTGAAATAATTACAATCCCAAACCATGTTTAAATAAGCCTCAACTCACAAATTAGACTTTACATGTAAAATTTAAAAAAACAACTAAAATCTAAAAAAAAGTCTATTTTTAAAAACACTTAAAATAGCCCAAAAATATCTTCTAATATCTTAAACACTATAACTAGACTATGGGATGAAATTCAAATGAATTTGACTTTCGATTCTAAAAATATACAATTTCTAAAAATAAAAAAACTCAAAAAAATCATTAAATCATAATTTCAGACCCTTAGATGATCTCATACATCCTCTTAAAAAAATCAAAAATATGGATAAGCCATTGGAACCAGTCAGAGTAGCAACAACCTTTTTGATATGATCATTTTAACATGTGGAAGAGATCAAATAGAGCTATGGATTGAAATTTATGGCCTTCAGAAGTTGGCATATTTTTTCTGCATCATAAAATTTTGTTATGCATCAATGGAAAATAAATAAAAAGTAGTAGTGTGTTTACCAATAGAAGTATAAAATGTGTTAGAGGAATATGTTGATGTTATACCTGATAAATTTATATATTAATGAACCTAAATACCAATAAGAACAAGAAAATTACCAATAAGTCAAGATCTTAAAACAATACTAAAAAATTGATTCTTATTGAAATAATTACAAACCCAAACAATGTTTAAATAAATTTCAACTCAGAAATTAGAGTTTACGTATAAAATTCAAAAAAAATTAAAATCTAAAAAAAAATGTCTATTTTTAAAAACATCTAAAATAATCCAAAAATATTTTGAAATATCTGAAACACTATAATTAGACTATGGAAGAAAATTCAATTGAATTTGACTTTCAATTCTAAAAATATACACTTTTTAAAAATTAAAAAACTCAAAAAAATAATTAAATCATAATTTCAGACCCTCAGATGCTCCCATACCACATCTAAAAAATATCAAAAACATGGGTAGGCCATAAAAAACTATAGGACAGCAATAGCATTTTTGATACGATCATTTTATCATGTGGAAGAGTTCAAACGGAGCTATGGGTCGAATGTTATGACCTCCAAAGATTGGCCTATTTTTTTGCATCATAAAATTTTGTTATACATCAATGGAAAATAAATAAGTAGTAGTGTATTTACTAATAGAAGTACAAAATGTGTTAGAGAAATATGTTGATGTTATACCTGATGAATTTATATATTAATAAACCCAAAAATTAACAAGAACAAGAAAATTACCAATAGACCAAGATCTTGAAACAATACTTAAAAATTTATTCTTATTGATTTTTTGAAACAATTACAAATCTAAACCATTCTTAAATAAGTCTCAATCTAGAAATTAAAGTTTACATGTTAAATTCAAAAAAAAAAAATTAAAAAAAAATGTTTATTTTTAAAAACACCAAAAATAATACATTTTTTTTTATATATAACTTAAATACTATAATTAGACTATGGAATGGAATTCAATCTAATTTGACTTCTAGTTCTAAAAATATAGACTTTTTCAAAATAGAAAAAATGTAAAAAATCATTAAATCATAATTTTGGACTTTCAGATGATCCTATACTAATTCTAAAAAATTACCAAAAATATGGTTAGGCTATTAGAACCATCTAAGGTATCAACAACCTTTTTGATACAATTATTTTGATGTGTGAAAGAGCTCAAACGGAGCTACGGGTTGAAAATTATGGTCTCTGAAAGTTGACTTATTTTTTTGCATCATAAAATTTTATTATGCATCAATAGAAAATAAATAAGAAGTAGTAGTGTGTTTCCCAATAAAAATATAAAATATGTTAGAGGAATATGTTGATGTTATACCTGATGAATTTATATATTAATAAACCCAAAAGCTAATAAAAATAGGAAAATTACCAATAGATCAAGATCTTGAAGCAATACTCAGAAATTGATTATTATTGATTACTTGAAACAACTACAAATCCAAAACATGTTTAAATAAATCTCAACTCGTAAATTAATGTTTACATGCAAAATTTAAAAAAAACTAAAATCTAAAAAAAACTATTTTTAAAAACACTCAAAATAACCCAAAAATCTCTTAAAATATCCTAAACACTATAATTAGACTATCAAATGAAATTCACCTGAATTTGACATCTGGTTTTAAAAATATAAACTTTCTAAAAATAGAAAAAACCCAAAAAATCATTAAATCATAATATTGAACGATCAAATGATCCCGTATATCCTCCAAAAAATATTTAAAACATGGGTAAGTCATTAAAACCATCGAGGGAAACAACAACCTTTTTGATACGATCATTTTAGTGCATGAAAGAGCTACAATGAATGTATGGGTTGAAAGTTATGGCCCCAAAAATGTATCTCTTCCTCATAAAATGTTGACCAATAGAAGTTAAATGGAGAATAAATACAAATGATCACATAACAAAATTTTATGATGAAGAAAAAATAGATCAAATTTTATGATGAAGAAAAATGCATCAATACAAAATAAATAAGTAGTAGTGTGTTTACCAATAGAAGTTTAAAATGTGTTAGAGGAATATGTTGATGTTATACGTAATGAATTTACATATTAATGAACCCAAAAATTAACAAGAACATTAAATTATCAATAGATCAAGATTTTGAAACAATACTCAGAAATTGATTTTTATTGATTGATTAAAATAATTACAAACCCAAACCATACTTAAATAAGCCTCAACTCAAAAATTAGATTTTACATGTAATATTCAAAACAAACATAAAATCTATAAAAAAAAATGCCTATGTTTAAAAACATGTGAAATAGGTCAAAAATATTTTAAAATATCTTAAACACTATAATTAGCTATGGGATGATATTTAATTGAATTTAACTTTCGATTTTAAAAAATACATTTTTAAAAAATAGAAAAAACTCAAAAAAATCATTAAATCATAATTTTAGAACATCATATTATCGTGTACTCCCTCCAATAAAATATTGAAAACATGGGTAGATCATTAAAATCATCTAAGATGGTAACAACCTTTTTGATAGGTATATTTTGATGCATGAAAGAGATCAAACTAAACTATTGTCAAAAGTTATGACCTCTAAAAGTTGGACTGTTTTTTGCATCATAAAATTTTCTTATACATCAATGAAAAATAAATAAATAGTAGTGTGTTTATCACTAGAAGTATAAAATGTGTCAAAAGAATATGTTGATGTTATCCCTGATAAATTTATATATTAATGAACTAAAAAAATAATAAAAATAAGAAAATTAGCAATAGATCAAGATCTCTAAACAATACTCAAAAATTGATTCTTATTGATTGCTTGAAATAATTACAAACCCAAATCATGCTTAAATAAGCCTCAACTTAGAAATTAGAGTTTACATTCAAATTTTAGAAAAAACTAAAATCTAAAAAAATGTCTACTTCTTAAAATCCTTGACATAACTCAAACATATCATTAAATATTATAAACACTATAATTAGACTATGGGATGAAATGCAATTGAATTTAAATTTTGGTTCTCAAAAATATACAATTTATAAAAATAAGAAAAACTCAAAAAAAATTATTAAATCCTAATTTTGGACCCTCAGATGATGTCATATAGCCTTTAAAAATACCAAAAATATGTGTAGGTCATGTGATCATCTAGGGAAATAACAACTTTTTTAATACAGTCATTTTGACACACGAAAGAGCTCAAATGGAGCTACCAGTCAAAAGTTATGGCCTTCAAAAGTTGACTTATTTGTTATCCATCATAAAATTTTGTTATGTATCAATAGAAAATAAATAAGTAGTAGTATGTTTACCAATAGAAGTATAAAATGTGACAGAGGAATATGTTGATGTTATACTTGATGAATTTATATATTAATGAACCTAAAAATTAACAAAAAATAAAAAAAATAACCAATAGGTCAAGATCTTGAAACAATACTTAGAAATTGATTCTTATTGATTGCTTGAAATAATTACAAACCCAAATCATGCTTAAATAAGCCTCAACTCAAAAATTATAGTTTACATATAAAATTAAAAAAAAAACTAAAATCCAAAAAAAACCTATTTTAAAAGACACCTAAAATAGCCCAAAAATCTCTTGAAATATCTTAAATAATATAATCAGACCATGAGATGAAATTTTAATGAATTTGACTTTCAGTTCTAAAAATATACACTTTCTACAAATACAAAAAACTCAAAAAAATTATTAAATCATAATTTCAAACCTTTAGATGATCTCGTACAACCTCTAAAAAATATTGAAAACATGGGTAGGCCATTAAAACCACCAAGGGAAGCAACAACCTTTTTGATATGATCATTTTGGCCTGTGGAATAGCTCAAATGGAATAGAAGTATAAAATGTGTCAGAGGAATATGTTGATGTTATCCATGATGAATTTATATATTAATAAACCTAAAAAGTAACAAGAACAATAAAATTACCAATAGTTCAAGATATTGAAACAATACTTAGAAATTGATTCTTATTGATTTCAGAAATAATTACAAATTCAAACCATGTTTAAATAAGCCTCGACTCAGAAATTAGATTTTACATGAAAATTTTGTAAAAAAAAAATCCATTCTTAAAAATACTTGAAATAGTCCAAAAATCTTCTAAAATATCCTAAATACTATAATTAGACTATGAGAAGAAATTCAACCGAATTTGACTTCTGGTTCTAAAAATATACACTTTGTAAAAATAGAAAAAAACACGAAAAAATCATTAAATCACAATTTTCAACCCTAAGATGATCTCGTATAGCCTTCAAAAAAAAAAATTAAAAACATGGGTAAACCATTAGAACCGCCCAACATAGTAACAAACTTTTTGATACAGTCATTTTGATGTGTGAAAGAGCTCAAATGGAGCTACGAATTAAAAGTTATGGCCTCCAGAAGTTGACCCTTTTTTTCTACATCATAAAATTTTATTATGCTTCAATGAAAAATAAATAAGTAGTAGTGTGTTTACCAATAAAAGTATACAATATGCCAAAGGAAAATGTTGGTGTTATACCTAATGAATTTATATATTAATAAACCCAAAAACTAACAAGAATAACAAAATTACTTATAGATCAAGATCTTGAAACAATACTCAGAAATTGATTCTTATTGATTGATTGAAATAATTACAAACCTAAACCATGATTAAATAAATCTCAACTCAAAAATTAGAGTTTACATGTAAAATTTGAAAAAAATTAAAATTTAAAAAAATATCTATTTTTAAAAACCTTTGAAATAGCTCAAAAATCTCCCAAAATATCCTAAACAATATAATTAGACAATGGGATGAAATTCAATTGAATTTAACTTTCAGTTCTAAGAATATACACTTTTTAAAAATAGAAACACTCCAAAAAATCATTAAATCGCAATTTTGGACCATCAAATGATCTCGTATGCCCTCCAAAAAAATAGT
This sequence comes from Torreya grandis, assembly GCA_037957365.1. NCBI lineage: Eukaryota > Viridiplantae > Streptophyta > Pinopsida > Cupressales > Taxaceae > Torreya > Torreya grandis. Next base: position 277,267 of record JARHVA010001819.1, read on the forward strand.
GAAAACATGGTTACATTGTTGGAACTGTACAATACAACAACATTTTTGATACGATCATTTTGACATGTGGAAAAGCTTAAAGGGAGCTACAGATCAAAAGTTATGACCTCTGAAAGTTGACATATTTTTTTTGCATCATAAAATTTTATTATACATCAATGAAAAATAAATAAAGAGTAGTAGTGTGTTTACCAATACAAGTATAAAATGTGATAGAAAAATATGTTCATGTTATACTAGATAAATTTATATATTAATGAAACCAAAAACTAACAAGAACAAGAAAATTACCAATATGTCAAGATCTTGAAACAATAACTCAAAAATTGATTATAATTGATTGATCGAAATAATTACAAACTCAAACCATGCTTAAATAACCCTCAACTTAAAAATTATAGTTTACATGAAAAATTTGAAAAAAATTAAAATTTAAAAAAATGCTTACTTAGAAACATCCAAAATAGTCTAAAATTTTGCAAAATATCCTAAACACTATAATTAGACTATGGGATGAAATTCAATTGAAATTGAATTTGGGTTCTAAAAATATACAATTTCTAAAAATAGAAAAAATATGAAAAAAACTTTAAATTATAATTTTAGGCATTCAGATGATCCCATACAACCTTTGAGAAAATACCAAAAATATGGGTAGGTTATTGAAACTGCCCATGGTAGCAATAATCTTTTCGATACTATCATTTTGGTATGTGAAAGAGCTCAAACGGAGCTACATGTCGAAAGTTATAGCCTCTAGAATTTGACCTATTTTTTTGCATCATAAAATTTTGTTCTGCATAAATGGAAAATAAATAACTACTAGTGTGTTTACCAATAAAAATATTAAAAAAAAATTGCATCATAAAATTTTATTATATATCAATGAAAAATAAATAAAGAGTAGTAGTGTGTTTACCAATAAAAGTATAAAATGTGATAGAAAAATATGTTCATGTTATACCAGATAAATATATATATATTAATGAAACCAAAAACTAACAAGAACAAGAAAATTACCAATATGTCAAGATCTTGAAACAATAACTCAAAAATTGATTATAATTGATTGATCGAAATAATTACAAACTCAAACCATGCTTAAATAACCCTCAACTTAAAAATTATAGTTTACATGTAAAATTTGAAAAAAAATAAAATTTAAAAAAACGCTTACTTAGAAACATCCAAAATAGTCCAAAAATTTTGCAAAATATCCTAAACACTATAATTAGACTATGGGATGAAATTCAATTGAAATTGAATTTTGGTTCTAAAAATATACAATTTATAAAAATAGAAAAAATATGAAAAAAACTTTAAATTATAATTTTAGACATTCAGATGATCCCATACAACCTTTGAGAAAATACCAAAAATATGGGTAGGTTATTGAAACTGCCCATGGTAGAAATAATCTTTTCGATACTATCATTTGGTATGTGAAAGAGCTCAAACGGAGCTACATGTCGAAAGTTATAGCCTCCAGAATTTGACCTATTTTTTTGCATTATAAAATTTTGTTCTGCATAAATGGAAAATAAATAACTACTAGTGTGTTTACCAATAAAAATATAAAATATGCGACAGGAATATGTTGATGTTATACACGATGAATTTATATTTTAATGAACCTAAAAACTAACAAAAACTACAAAATTACGAATAGGTCAAGATCTTGAAATAATACTCAAAAATTAATTCTTATTGATTACTTTAAATAATTATAGATCTAAATCATGCTTAAATAAGGTTTAACTGATAAATTAGAGTTTACATGCAAAATTCATAAAAAAATAAAATCTTAAAAAATGTCTATATTTAAAAACACTTGAAATAGTTCAAAAATCTCTTGAAATTTCCTAAACACTATAATTATACTATGAGATGAAATTCAATCAAATTTGACGTCTAGTTCTAAAAATATACACTTTCTAAAAATAGAAAAAACCCAAAAAAATCATTAAATAGCAATTTTGGACCCTCAAATGATCTTGTATCACCTCCAAAAAAATACCAAAAACATGGGTAGCCCATTGAAATCATCCACATCATCAACTTTTTTTATATGATTGTTTTTGCATGGGGAAGATCTCAAACAGAGCTACAAGTCACAAGTTATGGCCTTGGAAGTTGACCTATTTTTTTTGTATCATAAAATTTTGTTATGCATCATTAGAAAATAAATAAGTAGTAGTGTGTTTAACAATAGAAGTATAAATGTATCATAATAATATGTTGATGTTATACCTAATGAATTTATATATTAATGAACCCAAAAACTAACAAGAATAAGAAAATTATCAATAAGCCAAGTTCTTGAAACAATACTCAGAAATTGATTTTTATTGATTGCTTGAAATAATTACAAACTCAAATCATGCTTAAATAAACCTCAACTTAGAAATTATAGTTTGCATATAAAATTCTAAAAAAAAAAATCTAACAAAATGCCTATTTTTAAAAACACTCAAAATAGCTCAAAAGTCTTCTAAAATATCTCAAACACTATAATTAGACTTTGAGATGAAATTAAACTGAATTTAACTTTCAACTCTAAAAATATACACTTTTTAAAAATAGAAAAAACTCAAAAAAATTACTAAATCATAATTTCAAACACTTAGATGATCCCGTATGACCTTTAAAAATATATCAAAAGCATGGGTAGACCATTAGTACCACTCAAGACAATAACAACCTTTTCAATATGATCATTTTGGTGCATGGAAGAGTAAAAATGGAGCTATGGCTCGAATGTTATGGCCTTCAAAAGTTGACCTATTTTTTTGCATCATAATTTTTTTTATGCATCAATGAAAAATAAATAAGTAGTAGTGTGTTTACCAATAGAAATATAAAATATGTCAGAGTAATATGTTGATGTTATACCTAGAATATATATATTAATGAACTAAAAAACTAATTAAAAAAATTGCCAATAGGTCAAGAACTTGAAATAATACTAAGAAATTGATTTTTATTAATTACTTGAAATAATTATAAACTGAAACATAATTAAGCATCAACTCAAAAAATAGTGTTTACATGCAAAATTCATAAAAAACTAAAATCTTAAAAAATGTCTATGTTTAAAAATATTTGAAATAGTTTAAAAATCTCTTAAAATATTCTAAACACTATAATTAGACTATGAGATAAAATTTAATCAAATTTGACTTTCATTTCTAAAAATATACACTTTTTAAAAATAGGAAAAACCTAAAAAAAACATTAAATCATAATTTGGGACCCTTAGATGATTTCATACAGCCTCTAAAAAAAATACTAAAAACATGAGTAGACTACTAAAACTAGTCATGATAGTAATCTTTTCAATATGGTTGTTTTAGCATGTGGAAGAGCTCAAACAAAGCTATGGATCGAGAGTTATGCCCTCTAAAAGTTGGCCTATTTTTTTGCATCATAAAATTTTGTTATACATCAATGAAAAATAAATAAAAAGTAGTAGTGTGTTTGCCAAAAGAAATATAAAATATGTAATAGGAATATGTTGATGTTATACCTGATGAATTTATATATTAATGAACCAAAAAACTAATAAAAATAAGAAGATTACAAATAAGTCAAGATCTTGAAACAATACTTAGAAATTGATTTTTATTTATTGCTTGAAATAATTACAAACCCAAACTATGCTTAAATAAGGCTCAACTCAAAAAATAAAGTTTACATACAAAATTTTTAAAAAAATAAAAAACTCAAAAAAAATATATATTTTTAAAAACATTCAAAATAGGTCAAAAATCTCTTGAAATATCATAAATAATATAATTATACTATGGAACAAAATTCAACTAAATTTGATTTCTGGTTCTAAAAATATACACTTTATAAAAATAGAAAAAAATCAAAAAAGTCATTAAATCATAATTTTAGACCCTCATATGATCTCGTATAGCCTCTAAAAAAATATCAAATATATGAGTAGGTCGTTAGAGCCATCCAAGGCAACAACAACTTTTTTGATATGATCGTTTTAGCTTGTGAAAGAGCTCAAACAAAGCTACGTGTCAAAATCTATAACCTATGAAAGTTGGCCTATTTTTTTTGCTTCATAAAATTTTGTTATGCATCAATAGAAAATAAATTAGTAATGTGTTTACCAATAGAAGTATAAAATGTGTTAGAGGAATATGTTGATGTTATACGTGATAAATTTATATATTAATGAACTCAAAAACTAACAAAAACAAAAAAAAAATCAATAGGTCAAGATCTTGAAATAATACTCATAAATTGAATCTTATTGACTACTTGAAATAATTACAAACCCAAATCATGCTTAAATAAGCGTCAACTTAGAAATTAGAGTTTACATGCAAAATTCAAAAAAAACTAAAATATAAAAAAAAAACACACTTTTTTTTTAAAAACATTAAAAATAGTCCAAATATCTCCCAAAATATCTTAAACATTATAATTAGACTATAGGATGAAATTTAACCAAATTTGACTTTTGGTTCTAAAATATACACTTTTTTAAAATAAAAAAATCCTAAAAAATCATTAAATCATAATTTTAAACCTTCAAATGATCCTGTATGGCCTCTTAAAAATATCAAAAATATGGGTAGGTTGTTACAACCACATAGAGTAGCAACAACCTTTATGATACGATCTTTTTGGCACATGGAAGAGCTCAAACAAAACTACAAATTGAAAGTTATGGCCTTTGAAAGTTGACCTTTTTTTTTTTTACATTATAAAATTTTGTTATGCATCAATAAAAAATAAATTAGTATTATGTTTACCAATAGAAGTATAAAATGTGTCAGAGAAATATGTTGATGTTATACCTAATGAATTTATATATTAATGAACCCAAAAATTAACAAGAACAAAAAAATTACCAGTAGGCTAAGATCTTGAAACAATACTCAAAAATTGATTCTTATTGATTACATCAAATAATTATAAATCTAAATCATGCTTAAATAAGTCTCAACTCAAAAATTAGAGTTTACATGAAAAATTCAAAAAAAAAAATCTAAAAAAAATGCCTATATTTAAAAATCCCAAAAATAGCCTAAAAGTCTCCCAAAATATCCTAAACACTATAATTAGACTATAGGATGAAATTCAATCATATTTGACTTCTGGTTCTAAAAATATACACTTTTTAAAAATAGAAAAAATTCAAAAAAATAATTAAATCATAATTTTGGATCCTCAGATGATCTTGTATGGCCTTTGCAAAAATATAAAAAAACATGGGTAGATCACTAGACTAGCCTACGGTAGTAACAACTTTTCTGATATGATCATTTTGGCATGTGGAAGAGCTCAAATGGATCTACAGATCGAAAGATATAGTTTTCGAAAGTTGGCCTATTTTTTTTACATCATAAAATTTTGATGTATATCAAAAGAAAATAAATAAAAAGTAGTAATGTGTTTACCAATAGAAGTATAAAATATGTTAGAGGAATATGATGGTGCTATACCTGATGAATTTATATATTAATGAACCCAAAAACTAATAAGAACAAGAAAATTGTCAATAGATCTAGATCTTGAAACAATACTCAGAAATTGATTCTTATTGATTCTTTGAAATAATTACAAACCCAACATATTCTTAAATAAGTCTTAATTCAAAAATTAGAGTTTACATGCAAAATTAAAAAAAAATATATATATAAAAAAAAACATATTTTTAAAAACACCAAAATAACCAAAAAAATTCTTGAAATATTTTAAACACTATAATTAGACTATGAGATGAAATTTAACTAAATTTGTATTTCAATTCTAAAAATATACACTTTTTAAAAATAGAAAAAACTTGAAAAAATCATTAAACCATGATTTCAGACCCTTAGATGATCTCGTACCTCCTCCAAAAAAATATTGATAACATGGGTAGATCATTAGAATCATCCAAGATAGCAACAACCTTTTTGATATGATCATTTTGGTGCATGGAAGAGCTCAAACGAAGCTACAGGTCAAATGTTATGTTCTTTAAAAGTTAGCCTATTTTTTCTACATCCTAAAATTTTAATATCCATTAATGCAAAATAAATTAGTAGTGTGTTAACCAATAGAAATATAAAATGTGTCAGATGAATATGTTGATGTTATACCTGATGAATTTATATATTAAAGAACCCAAAAAATAACAAGAATAAGAAAATTGCCAATAGACTAAGATCTTGAAACAATACTCAGAAATTGATTCTTGTTGATTACTTGAAACAATTACAAACCCAAATCATGTTGAAATAAGCCACTACTTAAAAATTAAAATTTACATGCAAAATTAAAAAAAAAAATTAAAATCTAAAAAAATCTTAATTTTAAAAATACCCAAAATAATCTAAAAATATCCTAAAAAATATAATTAGATAATGGGATGAAATTCAACTAAATTTGACTTTTAATTTTAAAAATATACATTTTTTAAAAATAGAAAAAACCCTAAAAATTTGTTAAATCACAATTTTGAACTCTCAGATGATCATGTACGACCTCTAAAAAAATATCAAAAATATGGGTATGCCATTGGAACCATCCAAGATAGCAACAACATTTTTGATACAATCATTTTGATGTATGAAAGAGCTCAAACAGAGTTGCAAATGAAAGTTATCACCTTTGAAAATTGACCTATTTTTTGCATCATAAAATTTTGTTACATATCAATGAAAAATAAATAAAAAATAGTAATGTGTTTATAAATAGAAGTATAAAATGTGTCAGAGAAATATGTTGATGTTATACTTGATGAATTTATATATTAATGAACCTAAAAAGCAACAAGAACAATAAAATCACCAATAGATCAAGATCTTGAAACAATACATAAAAATTGATTCTTATTGATTTCTATAAATAATTACAAATTCAAACCATGTTTAAATAAGCCTCAACTCAAAAATTAGAGTTTACATGCAAAATTTTAAAAAAATTAAAAATATAAAAAAATCTATTCTTAAAAATACCTTAAATAGTCCAAAAATCTTCTAAAATATCATAAATACTATAATTAGGCTATGAGAAGAAATTCAACCAAAATTGACTTCTGGTTCTAAAAATATATACTTTGTAAAAATAGAAAAAACATGAAAAAATGCTTAAATCAAAATTTTGAACCCTAAGATAATCTCGTACAGAGTCCAAAAAATTATTAAAAACATGGGTAGACCATTAGAACCACCTAATATAGCAATTAACTTTTTGATATAGTCATTTTGATGTATGAAACAACTCAAACAGAGTTATGGATTGAAAGTTATGGCCTCTAGAAGTTGACCCTTTTTTCTACATCATAAAATTTTATTATGCTTCAATGAAAAATAAATAAGTAGTAGTGTGTTTATCAATAAAAGTATAAAAGATGTCAGAGGAATATGTTGGTGTTATACCTGATGAATTTATATATTAATAAACCCAAAAACTAACAAGATTAGCAAAATTATCAATAGATCAAGATCTTGAAACAATACTCAGAAATTGATTCTTATTGATTGCTTAAAATAATTACAAACCTAAACCATGATTAAATGAATCTCAACTCAGAAATTAGAGTTTACGTGTTAAATTAAAATTAAAAAAATATATATATTTTTAAAAACCTCTAAAATAGCTCAAAAATCTCTTGAAATATCCTAAAAATATAATTAGACAATGGGATGAAATTCAACCAAATTTGACTTTCGGTTCTAAAAATATACACTTTTTTAAAATAGAAAAACTCTAAAAAATCATTAAATCACAATTTTAGACCCTCAAATGATCCTTTATGGCCTCCAAAAAAATATTTAAAACATGGTTATGCTATTGGAACCATCCGAGACAATAAAAACATTTTTGATATAATCATTTTGACACGTGGAAAAGCTTAAAGGGAGTTATGGATAAAAAATTATGACCTCTAAAAGTTGACCTATTTTTTTAGCATCATATAAAAATTATACATCAATGAAAAATTAAAAAAAAGTAAGAGTGTGTTTACCAATAAAAGTATAAAATGTGTCAGAGAAATATGTTAATGTTATACCAAAAGAATTTATATATTAATAAAACCAAAAACTAACAAGAATAAGAAAATTACCAATAGTTCAAGATCTTGAAACAATACTCAAAAATTGATTCTAATTGATTGTTTGAAATAATTACAAACTCAAACCATACTTAAATAGCCCTCAACTCATAAATTATATTTTACATACAAAATTTGAAAAAAACTAAAATTAAAAAAAATGTTTACTTAAAAACATCAAAAATAGTCCAATATTTTTGCAAAGTATCCTAAACACTATAATTAGACTATGGGATGAAATTCAATCAAAATTAAATTTTGGTTCTTAAAATATAGACTTTCTAAAAATAGAAAAAATCTAGAAAAATCTTTAAATCATAATTTTAGACATTCAGATGATCCCCTAGAAACTTTGAAAAAATACCAAAAATATGGGCATGTCATTGAAACTGCCTACGGTAACAATAACCTTTTCGATACTATCATTTTGGTGCATGAAAGAGCTCAAACGGAGTTATGGGTTGAAAGTTAATGCCTCCAGAATTAGACCTTTTTTTTTTGCATCATAAAATTTTGTTATGCATAAATGGAAAATAAATAACTAGTAGTGTGTTTACCAAAAAAAATATAAAATATGTCAAAGGAATATGTTAATGTTATACTTGATGAATTTATCTTTTAATCAACCTAAAAACTAACAAGAAGTACAAAATTACCAATAGGTTAAGATATTGAAATAATACTCATAAATTGATTCTTATTGATTACTTAAAATAGTTACATATCTAAACCATGGTTAAATAAGGTTTAACTCATAAATTAAAGATTACATGCAAAATTCATAAAAAAATAAAAACTAAAAAAATGTCTATTTTTTAAAACACTTGAAATAGTTCAAGAATCTCTTGAAATTTCCTAAACACTATAATTAGACTATGAGATTAAATTCAATTGATTTTGACTTCTGGTTCTAAAAATATACACTTTCTAAAAATAGAAAAAACCTAAAAAATCATTAAATAGAAATTTTGGACCCTCAAATGATCTTGTATCACCTCCAAAAAAATATTAAAAACATGGTTAGCCCATTGAAATCATCCATAGCATCAACCTTTTTTATACAATTATTTTTTCACATGGAAGAGCTCAAATAGAGCTACAGGTCACAAGTTATGGCCTCCAGAAGTTGACCTATTTTTTTTGCATCATAAAATTTTGTTATGCATCAATAGAAAATAAATAAGTAGTAGTGTGTTCAACAATAGAAGTATAAAATGTATCAGAAGAATATGTTGATGTTATACCTAATGAAATTATATATTAATGAACCCAAAACTAATAAGAATAAAAAAAATTATCAATAAGCCATGTTCTTGAAACAATACTCAGAAATTAATTTTTATTGATTACTTGAAATAATTACAAACTCAAATCATGCTTAAATAAACCTCAACTTAGAAATTATAGTTTACATGTAAAATTCTAAAAACAAATAATTCTAAAAAAATGCCTATTTTTAAAAACACTGAAAATAACTCAAAAATCTTCTAAAATATCTTAAACACTATAATTAGACTTTGAGATGAAATTTGATCTAATTTAACTTTCAATTCTAAAAATATACACTTTTTAAAAATAGAAAAAACTCAAAAAAATTACTAAATCATAATTTCAGACAATCATATGATCCCATATGACCTTCAAAAATATATCAAAAACATGGGTAGACCATTAGAACTAATCAAGACAACAACAACCTTTTCAATATGATCATTTTGGTGTGTGGAAGAGTGCAAATAGAGCTATGGGTTTAATGTTATGGCCTTCAAAAGTTAACCTATTTTTTGGCATCATAATTTTTTTAATCATCAATGAAAAATAAATAAGTAGTAGTATGTTGACCAATAGAAGTATAAAATATATCAGAGGAATATGTTGATGTTATACCTAAAGAATTTGTATATTAATAAACTCAAAAAATAATTAAAAAAAATACCAATAGGTGAAGATCTTGAAACAATACTTAGAAATTGATTATTATTGATTGCTTGAAATAACTATAAACTGAAACCATATTTAAATAAGCATCGACTCATAAATTAGAGTTTACATGCAAAATTCATAAAAAACTAAAATCTTAAAAAATGTCTATTTATAAAAACATTCAAAATAGTCCAAAAATCTCTCAAAATATTCTAAACACTATAATTAGACTATGAGATAAAATTCAATCAAATTTGACTTTCATTTATAAAAATATACACTTTTTAAAAATTAAAAAAACTCAAAAAAAATCATTAAATCATAATTTGGGACCCTCAGATGATTTCATACAACCTTTGAAAAAATACTTAAAACATGAGTAGACTATTAAAACCGCTCACGATAGTAAACTTTTCAATATGGTCATTTTAGCATGTGGAAGAGCTCAAACAGAGCTACATATCGAAAGTTATGGCCTCCAAAAGTTGGCCTATTTTTTCTACATCATAAAAAAAAATTATGCATCAATGAAAAATAAATAAGTAGTAGTGTCTTTACCAATAAAAGTATAAAATATGTCAAAGGAATATGTTGATGTTATACCTAATGAATTTATATATTAATGAACCAAAAAACTAATAAAAATAAGAAAACTACCAATAAGTCAAGATCTTGAAACAATACTTAGAAATTGATTTTTATTGATTGCTTGAAATAATTACAAGCTGAAACTACACTTAAATAAGGCTCAACTCAGAAATTAAAGTTTACATACAAAATTAAAAAAATAAAATATAAAAAAAAATATCAATTTTTAAAAATATTTGAAATAGCTTTAAAATATCTCAAAATATATTAACTAATATAATTGGACTATGGGGCAAAATTCAACCAAATTTGACTTCTGATTCTAAAAATATACACTTTATAAAAATAGAAAAAACTCAAAAAAATCATTAAATCATAATTTGAGACCCTCAGATGATCCCGTATGTCCCCTAAAAAAATATCAAATACATAAGTTATTAGAACCACCCAAGGCAGTAACAAATTTTTTGATACAATCATTTTGGCTTATGTAAGAGCTCAAACAGAGCTATGGGTCAAAAGTTATAACCTCTGAAAGTTAGCCTATCTTTTTTGTGTCATAAATTTTTTGTATGCATCAATAGAAAATAAATTAGTAATATGTTTACCAATATAAGTATAACATGTATTAGATGAATATGTTGATGTTATACCTAATAAATTAATATATTAGTGAACCCAAAAACTAACCTATATATTAGTTATGACCTCTGAAAATTGACCTATTTTTTTGCATCATAAACTTTTGTTATACATCAATGAAAAATAAATAAATAAAGTAGTGTGTTTACCAATAGAAGTATAAAATGTGTCAGAGGAATATGTTGATGTTATACCTGATGAATTTATATATTAATGAACCTAAAAAGTAACAAGAATAATAAAATTACCAATAGATCAAGATCTTGAAACAATACTTAGAAATTGATTCTTATTGATTTATAGAAGTAATTACAAATTCAAACCATGTTTAAATAAGCTCAACTCAGAACTTAGAGTTTACATGCAAAATTTGAAAAAAAATTAAAATATAAAAAATATTTATTCTTAAAAATACATGAAATAGTCAAAAATTATTCTAAAATATCGTAAATACTATAATTAGACTATGAGATGAAATTCAACTGAATATGACTTTTGGTTCTAAAAAATACACTTCGTAAAAATAGAAAAAACATGAAAAAATCATTAAATCATAATTTTGAACCCTAAGATGATCTTGTACGGCCTCCAAAAAATATTAAAAACATGGATAGACCATTGGAACCACCCAACACAGCAATAAACTTTTTGATATGATCATTTTGATGCATGAAAGAGCTCAAACAGAGCCACATATTAAAAGTTATGGCCTACAGAAGTTGACCCTTTTTTTTTCTACATCATAAAATTTTGTTATGCTTCAATTAAAAATAAATAATTAGTAGTGTCTTTACCAATATAAGTATAAAATATGTTATAGGAATATGTTGGTTTTATACCTAATGAATTTATATATTAATAAACCCAAAAACTAACAAGAATAACAAAATTATCAATAGTTCAAGATCTTGAAACAATACTCAGAAATTGATTCTTATTGATGGCTTGAAATTATTACAAACCTAAACCATGATTAAATAAATCTCAACTCAAAAATTAGATTTTATATGTAAAATTCAAAAAAAAAAATTAAAAAAAAAATATTTTTTTTAAAAACCTCCAAAATAGCTCAAAAATGTCCCAAAATATCCTAAACAATATAATTAGACAATGTGATGAAATTCAAATGAATTTGACTTTTGGTTCTAAAAATATACACTTTTTAAAAATAGAAAAACTTCAAAAAATCATTAAATCACATTTTTAGACCCTCAAATGATTTTTTATGGCCTCCAAAAAAATACTAAAAACATGGTTACAATGTTGGAACCATCCAAGATAACAAAATATTTTATATGATCATTCTGACATGTGGAAAACCTTAAAGGGAGCTACAAATCAAAATTTATGACCTTTGAAAGTTGACCTATTTTTTTTGCATCATAAAATGTTGTTATACATCAATGAAAAATTAATAAAAATTAGTAGTGTGTTTACCAATAGAAGTATAAAATGTGTCAAAGAAATATGTTGATGTTATACTTGATGAATTTATATATTAATGAACTCAAAAACTAACAAGAACAAGAAAATTACTAATAGGGTAAGATCTTGAAATAATACTTAAAAATTGATTCTTAATGATTGCTTGAAATAATTATAAACCTAAACCATGCTTAAATAAGTTTCAACTCAAAAATTAGAGTTTACATACAAAATTTGAAAAAAACTGAAATCTAACAAAAACTTATTTTTAAAAACATATGAAATAACTCAAAAAACTCCCAAAATTTTTTAAATACTATAATTAGACTATGGGATGAAATTCAACCAAATTTGACTTCTGATTCTAAAACTATACACTTTGTAAAAATAAAAAAACTTGAAAAATTTATTAAATCATAATTTTAGACATTCAGATTATCTTGTACGCCCTACAAAAATATATTTAAAACATGGGTATATCATTAGAAACATCTAGTGCAACAACAACCTTTTTGATACGGTCGTTTTGGCATGTGGAAGAGCTCAAACAGACCTTTAAATCGAAAGTTATGACCTCTAAAAGTTGACCTATATTTTTTACATCATAAAAATTTGTTATGCATCAATGAGAAATAAATAAGTAGTAGTGTGTTTACCAATAGAAGTATAAAATGTGTCAGAAGAATATGCTAGTGTTATACTTGATGAATTTATATATTAATGAACCCAAAAACTAACAAGAACAAGAAAATTATCAATAGCTCATGATCTTGAAACAGTACTCAAAAATTTATTCTTATTGATTGTTTGAAATAATTAAAAACTTAAACCATGCTTAAATAAGCCTCAACTTAGAAATTAGAGTTTACATGCAAAATTTGAAAAAAACTAAAATCTATAAAAACACATATTTTTAAAAATATCCAAAATAGCCCAATTTTTTTTTGAAATGTCTTAAACAGTATAATTAGACAATGGAACAAAATTCAATAGAATTTGACTTTTGGTTCTAAAAATATACACTTTTTACAAATATAAAAAATCCTAAAAAATCATTAAATCATAATTTTGGACCCTCAGATGATCTCGTATGACCTCTAAAAAAATACCAAAAACATGAGGAGGTTGTTTCAATCACTAAAGCAACAATAAAATTTTCGATATGATTATTTTGATGTATGAAAGAGCTCAAACGGAGCTATGGGTCAAAAGTAATGGACTTCAAAAGTTGGCCTATTTTTTCTCGATAATAATTTTTTTAATGCATCAATGGAAAATAAATGAGCAATATTATGTTTAAAAATAGATTTATAAAATGTGTCAGATGAATATATTTGTGTTATCCCTGATAAATTTATATATTAATGAACTCAAAAACTAACAAGAACAATAAAATTATCAATAGATCAAGATCTTAAAACAATACTCAAAAATTGATTCTTATTGATTACTTGAAATAATTACAAACCTAAACCATGCTTCAATAAGCTTCAACTTAGAAATTAGAGTTAACATGCAAAATTTGAAGAAAACTAAAATCTAAAAAATATCTATTTTTAAAAACATTTGAAATAGTTTAAAAATCTCCCGAAATATCCTAAACAATATAATTAGATAATGGGATAGAATTCAATCGAATTTGACTTTCGAGTCTAAAAATATACACTTTCTAAAAATTAAAAAAAAACTTAAAAAAATTATTAAATCATAATTTCAAACCGTCAGATGATCTCGTACAACCTCCAAAAAAATAATGAAAACATGGGTAGGTCATTGGGATCACCAAAATTAACAACAAAATTTTTGATACAATGATTTTAACATTTGTAAGAGTTCAAACGGAACTATGAGTTAAAATTTATAGCCTCTGAAAGTTGGTCTACTTTTTCTCCATCATAAAATTTTATTATGCATCAATGAAACATAAGTAAGTAGTAGTGTGTTTACCAATAGAAGTATAAAATATGTCAGATAAATATGTTGGTGTTATACTTGATGAATTTATATATTTATGAACACAAAAACTAACAAGAATAAGAAAAGTACCAATAGGTCAAAATCTTGAAACAATACTAAAAATTTGATTCTTATTGATTGCTTCAAATAATTACAAACCCAAACTATACCTAATAAGCCTCAACTCAAAAATAAGAGATTACATGCAAAATTTTTAAAAAAAAAACTAAAATCTAAAAATAATGTATATTTTTAAAAACACCCGAAATAACTCAAAAATCTTCTAAACTATCCTAAACACTATATTTAGACTATGGGACAAAATTCAATCAAATTTAACTTTTGGTTCCAAAAATATATACTTTTTAAAAATAGACAAAATTTGAAAAAATCATTAAATCATAATTTTAGACCCTCAGATGATCCCATACAACCTCCAAAAAAATATCAAAAACATGGGTAGATAATTAAAATAATCTAGGGCAGAAATAAACTTGTCAATAGAGTCATTTTGGCACGTGAAAGAGCTCAAACAAAGGTACGGATCGAAAGCTATTCCATCCAGAAGTTGGCCTATTTTTTCTACATCATAAAATTTTGTTATGCATCAATGAAAAATAAATAAGAATTAGTAGTGTGTTTACCAATAGAGGTATAAAATATTTTACAGGAATATGTTGATGTTATAACTAATGAATTTATATATTAATAAACTTAAAAACTAACAAGAACAAAAAAATTACCAATAGATCAAGATCTTGAAATAATACTCAGAAATTGATTCTTATTGATTGCTTGAAATAATTACAAATCCAAACCATGATTAAATAAGTCTCAACTCAAAAATTAGATTTTAAATGAAAAATTCAAAAAAATATATATCTAAAAAATATATATTTTTAGAAACCCTTGAAATATAATAAAAATATCTCAAAATATATTAAACAATATAATTACATAATGGGATGAAATTCAACCAAATTTGTCTTCCAATTCTATAAATATATATTTTTTAAAAATAGAAAAAAATGTAGAAAATCATTAAATTACAATTTTTGACCCTCAGATGATCCCGTACGGCCTCTAAAAAAATACTAAAAACATGAGTAAGTCATTGCAACTACCAAGGACAACAACATTTTTGAGACTATTGTTTTGGTGCATGAAAGAGCTCAAATGGAGCTACGGGTCAAAATTTATGACCTAAAGTTGAACTATTTATTTTGCATCGTAAAATTTTGTTATACATCAATGAAAAATAAATACGTAGTAGTGTGTTTACCAATAGAAGTATAAAATGTGTCAGAGGAATTGTTGATGTTATACCTAATGAATCTATATATTAATAAACCTAAAAACTAACAAGAACAAGAAAATTACCAATAAGCTAAGATCTTGAAACAATACTCAAAAATTGATTCTTAATGATTGCTTAAATAAGCCTCAACTCAAAAATTAGAGTTTATATGCAAAATTTAAAAAAACCAAAATCTAAAAAAAAAATGTTTAGTTTAAAAAACACTTGAAATAGCTCAAAATCTGCTGAAATATCTTAAACACTATAATTATAATATGGGACAAAATTCAATTGAATTTGACTTTTGGTTTTAAAAATATACTCTTTTTAAAAATAGAAAAAACTTGAAAAAATCATTAAATTGCAATTAAAGACCTTCAAATGATCTGGTACGATCTCCAAAAAAATATTAAGAATATGATATGTCATTAGAACTACCCAAGGAAGCAACAACCTTTTTGATATGATCATTTTGGCATGTGAAAGAGTTCAAATGGAGCTACAAGTAGAAATTTATTGGCTCCAGAAGTTGGCCTATTTTTTCTACATCACAAAATTTTATTATGCATCAATGACAAATAAATAAGTAGTTTGTTTACCAATAGAATTATAAAATATGTCAGAAGAGTATGTTGATGTTATACCTGATGAATTTATATATTAATGAACCCAAAAACTAACAAGAACAAGAAAATTATCAATAGATCAAGATCTTGAAACAATACTTAGAAATTGATTCTTATTGATTGCTTCAAATAATTACAAACCCAAACCATGCTTAAATAAGTCTCACCTAAGAAATTAGAGTTTACATGTAAAATTTTAAAAAAAAAAACTAAAATGTAAAAATAATATTTATTTTTAAAAACATTTGAAATAGCCAAAAAAATCTCCCAAAATATCTTAAACACTATAATTAGACTATGGGATGAAATTTAATCAAATTTGACTTTTAGTTCTAAAAATATACATTTTTTAAAAATAGAAAAAACCTAAAGAAATCATTAAATCATAATTTTGGGCCTTCAAATGATCATGTAAGAACTCCAAAAGATATTGAAAATATGTGTAGGTCATTAAAATCACCTAAGATAGCAACAACCTTTTCAATACAATCTTTATGGTGTATGGAAGAGCTCAAACAAAGTTATAGGTTGAAAGTTATGGCCTCTAGAAGTTGACCTATTTTTTTGGCATCATAAAATTTTTTTATGCATCAACTAAAAATAAATAAGTAGTATTGTGTTCACCAATAGAAGTGTAAAATGTGTTAGAAGAATATGTTGATGTTATACCTCATGAATTTATATATTAATGAATACAATAACTAACAAGAACAAAAAATTTATCAATAGGTCAAAATCGTAAAACAATAATCAAAAATTGATTATTATTGATTACTTCAACTAATTACAAATCTAAATCATGCTTAAATATGTCTCAACTCAAAAAATAGAGTTTACATGTAAAATTTGAAAAAAACTAAACTTTAAAAAAAATATCTATTTTTGAAAACACTCAAAATAACCCAAAAATCTTTTGAAATATCTTAAACACTATAATTAGACTATGAGATGAAATTCAACCAAATTTAACTTTTGATTCTAAAAATATACAATTTCTAAAAATAGAAAAAACTCAAAAAAAAATATTAAATCATAATTTCAGACCCTCATAATCATGTACGACCTTTAAAAAATACCAAAAATATGGATAGACCGCTAGAATTATTCAAGGCAACAACAAATTTTTTGATATGATTGTTTTGGTATGTGGAAGAGCTCAAACAGAGCTACGGGTTGAAATTTATGACCTCTAAAAGTTGACCTATTTTTTTTACATCATAAAATTTTGTTATGCATCAATAAAAAATAAATAAGTAATAGTGTGTTTACCAATAGAATTATAAAATGTGTCATAGGAATATGTTGATTTTATACCTGATGAATTTATATATTAATGAACCCAGAAACTAAGAAGAATAAAAAATTTACCAATAAGTCAATAAATTGAAATAATTCTCAAAAATTATTAATTCTTATTAATTTTTAAAAATGATTACAAACTCAAATCATGTTTAAATAAACCTCAACTCAGAAATTAGAGTTTACATGCAAAATTAAGAAAAAAATCTAAAATCTAAAAAAAATATTATTTTTAAAAACACCTAAAATAACACAAAAATATCTCAAAATATCTTAAACACTGTAATTAGACTATAGGATGAAATTCAATCAATTTTGACTTTTGATTATGAAAATATACACTTTTTAAAAATTTAAAAAATGTAAAAAATCATTAAATGTAAATTTTGGATCCTCAGATGATCCTATACGGTCTATGAAATAATATCAAAAACATGGGTAGGTCATTAGAACCACTTAGGATAGTGACAACCTTTTTGATACGATCATTTTGGTGCTTAGAAGAGCTCAAATGGAGTTACGTGTCAAAATTTATGACCTATAGAAGTTGACATATTTTTTTTGCATCATAAATTTTATTTTATGCATTAATGGAAAATAAATAAGTAGTAGTGTGTTTACCAATATAAGTATAAAATATGTTAGAGGAATATGTTGATTCTATACCTCATAAATTTATATATTAATGAACCCAAAAACTAACAAGAACAAAAAAATTATCAATAGGGTAAAATCTTGAAATAATACTCTAAAATTGATTTTTTTATTGCTTGAAGCAATTACAAACCCAAACCATGCTTAAATAAGCTTCAAATTAGAAATTAGAGTTCACATGCAAAAATTTGAAAAAAATTAAGGTCTAAAAAAAATGTCTATTTTTAAAAACACTTGAAATAGCTTTTTTTTTTTTTGAAATATCTTAAACACTATAATTAGACTATGAGATGAAATTTAACTAAACTTTACTTCCATATCTAAAAATATACACTTTCTAAAAATTAAATAAAATAAAAAAAATCATTAAATTACAAATTTTTACCTTCAGATGATCCCGTACGACCTTAAAAAAAATAAAAAACATTGGTAGGCCATTAAGATTATCTAGGACAGCAACATCTTTTTTGATAAAATCATTTTGATGTGTAAAAGAGCTCAAACAGAGCTATGGGTCGAAAGTTATGGCATCCCAAAGTTGGCCTATTTGTTTTGCATCATAAATTTTTGTTATGAATCAATAGAAAATAAATAATAAGTAGTAGTGTGTTTACCAATAGAAGTATAAAATGTGTCAGAGGAATATGTTGATGTTATACTTGAATTTATATATTAATGAACCCAAAAACTAACAAGAACAAGAAAATTATCAATAGGTCAAGATCTTGAAATAATACTCAGAAATTGATTCTTATTGATTATTTGAAATAACTACAAACCCAAACCATGCATAAATAAGTCTCAACTCAAATATTAGAGTTTACATGTAAAATTTGAAAAAAACTAAAATCTAAAAACAATGTTTATTTTAAAAAACACTTGAAATAGCTTTAAAATCTTTTAAAATATATTAAACACTATAATTAGATTATAAAATGAAATTCAATCAAATTTGATTTCCAGTTCTAAAAATATAGACATTCTAAAAATAGAGAAAACCTAAAAAAATTAGTAAATCATAATTTTAGACCTTCAAAGGATACTGTACGACCTTTGAAAATTGCTATAAATATGGGTAGACAGTTATAACTACCTAGGACAATAAATTTTTTTTGATACATTCATTTTAGCATGTAGAAGAGCTCAAACTGAGCTACGAGTCAAAAGTTATGTCCTTTAAAAGTTGACCTAGTTTGTTTGTATCATAAAACTTTGTTATGCATCAATGGAAAATAAATAACTAGTAGTTTGTTTACCAATAGTAGTATAAAATGTGTCAGAGGAATATGTTGATGTTATATCTGATGAATTTATATATTAATGAACTAAAAAATTAACAAGAACAAGAAAATTATCAATAGATCAAGATTTTGAAACAATAATCAAAAATTGATTCTGTTTTATTGTTTTTTAATAATTAAAAATCTAAACTATGTTTAAATAAGTCTTAACTCAAAAACTAGTGTTTACATGTAAAAATTTGAAAAAAACTAAAATCTAAAAAAGAGTCTATTTTTAAAAACACCTAAAATAGTACAAAAATCTTCTGAAATATTATAAACACTATAATCAAACTATGGGACAAAATTCAACTGAATATGAATCCTAGTTATAAAAATATAGACATTCTAAAAATCAAAAAAATCAAAAAAATTATTAAATCATAATTTTAGACCCTCAAATGATCCTGTACGACCTCTAAAAAAATACCAAAAACATGGGTAGGCTATTATAATCATAGAAAACAATAATAATCTTTTCAATATGATCAGTTTAGCACATAAAAGAGCTTAAATAGAGCTATGAGTCGAAAGATATGGCTTCTGAAAGTTGAATTTTTTTTTTCATCATATAATTTTGTTATGCATCAATAGAAAATAAATAAATATTAGTGTGGTTACCAATAGAAGCATAAAATGTGTCAAAAGAATATGTTGATGTTATACCTAATGAATTTATATATTAATGAACCCAAAAACTAACAAAAACAAGAAAATTATCAATAGGTCAAGATCTTAAAATAATACTCAAAAATTGATTTTTAATCATTGTTTGAAATAATTACAAACTCAAATCATGCTTAAAAAAGCTTCAACTCAGAAATTAGAGTTTACATGTAAAATTTTAAAAAAACTAAAATCTAAAAAAAAGCTTATTTTTTAAAACACCTAAAATAGCTCAAAAATCTTTAAAAATATCTTAAACAATATAATTAGACTATGGGACGAAATTCAATCGAATTTGACTTCTTATTCTAAAAATATTTACTTTTTAAAAATAGAAAAAACTTGAACAAATCATTAAATCACACTTTCAAATCATCATATGCTCCCATACAACCTTTTAAAAAAATACCTAAAACATTGGTAGGTCATTAGAATTGCCTAAGGTGACAACAACCTTTTTGATATGATAATTTTGGCACATAGAGCTCAAACGAAGTTACAAGTCAAATGTTATGACCTCTGAAAGTTGACCTATTTTTTGCATTAGCAAATTTTGTTACGCATCAATGAAAAATAAATAAGCAGTAATGTATTTACCAATAGAAGTATAACATGTGTCAAAGAAATATGTTGATTTTATACCTGATGAATTTATATATTAATGAACCCAAAAACTAACAAGAATAAGAAAATTACCAATAAGCCAAGATCTTGAAATAATATTCAAAAATTGATTCTTATTGATTGCTTTAAATGATTACAAACCCAAACCATGCTTAGATAAGAATCAACTTAGAAATAAGAGTTTACATGAAAAAAAACTAAATTCTAAAAATATGCGTATTTTTAAAAACACCCAAAATAACTCAAAAATCTCTTGAAATATCTTTAACACTATAATTATACTATGGGATGAAATTCAACCAAATTTGACTTTTGATTCTAAAAATATACACTTTTTAAAAATAGAAAAGACCTAAAAAAATCATTAAATCATAATTTTAGACCTTCAAATGATCTCGTACAACTTTTGAAAATATCAAAAACATGAGTATACCATTAGAATCTCCCAAGACAACAACAACCTTTTTGATACAATCATTTTGGCATGTGGAAGAGCTCAAACAGAGCTAAAGATCTAAAGCTATGGCCTCTAGAAATTGCTTTATTTTTTTTATCATAAAATTTTGTTATGCATCAATGAAAAATAGGTGTGTTTACCAATAGAAGTATAAAATGTGTTAAGAGGAATATGTTGATGTTATACCATATGAATTTATCCATTAATAAACCTAAAACCTAACAAGAACAAAAAAATTATCAATATGCCAAGATCTTGAAACAATACTCAGAAATTGATTTTTATTGATTGGTTGAAATAATAACAAACCCAAACGATGCTTTAATAAGCTTCAACTCAAAAGTTAGAGTATACATGTAAAATTTAAAAAAAAACTAAAATCTATAAAAATAAAAGGTCTATTTTTAAAAACACTTGAAATAACTCAAAAAAAATTTAAAATATTTTAAACACTATAATTAGACTATGAGACAAAATTCAATCAAATTTGACTTTCAATTCTAAAAATATACACTTTATAAAAATAGAAAAAAATCAAAAAAATCATTAAATCATAATTTTAGACCCTCATATAATCTTGTATGACATCTAAAAAAATATAAAAATATGGATAGGCTATTAGAACTACCCAAGGCAACAACCTTTTCTATATGATTATTTTGATGTATGAAAGAGCTCAAATAGAGCTATAGATCAAAAGTTTTGGCCTTTAGAAGTTGGACTAGTTTTTCTACATCATAATTTTTTGTTATACATCAATAAAAAACAAATAATTAGTAGTTTGTTTACCAATAGAAGTATAAAATGTGTTAGAAGAATATGTTGATGTTATACATGATCAATTTATATATTAATGAACTCAAAAACTAACAAGAATAAGAAAATTATCAATAGACTAGGATCTTGAAACAATACTTAGAAATTGATTCTTATTGATTGCTTTAAATAATTACAAACCTAAACCATACTCAAATAAGCTTCAACTCAAAAATTAGAGTTTACATGTAAAATTTGAAAACAACTAAAATCTAAAAAAAATGCCTATTTTTAAAAACACTCAAAATAGCTCAAAAAACTTTCAAAATATTTTAAATACTATAATTAGATTATGGTATGAAATTCAACCAAATTTGACATTCAATTCTAAAAATATACACTTTTTAAAAATTAAAAAAAAAAACTTGAAAGAAAAATTAAATCACAATTTCGGACCCTTAGATGATCCCGTACGGCCTCCAAAAAATATCAAAAATATGGATAGGTCATTGGAACCACCCAACGTAGAAATAACCTTTTCAATATAATCATTCTAGCATGTAAAAGAGCTCAACCAGAGCTATAGGTTGAAAGTTATGGCCTCTAAAAGTTGGCCCTTTTTTTTGCATCATAAATTTTTATTATGCATCAATGGAAAATAAATTAGTAGTGTGTTTACCAACAAAATTATAAAATATGTCAGAGAAATATGTTGATGTTATAACTGATGAATTTATATATTAATGAACCCAAAAACTAACAAGAATAAGAAAATTATCAATAGGTCAAGATTTTGAAATAATACTCAGAAATTGATTCTTATTGATTACTTGAAATAATTACAAACTCAAACTATGCTTAAATAAGCCTCAACTCAAAAATTAGAGTTTACATGCAAAATTAAAAAAAATCTAAAATCTAAAAAAAAACGTAATTTTAAAAACATCTGAAATAGCTCAAAATTCTCTCAAAATATCTTAAACTATATAATTAGACTATGGGTTGAAATTCAACTAAAATTGACTTTTGATTCTAAAAATATACACTTTTTAAAAATAGGAAAAACTTTAAAAAAAATTTAAATCATAATTTTAGACCCTCAGATGATCTCGTACGGCTTCCAAAAAATATTAAAAATATAGATAGGCTACTAGAACCATCCATATTATCAAAAAAAAATTAATATGGTCATTTTGGCACATGAAAAATCTCAAACGGAGCTATAGATCGAAAGTTATGGCCTCTGAAAGTTGACCTTTTTTTTTTGCATTAAATTTTTTTGTTATGCATCAATGAAAACTAAATAAGTAGTAGCGTATTGACCAATAGGAGTATAAAATGTGTCAGAGGAATATGTTGATATTATACTTGATAAATCTATATATTAATGAACCCAAAAACTAATAAGAATAAGAAAATTATCAATAGGTCAAGATCTTGAAACAATACTCAGAAATTGATTCTTATTAATTGCTTGAAATAATTACAAACATAAACCATGCTTAAATAAACCTTGACTCAAAAATTAGAGTTTACATATAAAATTTAAAAAAAAACTAAAATCTAAAACATATATTTTTAAAAACACCTAAAATAACTCAAAAAACTCTCAAAATATCCTAAACACCATAATTAGACTATGGGATGAAATTCAACCAAATTTGACTTTTGGTTCTAAAAATATACACTTTCTAAAAATAGTAAAAATGCCAAAAAACTAGTAAATCACAATTTTGGATCCTTAGATGATTCCATGTGACCTTTGAAAAAAAATTAGGTCACTAATACTGCTTAGGGTAGCAACAACATTTTTGATATGGTTGTTTTGGCATGTGAAAGAACTCAAATGAAGCTACAGGTTGAAAGTTATGGCCTCTAAGAGTTGGCCTATTTTTTCTGCATAATAAAATTTTGTTATGCATCAATGAAAAATAAATATTTAGTAGTGTGTTTACCAATAAAAGTATAAAATGTGTGAGAGGAATATGTTGATGTTATACTTGATAAATTTATATATTAATGAACCCAAAAATCAACAAGAACAAAAAAATTATTAATAGACCAACATCTTGAATCAATTCTTTGAAATTGATTTTTATGAATTATTTGAAATAACTACAAACTCAAACCATTTTTAAATAAGTCTCAACTTAGAAATTAGATTTTACTTGCAAAATTTGAAAAACAATAAAATCTAAAAAAAATGCTTATTTTTAAAAACATCCAAAATAACCCAAAAATCTGATGAAATATCTTAAACATTATAATTAGACTATGGAATTAAATTCAATAGAATTTGACTTTTGATTTGAATTATACACACTTTCTAAAAATAGAAAAACCCAAAAATATCATTATATCATAATTTTAGACCTTTATATGATCTCATACGTCCTATGAAAAAATATCAAAAATACGGATAGGCTGTTAGAACCACCTAAAACAACATTAACCTTTTTGATACAGTCATTTTTGCATGTCGAATAGCTCAAACGGAGCTATGGGACAAAATC
Source organism: Torreya grandis (assembly GCA_037957365.1). Taxonomy (NCBI): domain Eukaryota; kingdom Viridiplantae; phylum Streptophyta; class Pinopsida; order Cupressales; family Taxaceae; genus Torreya; species Torreya grandis. The sequence continues at coordinate 302,041 of JARHVA010001819.1, forward strand.
TATGACCTCAAAAAGTTGGCCTATTTTTTTGCATCATAAAATTTTATTATGAATCAATAAAAAATAAATAAGTAGTAGTGTGTTTACCAATAGAAGTATAAAATGTGTCATAGGAATATGTTGATGTTATACCTGATGAATTTATATATTAATGAACCTAAAAATTAGCAAGAACAAGAAAATTACTAATAGACTGAGATCTTGAAACAATACTTAGAAATTAATTTTTATTGATTGCTTGAAATAATTATAAACTCAAACCATCTTTAAATAATCCTTAATTTAAAAATTAAAGTTTACATACAAAATTTGAAAAAAACTAAAATCTAAAAAACATGTCTAGTTTTAAAAACACTTGAAATAACTTAAAAATATCTTAAAATATATTAAAAACTATAATTAGATTATGGGATGAAATTCAACTGAATTTGACTTCTATTTTTAAAAATATACACATTATAAAAAATAAAAAATAAACTAAAAAAAATTATTAAATCTCAATTTTGGACACTCAGATGATCCCATACAGCCTTCAAAAAAATATCAATCATATAAGGAGGCCACTAATACCTCTTAAGAAAGCAACAAACTTTTTGATATGATCATTTTGGTGTATGGAAGAGCTCAAATGGAGTACGGGTCGAAAGTTATGGCTTTGAAAAGTTGACCTATTTTTTCTACATCATAATTTTTTTTTATGTATTAATAAAAAATAAATAAGTAGTAGTCTGTTTACCAATAGAAGTATAAAATGTGTCATAGGAATATGTTGATATTATATTTAATAAATTTATATATTAATAAACCCAAAAACTAACCAGAATAAAAAAGTTACCAATAGGCCAAGATCTTGAAACAATACTTAGAAATTGATTTTTATTAATTGTTTGAAATAATTACAAACCCAAACCATGCTTAAATAATCTTCAATTAAAAAAATTAAGTTTACATCCAAAATTTGAAAAAAAACTAAAATCTAAAAAAAATCTATTTTTAAAAACAATTGAAATAGCTCAAAAATATCTGAAAATATCATAAACGCTATAATTAGACTATGAGATGAAATTCAATCAAATTTGACCTCTGATTCTAAAACTATACACTTTCTAAAAATAGAAAAAAAATCATTAATCATAATTTTGGACCCTCAAATGATCTTGTATGGCTTCCAAAAAAATATCAAAAACATGGGTAAGTCATTAGAACCGTCCAAGGCAGCAACAATTTTTTTGATATGATCATTTTGACATGTGAAAGAGCTCAAATGAAGCTACATGTCTAAAGTTATAGCCTCCATAAGTTGACCTATTTTTTCTATGTCATAAAATTTTGTTATGCATTAATATAAAATAAATAAGAGGTAGTAGTGTATTAACAATAGAAGTATAAAATATGTCAAAAAAATATGTTGATGTTAAACCTATTGTATTTAAATATTAATGAACCTAAAAACTAATAAGAAAAAGAAAATTATGAATAGGCCAATATCTTGAAATAATAATAAAAAATTAATTCTTATTGATTGCTTAAAATAATTTAAAACTCAAACCATGTTTAAATAAGCCTCAACTCAAAAATTATAGATTACATGCAAAATTTGAAAAAAAACTAAAATCTAAAAAAATGCCTATTTTTAAAAACATCTGAAATACTCCAAAAATATTTCAAAATTTCCTAAACACTATAATTAGAATATGGGATGAAATTCAATCGAATTTGATTTTAATTCTAAAAATATATATTTTCTAAAAATATAAAAATCTCTAAAAAATCATTAAATCACAATTTTAGACCCTCAAATGATCCCGTACAGCCTCTAAAAAAATATTAAAAATATGGGTAGGCCTTTAAAATCATCTAAGACAACAACCTTTTCGATATGATCATTTTAACACATGAAAGAGCTCAAATGAAGCTATGGGTCTAAAATTATGACCTCCTAAAGTCAACCCTTTTTTTTTTGCATCATAAAATTTTGGTATGCATCAATAGAAAATAAATAAGTAGTGTATTTACCAATAGAAGTATAAAATGTGTTAAAGGAATATGTTGATGTTATACCTGATGAATTTATTTATTAATGAACCCAAAAATTAACAAGAATAAAAAAAATTACCAATAGGCCAAGATCTTAAAACAATACTCAAAAATTAATTCTTATTAATTGCTTGAAATAATTACAAACCCAAACCATACTTAAATAAGCCTCAACTCAGAAATTAGATTTTACATGCAGAATTTGAAAAATACTAAAATCTAAAAAAAATGTCTATTTTTAAAAACACTTGAAATAACTAAGAAATCTCTCAAAATATCCTAAACACTATAATTAGATTATGAGATGAAATTCAATTGAAATTGACTTTTAGTTTTCAAAATATACACTTTTTAAAAATTAAAAAACTCAAAAAAATCATTAAATCACAATTTCAGACACTTAGATGATTTTGTATGGCTTCTAAAAAATTGAAAACATGGGCAAGTTGCTAGAATCACCTAGAATATAAAAACATTGATATAGTCATTTTGGCACATCAAAGAGCTCAAACGGAGCTATGGGTCAAAATTTATGACCTCTAGAAGTTGGTCTATTTTTTTTGCATCACAAAATTTTGTTATGCATCAATGAAAAATAAATAAGTAATATTGTGTTTACCAATAGAAGTATAAAATGTGTTAGAGGAATATGTTGATGTTATACCTGATGAATTTATATATTAATGAACCTAAAAACTAATAAGAACAAGAAAATTATCAATAGATCAAGGTCTTGAAATAATACTCAAAAATTGATTCTTATTGATTTCTTGAAATAATTACAAACCTAAACCATGCTTAAATAAGCCTCAATGCAGAAATTAGATTTTACATGCAAAATTTGAAAAAAAAATAAATCTAAAATAATACTTATTTTTAAAAACACTCAAAAATCTCTTAAAATATCCTAAGCACTATAATTAGACTATGGGACAAAATTCAATTGAATTTGATTTTTATTTCTAAAAATATACACTTTCTAAAAATAGAAAAAACTCAAAAAAAAAAAAAAAAAAACATAATTTTGGACCCTCGAATGATCCCGTATGACATATAAGAAATATAAAAAACATGGATATGGCATTAGAACCACCCATAATAGCAACAAAATTTTTGATATGATCATTTTGATGTGTGAAAGAGCTCAAACGTAGCTATAGGTCAAAATTTATGGCCTCCAAAAGTTGGCCTATTTTTTTTGCATCATAAAATTTTGATATGCATCAATGGAAAATAAATAAGTAGTAGTGTGTTTACCAATAGAAGTACAAAATATGTCAGAGGAGTATGTTAATGTTATACCTAATGAAGTTATATATTAATGAACCCAAAAACTAATAAGATCATAAAAATTATCAATATGCCAAGATCTTGAAATAATACTCAAAAATTCATTCTTATTGATTACTTGAAATAATTAAAATCCCAAACCATTCTTAAAAAAACTTCAACTCAGAAATTAGAGTTTACATGCAAAATTTATAAAAAAACTAAGATTTAAAAAAATATATATATTTTTAAAAACATTCAAAATAGCCAAAAAATATTTAAAATATCCTAAAAACTATAATTAAACTCTAGGATGAAATTCAACTAAATTTGACTTTTAGTTCTCATAATGTACACTTTCTAAAACTATAAAAAACTTGAAAAATCATTAAATCATAATTTTGGACCCTCGCATAATCTCGTACGACCTCCAAAAGATATTGAAAACATGGATAAAATGTTAAAACCACCTAGGATAGTAACAATATTTTTTTGACGTGGTCATTTTGGCATGTGAAAAAACTCAAACAGAGCTATGGGTCAAAAGTTATGGCTTTCGAAAGTTGACCTATTTTTCCTACATCATAAAATTTTGTTATGCATCAATGGAAAATAAATAAGAAATAGTAGTGTGTTTATCAATATAAATATAAAATGTGTCTGTGGAATATGTTGATATTATACCTGATGAATTTATATATTAATGAAGCCAAAAACTAATAAGAACAAGAAAATTACCAATAGGTCAAGATATTGAAACAATGCTCAAAAATAGATTCTTATTGATTGCTTGAAATAATTACAAACCCAAACCATGCTTCAATAAGCCTCAACTCAGAAATTAGAGTTTACATGTAAAATTCAAAAAAACTAAAATCTAAATACACCTGAAATATCCCAAAAATCTTCCAAAATATTTTAAACACTATAAATAGACTATGGGATGAAATTTAACCTTATTTGACTTTTGCTTCTAAAAATACAAAAAACCCAAAAAATTAATTAAATTATAATTTTCAACCCTCATATGATCCCGTACGACTTCCAAAAAAATACCAAATTTTTTTATAGGCCTATAGAATTACCAAGATAGAAACAACCTTTTTTATATGATCATTTTGGTGCTTAGAAGAGCTCAAACAAAGCTACGAATCAAAACTTATGGCCAACAGAAGTTAGATTATTTTTTTTGCATCATAAAATTTTGTTATGCATCAATGTAAAATAAATAAAAAGTAATAGTGTGTTTAGCAATAGAAGTATAAAATGTGTTAGAAGAATATGTTGATGTTATACCTGATGAATGTATATATTAATGAACCCAAAAACTAACAAGAATAAAAGAATTACCAATAGGCCAAAATCTTGAAACAATACTCAAAAATGGATTCTTATTGATTGCTTGAAATAATTACAAACCCAAACCATGCTTAAATAAGCCTCAACTCAGAAATTAAAATTTACATGCAAAATTTAAAAATAATTAATATCTAAAAAAATGCTTATTTTTTAAAACACCTGAAATAGCTCAAAAGTCTTCTGAAATATCTTAAACACTATAATTAGACTATGGGATGAAATTCAACTGAATTTGACTTTTGGTTCTAAAAAAATACACTTTTTAAAAATAGAAAAAACCATAAATAAGTTATTAAATCATAATTTCAAACTCTCAAATGATCACGTATGACCTCTAAAAAAATATCAAAAACATGAGAAGGTCATTAGAACTGCCCAAGATAGAAACAACCCTTTCGATATAGTCATGTTGGTGCATGAAAGAGCTCAAACGTAACTATGGGTGAAAAGTAATGACCTCCAGAAGTTGGCCTATTTTTTATGCATCATAAAAAAAAATTATGCATCAATGGAAAATAAATGAGTAGTAGTGTGTTTACCAATAGAAGTATAAAATATGTCAAAGGAATATGTTGATGTTATACCTGATGAATTTATATATTAATGAACCCAAAAATTAATAAGAACAAAAAAATTATCAATAGATCAAGATCTTGAAAAAATACTTAGAAATTGATTCTTATTGATTGTTTGAAATAATTACAAACCCAAACCATACTTAAAAAAAACCTTAAACATAGAAATTATAGTTTACATTAAAAATTTGAAAAAAATTTAAAATCTAAAAAAAATGTCTATTTTTAAAAACATCCAAAATAACTCAAAAATATTGTGAAATATCCTAAACACTATAATTAGACTATGAGATGAAATTCAACTAAATTTGACTTCCAGTTCTAAATATAGAAAAAAATTTAAAAAAATTCATTAAATCATAATTTCAGACCCTTAGATGATCATGTACGGCCTCTGAAAAAATATCAAAAAAATGGCTAGGCCATTAGAATCATCTAAGACAGCAACAATCTTTTTGACATGATCATTTTAGCATGTGAAAGAGCTCAAACGGAGCTATAAGTCAAAAGTTATGGCCTCTAAAAGTTGGCCTATTTTTTTTGCATCATAAAATTTTGTTACGTATCAATGGAAAATAAATAAGTAGTAGTGTGTTTACCAATAGAAGTATAAAATGTGTTAGAGGAATATGTTGATGTTATACCTAATGAATTTATATATTAATAAATTTAAAAACTAACAAGAAAATAAAATTACCAATAAGTCAAGATCTTGAAACAATACTTAGAAATTGATTCTTATTGATTGGTTGAAATAATTACAAAACCAAACCATGCTTAAATAATTACATGCAAAATTTGAAAAAAAAAATGCCTATTTTCAAAAACATCTAAAATAGATCAAAAATTTCTGAAACTATCCTAAACACTATAATTAGACTATGGGATGAAATTCAATTGAAATTGACTTTCGATTCTAAAAATACACACTTTTTAAAAATAGAAAAAACCCCAAAAAATCATTAAATCACAATTTTAGATGCTCAAATGATCACGTACGACCTCTAAAAAATTATCAAAATTAAGGGTAGGTCTTTAGAACCATCTAAGGTAAAAACAACCTTTTTGGTACAGTCATTTTGGTACATGAAAGAGCTCAAATGGTGTTACGGGTCCAAGGTTACGGCCTTCAAAAGTTGGCCTATGTTTTTTGCATCATAAAATTTTATTATGCATCAATAGAAAATAAATAAGTAGTAGTGTGTTTACCAATAGAATTATAAAATGTGTTAGAGGAATATGTTGATGTTATACATGATGAATTTATATATTAATGAACCTAAAAACTAACGAGAATAAAAAAATTATCAATAGACCAAGATCTTGAAACAATACTAAGAAATTGATCCTTATTGATTGCTTGAAATAATTACAAACCAAAAACATGATTAAATAAACCTTAACTCAGAAATTAGAGTTAAATGCAAAATTAAAAAAAAATAAAATCTAAAAAAAACATTTATTTCTAAAAACACTTGAAATAGCCCAAAAATCTCTTGAAAGATCTTAAACACTATAATTATACTATGGAATGAAATTCAATTGAATTTGGCTTTTGGTTCTAAAAATATACAATTTCTAAAAATGAAAAAAATTGAAAAAATCATTAAATTACAATTTTAGACCCTCAAATAATCTTGTGCACTCTTTGAAAAATATCAAAAACATGGGTAGGTCACTAGAACCATCTCGAATAGCAAAAACATTTTTGATACGATCATTTTGGCATGTGGAAGAGCATAAACGAAGCTATGGGTCGAAAGTTATGGCCTTCATAAATTGGGCTATTTTTTCTACATCATAAAATTTTGTTATGCATCAATGGAAAATAGATAAGTAGTATTGTGTTTACCAACAGAAGTATAAAATATGTTAGAGGAATATGTTAATGTTATACTTGATTGAATTTATATATTAATGAACCCAAAAACTAACAAGATTAAAAATATTATTAAGAGGTTAAGATCTTGAAACAATACTCAGAAATTGATTCTTATTGATTACTTGAAATAATTACAAACTCAAACCATGCTTAAATAAGTCTCAACTCAAATATTAGAGTTTACATGTAAAATTTGAAAAAAACTAAAATCTAAAAGAAATGCATGTTTTTAAAAATACTTGAAATAACCCAAATATCTCTCAAAATATCCAAAACACTATAATTATATTATGGGATGAAATTATCCCAAATTTGATTTGTGGTTCTAGAAATATACACTTTTTTAAAAGTAAAAAACCCCAAAATATTACTAAATCACAATTTTAGACCCTTAAATGATCCCGTACGACCTCCAAAAGAATATAGAAAATATGGGTAGGCCATTAGAACCACCTAAGACAACAACTTTTTTGATATGATCATTTTGAAGCATGAGAAAGCTCAAACAGAGCTATAAGTCAAAAGTTATGGCCTCTAAAAGTTGCCCTATTTTTTCTACATCATAAAATTTTGTTATGCATCAATGAAAAATAAATAAGTAGTAATGTGTTTACCAATAAAAGTATAAAATGTGTTAGAGAAATATGTTTATGTTATACCTAATAAATTTATTTATTAATAAACTCAAAAACTAACCAAAAAAAATTATCAATAGGTCAAATTCTTGAAACAATACTCAAAAATTGATTCTTATTGATTGCATGAAATAATTACAAACCCAAACCATGCTTAAATAAGTCTCAACTCAAAAATTAGAGTTTACCTACAAAATTTGAAAAAAAGTAAAATTTTTAAAAATGTCTATTTTTAAAAACCCCTAAAATAGCCTAAAAATCTCTCAAAATATCTTATACACAATAATTAGACTATGGGACGATATTCAATTGAATTTAACTTCCAATTCTAGAAATATACACTTTATAAAAATAGAAAACCCCAAAAAAATTATCAAATCATAATTTTAGACTCTCATATGATCCTGTATGGCCTGTAAAAAAATACAAAAAATATGGATAGATAGATAGAACCACTTAGGATAGAAACAATCTTTTCAATACAATTATTCTAGCACATCGAAGAGCTCAAACAAAGCTATGGGTCAAAAGTTATGACCTCCGAAAGTTGACCTATTTTTTTTGCATCATAAAATTTTGTTATGCATCAATGAAACATAAATAAGTAGTAGTGTGTTTACTAATAGAAGTATAAAATATGTCAAAGGAATATGTTGATGTTATACCTGATGAATTTATATATTAATGAACCCAGAAACTAACAAGAATAAGAAAATTACCAATAGGTCAAGATCTTGAAATAATACTTAGAAATTGATTCTTAGTGATTGTTTAAAATAATTAGAAACCCAACCCATGCTTAAATAAGCCTCAATTCAAAAATTAGAGTTTATATGCAAAATTTGAAAAAATAAAAATAAAAAAATGCATATTTTTAGAAACACCTGAAATAGCCCAAAAATCTTGTGAAATATTATAAAGACTATAATTAGAATATGAGATGAAATTTAAGCAAATTTTACTTTCAATTCTAAAGATATACACTTTAAATATAGAAAAAACCTAAAAAAATCATTAAATCATAATTTTGGATACTCAGATGATCGCGTATGGCCTTCAAAAAATACCAAAAGCAATGGTAGGTCATTAGAACCACATAGGAAAGCAACAATCTTTTTGATATGATCATTTTGGCATATGGAAGAACTCAAATGAAGCTATGGGTCCAATGTTATGGTTTCCAGAAGTTGGCCTATTCTTTCTGTGTCATAAAATTTTATTATACATCAATAGAAAATAAATAAGTAGTAGTGTGTTTACCAATAGAAGTATAAAATGTGTTAGAAGAATATGTTGATGTTATACCTGATGAATTTATATATTAATGAAACCAAAGAATGACAAAAATAAAAAAAATTATCAATAGGTCAAGATCTCGAAACAATACTCAGAAGTTTATTCTTATTGATTGCTTAAAATAATTACAAACCCAAACCATTCTTAAATAAGCCTCAACTTAGAAATTAAAGTTATATGTAAAATTTGAAAAAAAATTAAATCTAAAAAATACTCTTATTGTTAAAAATACCTAAAACAACCTAAATCTTTTTCAAAATATCTTAAACACTATAATTAGACTATGGGACAAAATTCAATATAATTTGACTTTCGGTTCTAAAAATATAGAATTTCTAAAAATAGAAAAAATTCAAAAAAATCATTAAATCACAATTTTAGGCCCTCAGATGATCCTGTATGATCTCTAAAAATATATCAAAAATAAAGATAGGTGTCTAAAACCATATAGGATAGCAATAACCTATTTGTTATGATTGTTTTGGCATGTGGAAGAGTGCAAATGAAGCTATAGCTCAAAAATTATTGCCTCCAAAAGTTGGCCTATTTTTTCTACATCAATGAAAAATAAATTAGTAGTATGTTTACCACTAGAAATATAAAATGTGTTAGAGGAATATGTTGATGTTATACCTGATAATTTTATATATTAATGAACCCAAAAACTAATAAAAACAAGAAAATTACCCATAGGTCAAGATCTTGAAATAATACTCAAAAATTGATTCTTATTGATTGCTTTAAATAATTACAAACTCAAACCATGCTTAAATAAGTGTCAACTCAAAAATTAGAGTTTACATTAAAAATTTGGAAAAAATAAATTAAAAAAGACACATATTTTTAAAAACACTTTAAATAGCCCAAAATATTCTAAACACTATAATTAGACTATGGGATGAAATTCAACCAAATTTGACTTTCAGCTCTAAAAATATATACTTTTATAAAATAAAAAATTTGAAAAAATCATTAAATCACAATTTTGGACCCTTAGATGATATACTATGGCCTCTAAATAAATATCAAAAACATGAGTAGGCCATAAAAATTGCACATTATAGTAACAACATTTTTGATAGGATCATTTTGGCGTGTGGAAGAGCTCAAACAAAATTACAGGTTGAAATTTATGGCCTCCAGAAGTTGGCCTATTTTTTTTACATCATAAATTTTTGTTATGCATCAATAAAAAATAAATAAGTAGTAGTGTGTTTACCAATAGAAGTATAAAATATGTCAGAAGAATATGTTGATGTTATAACTTATAAATTTATATATTAATGAAACCAAAAGCTAACAAGAACAAGAAAATTATCAATAGGCCAAGATATTGAAACAATACTCAGAAATTGATTCTTATTGATTGCTTAAAATAATTATAAACCCAATCGATGCTTAAATTAAATTCAACTCATAAATTAGAGTTTACATGCAAAATTTAAAAATAACTAAAATCTAAAAAAAACTTATATTTTTAAATCACTTGAAATAGGTCAAAAATCTCTTGAAATATCCTAAACACTATAATTAGACTATGGGATGAACTTCAATCGAAGTTGAATTTTAATTCTAAAAATATACACTTTCTAAAAATTGAAAAAAACTAAAAAAATATTAAATCATAATTTCAAAGCCTCAAATGATCCCATACAACCTCTAAAAAATACCAAAAACATGGGTAATCCCTTAGAACCATCTATGGTAGAAACAACCTTTTTGATACGATCATTTTGATGCATGGAAGGGTTCAAATGGAGCTACGGGTCGAAAGTTATGGCCTTCAAAAGTTGGTCTATTTTTTCTACATCATAAAATTTTGTTATGCATGAATGGAAAATAAATAAGTAGTAGTGTGTTTACCAATATAAGTATAAAATATGTCAAAAGAATATGCTGATGTTATACTTGATGAATTTATATATTAATGAACTCAAAAACTAATAAGAACAAGAAAATTACCAATAGGCTAAGATCTTGAAACAATACTCAAAAATCAATTCTTATTGATTGCTTGAAATACTTACAACTTAAATCATGATTAAATAAATCTCAAGTCAGAAATTAGAGTTTAAATGCAAAATTCAAAAAAATCTAAAATCTAAAAAATTGCCTATTTTTAAAAACACCTGAAATAGCTCAAAAATCTTTTGAAATATCTTAAACACTATAATTAGACTATGGGACAAAATTTAAAAAAAATTGACTTCTGGTTCTAAAAATATACACTTTCTAAAAATTAAAAAAAAAATCAAAAAATCATTAAATTGTAATTTTGGACCTATTGACCAAATATTACCTCAGTACAATTTGTTCAACCATTTTCATGGAGAGCCAAACAATAGTTGCAAGAATAGGCCATTTTAGAGCTCCAAAATTGCAAGTCAAAGAGGTTAAGGTGTTTTGGCTCCATTATATTGTATGTCGGTTTCTCCACAAGTCAAGTCTTGGCCCCTCATAAATCCTAGTTACTCCTCATGACCAATTTAGGTTCTTTGAATGACTTGAATTGTAAAAAAAAATTGATTAAAAGTAATCTAGGTTTACAAACCTGAATTACTCCTAATCCTTTGCAAGATTTCAATAGTGTATGACTTTAGGTTTTCCAAAGAGCTTTGCTTATGAATTTAATAAGCAAAATCAATTGAAAAACCCAAAATAGTCTTGATAATATTTCCCACAAGTGTCCCTTTGGTCTTTTTCAAAGGGCACATTGTTTTCCCAAGTGTCCCTTTGGACTTTTCTGAAGGGCACATTTCTTTTTAAGTGACCCTTTGACAAAGTTTTGAAAGACACTTTTCTACCCTAGTGTCCCTTTAGACTTATTTTAAGGGAACTTTTATTCCAAGTGACCCTTTAGAAAAGTTTTGAAGGGCACTTTTTAGCCCAAGTGTCCCTTCAAACTTTTTCAAAGGGCACTTTTCTTTCAAAGTTACCCTTTGAAAAAGTTCCAAAGGGCACTTTTCTTCCCAAGTGACTCTTCAAAATTTTCTAAAGGGCACTTTATCTTTGGAAATTCCCTTTGAACAAGTTTCAAAGGGCCATTTCCTTTGGAAATACCCTTCAAAATTTTCTGAAGGGACCGTGTGCCTTCCCCAAGTGTCCTTCAAAACTTTTTTGAAGGACACTTTCCTAAGTGTCCTTTAGGAAAAGTTTATGAAGAAACTATTCATTGCCTTTTAGGAAATATCCCCAAAAGAATTCTTTCAGACAAAAAAGAATTACTTCAGGAAAATTACTTGAAACAATAAACTTGACCTAATGGATCCCCATGATGTGATACAGGATGTCAAGTTTAATACAACCAACTAGTGTTGGGGTGCAAAGATAATGTGCCATAGGATGTTAAATTCAGGGTGGTCAACTAACCATTGGAATTCAAAGATGATGTTTCATAAGACTAACTTCATGCCTAAAATCTTCAAGCAAGAAGTAAAGCTATTTAGAGAATCTAACAGGGTCTTAATCAAAGATAGTGTAAATCAGGTTTCCTAAAGAGCTTTTCTTATCACTTTTACAAGTAAAAATAATCAAAAAGCCAAAAAAGAAGAGATAATGCTTTGTGTGTTTTCATAAGAGCTTTGATTATGACTTTTATAAGTAAAAGTAATTAAATAAATAAAAGAATTAAGTAGAATTAAAGTCACTTGGAAACCCTGAATGGGTCTATAGTGCAAAACATGGGAGATATCATGAATAATCTAAGGTTCATAGTAGTGATCTGAGAAATTTATTATGATGGGTTATCTCACCATTTATTTTGTAACGATCCTAGTCATTTCAAGAGGGCAAATCAAACAGAAGGACAAACTTCAACTGAATGAGGGAATAGTTGAAATCAATTTCACCAAGATGGTGATTGCAAACCATTTTGGAGGCTTCTATTTTAGCACCCAAGATCTCTCTCTTCTCTCCCTCTTTTGCTATAAATAGGACCCTTGAGTTCTTGTTTTATCATCCACATATAGTATGGTGAAGCTCTATTAGAATGTTTTTTCCATTTTCTTGCCTTCAAATAAAGAAGCATAAGTCTATTTTTATTTCTAAGTTTTAAACATTTTCTTAGGCATGCAAGAGACAGAGTGACAACAAGTGATGTTTTATCCTTCTATTATCTATCCTTCATTTTTTTTAGCAAAGAGTTGATCCAACAAGTCATAGAGAGTGCATTCTAGCTATATGAGATTTTGCACATGTGTAACCTTTTTTCTAGACTACACAAGTTATATTTTCTAGTTATTTACCTTATGTGATCTCATTCATTTTATCTCTACATTGAAATACTTATTTTGGAATCTTCTAGAGCTTGAGTTATAGACTATATTCTATTGTATTGTACATAAGTATAGGGCATACATGCAGATACTAATTCTTGGTGTATCACTATCTTAGACTAGTATTTTTAGTCATACAAACTTCTAACTTTTTTCACTCATATAAAATGGTTTAATAGTTTAATTTCACAAAAAATATAATACAGGGAGCTATCCCTTTCAACCTAGAGGTTCATTTCCACTTATAGGCACACCCATAGGCTTGGAAATGTCCTAATGTTGCCCAAATTTTGAGGAGGCCTAAACAACCCTCTTCTAGGGTGAAAGATTTGGAGATAATAATTATGACACACTTGATGGGACCTAATTATTACTAAGTTAAGGTGAACACTAGTCTTGACAGGCCTAAGTAGTAGAAATACCCCTAACCCATCATTTGGTGACTCCAAAATAGTGTGAATCCCTGGTTCTAGACCAAGTATTATACATTATCCTACATGGTCCTCATAAAGTCCTTAAGATTTTATAACCAAGCCCCTTTAGCTAAATCTTTTCTTGAATAAAAATGCCCTGAACCACTCCTAGCCCTATTAAATCCTTGGTAGGGAGGTTTTGGGGAAGAACCAAAAGAGGTTGAATAAGTTTAAGGAGAGGAGGAAGTTAAAGAATAAGAAGAAATAAAATATGATAGAGGAAGAAGAGAAATGGGAGAAAGTGGAGAGATAGATATGCATAAACCTTTTCCTACTTTTAATACCTAAAACCCAATAGAGCTTCCTACATATGGCCTCATCCCTCCAAATGCTACCAAAATTATTTCTATTTTCAATGGAAAGGGTCCTATTACCCCATCTAAACATATTAGAGACATCTTTAATTTTTGAAATTTATATATTGTTATTAGGGTTAGCATAGACATTAGGTTTCTTGATATGTATTTAAAAGGCAAAGCACCTTACTGGTATAAAACATTGGAAGGGGGATATATTACAAGTTGGGATGGTTTTGGAGACCTATTGGTGACAAGATTCAAAAGTAATAGTGATCATTCTTCCCTAATATAACAACTAAATGTAATAAGAAGAGGTCTTAATAAATCTATAAGAAATTTCAATGAGAGATTTTAAAGAACATGGTATAGGCTACCACCAATCATGAGACCTCCTCCTAGATTTGTGTTCTCAACATACCTCGAAGGGATTGGTATTGATGTTGCTATTATATTATAGTAAATGGGAGGATTCACTCTTTTAGGTGCATATGAGCTAGTAATTAAGGCTTAAAATAGCTTGATTCAAGCTAGAAGACTCCCTCCAAGAGTTTCCATGCCTTTGCTATCCCATAATTTTGTTGAAGCTCCAAACATGTCTCAAGCTCCCAATGCCAATGTGAGGCCAACAACCTTTCCCAATAAGGTGGATATCATTGTGGATAAGGATGAAGAAATTAGATCTTTGAGAGCTCATCTCAATCAAGCTTAATATCAGGCAAGTGCTCTTCCTAATACACAATACTATCCTCAATAAGGATATAGATCTCCATCCCAATAAAATTATCAATGGAGAGGAAAAAATCAATAAGGTTAAAGTTTTCAACCTAATGCATATAATCCAATTTCTACTCCTCCCATAAAGGTTATTGCTCTAGTTCATGCAAATCTATTACAAGGGGAAAATCATGTAGACCAATGGGGGCAACCTTAAGTTCAATTTTCACATGATGATGGAGGAACTAGCTATGCTTTGACTACACAATATGAAGCTACTTCTTAAATAATAGTAAAAGAAGCATGTCCCAACCAAATGGATAATCACGGAGAAGGTAATAACCCAAGTGTGGGGATCTTAAACTTTCAAGAAAAGGATGATTTCATGTTGACTCAAGGCATGTCAATTGAAGATAATACAAGGTCCAAGAAGAGAGCCTTGGGAGAAGACCAGGAGCCATGAATAGTTTCAAGTGATGCCTCACCAAGGTCACAAAATTCTAATCGAAGTGTTTAACCTTCTACAAGCCATGTTCCTCAATAGAATCAAAATGTAAATGTAGCTACCATAATTACAACATAGTAGGCTATAAATCATTTATTACCATAAAAAAATTAGGAGAAGGTTATTACTTCATCTCTAAATATTGTGGACTCAATATCACTAAGACAAGCATATATCTTTGGGAGGTTCTACATATACCTAGTTAAAATGAGATTTTGTAAGAGAAGTTAACAAGCATGCATGTGGATCCTCAATCTTCAAGGCATCATAGTGTGGCTCTCACAAATTCTCCAAATCATCTTTTTGAGCCTTCTACTAAAGATAAAAATCCTCCACCCTTCTACCTCACACTCATTGTAGGAGATAAGTTGGTCCACAATTGTATTATAGATAGTGGAGCAAGCACTACTGTTATGCCTAAAGTAGTCGCTGATAAGCTAGGTTTGAATTATGAGCCACATAGTAAAGGCATGTTTCAGATGGATGGAACTCCAACCAAGATGGTAGGATTTATCAAAGGTCTAAAAGTGTTTTTACATGGTTTCCCAAGCTTCCCTATCATGCAATATATTGTGGTGGTGGACCTTCTGGCACACTTTGCTATATGTTTGTCTAGGGACTTTACATCCAAGATAGGAGGATATATTTCTACTAGTTGGTCCTTTATGGATTTCAAGATAAGGTATGGAACCAATGTAACCATAAGGACTCATCGCTTATCAAGGTTCCACATTAATCCATACTTGGAGATAATGACAAATCAAATTTGTCTAATCAACAAGGAGGAAGATGTAGTCCTAAATAGTGAAACATCTTCTCCTCTTGAAGGTATTTCTAACCTCTATCTTGAAAAGTACAACACTAAAACACATGGCATTGAACCTTAAACTCTTATTGAGGAAATTTATTTAGGAGTTTACTCCAGGCATGAGATAAACATCCCAATTCTTTCACTCACCAATGAAGATCATGAGCTTGATAACGTATGGGAAATGTTCTTTGATGGTTCAACGAGAAAAGTAGGTGAAATAACTGGTGTTATGTTGGTTTCCTGATCAAATAATCATTACTTTTCTTCTTATAGGTTTCAATCTAGCTACACTTATAATGTGGTAGAATATGAAGGCCTAGTTCATGGTCTCCAATGGGTAAAAAAGAGAGGAATCAAGCTTTTGAATGTCTATGGAAATAGTGAAGTGGTCATTCATCAAGTGAGACGTCAAGCTACAACAAAGAACCCATTGATCAAGTCGTACAATCATAGGGTATGGGATCTACTTGAGTATTTTGATGCCTTTAACATTAATCCCATATCAAAAGACTTGAATAAGCATGTTGATAGACTAGTTGCAATAGGAACACATTTTGACATAGCTATTGACATTGAACAAGAAAAAGATCAATATATTATCAAGATCATTGTGAGACCTTCCATTATAGATAATGAAGTTTAATGGTAAGTGTTTAAAAGTGATGAACACATTATACACTTCTTTTAAAATTGAGGCAAGCTTCTCTTCAAGAAATCAAAAGAAGTTGCATGATCATTATGAAGAGGAAATTATACAACTAAAGATAAATAAAATACCCAATGGGTTGATTACCTTGGAGAGTGTTTTCAAAGAGGATGATGAAAAGAAAAACCAAATAATGATCATGTCAACAAAAGAGGATAACTATGAGAGAGTTATGATTTTCAAGGACAAACTTTTAAAAATTGGCAAGGCTTGTTCTCAGCTAGAAAGGCAAGCTTTTACTACATTATGGAAAGAGTTTCATGACATATTTGCCTAGGAATACAAGGACCTGAAAGGATTTGACCTAATTCTAGATCATCACACCATTAAGTTGTATCATGGAGCTAAATCGGTAACGTAGAAGCAAAGGTCTGTCAACACCAAGGTAGAAGAACTCATGAATAAAGAGCTGACAAAATTGATTGAGTCTAGGATTATCTTTCCTATCAAGCACTCAAACTGGGTATCCAACCTTGTGCCAGTTAAAAATAAGAATAGAGAAATTAGACTTTGTGTGTATTTTTATGATCTAAACAAAGTGTCTCTCAAGGATCATTACCCACTCCCTTCCATGGAACAAATTTTGCAAGTTATTTTGGGTTCTCAATGTTTCTCACTTCTTGATGGTTATTCAAGTTATAAACAAATATTAGTAAATTAAGTAGATCAATTTAATATAACCTTCACCACCAAGTGAGGGACCTTATTTAACAAGAATATTCAATTTGGTTTATCCAATGCTGGAGCTACATTTGAAAGGGAAATGGACATGGCTTTCAAAGGTTTGATAAATAAGTTTTTACTTGTTTACCTTGATGATATAAACATTTTTTCAAAGGATGTTATTGATAATATGGTACATCTAAGGCAAGTGTCTAATAAGTGTAGAGAGTATGGCATATCCCTCAATCCAAATAAGTGCATCTTCATTATCCATGAAGGTATGTTTTTGGGTCATGTTGTTTTGAAAGAAGGCTTATTTATTGACCCTGAAAGGATTAAATCTATTCTAAGCTTGTCTTTGCCTCAAAATAATAAAGAGATAAAAAGTTTCTTGGAAAAAATAAACTTTGTAAGGAGGCTTATCTCAAACTTTACAACTATGGTAAAGCCTATCATAGCCATGCTAAAAAGGAATCGTGTATTTACTTGGACAAAGGAAGGTAAAGGCTGCTTTGAGGAAATCAAGAAATCAATTTCAGCCTATGCCACTCTCTTAAATCCAAATTTTGCTAAGGATTTCATTATTTATACTTTTTCTAACCTGAACACAATCTCAGCCATGCTTATGTAAAAGAATGATGAGGATGTTGAGTATCTAATTGATTTCTTCATCCAAGGCTTAGAAGACTAAAAAGTGAGTTTTTTTTTGTTGAGAAGTAAGATTTGACCATCATTAGAGGTTTTAAAATGTTTAAGCATATGGTTTCCAATAAGAGGATCCATGTCATGGTCTCCCATCCTAACACCAAGGAGTTTCTCCTAAGTAGGGATCTTAATGAGAAGAGAGCTTGATGGATCATGAAGGTGATGGAATATGACATTGACATCAAGGTAACCAACCTAGTAAGAGGAAGAGGTTTATGTGAGCACTTAGCATCTAAATTTCAAGAGCCAAAAGAGAAAACCTTGGTCAATCAAGTTCAAGACCAACCAACTGATCAAATGTAGAATCTAAGTTGGACTCAAGACATCATTGGTTTTCTTCAAAATGGTGAGTGTCCCAATGGCTTGAACAAATCTCAAAGAAGGTATTTTAGGATGAAAGCTATTATTTATTATCTTGTAGATGGCATTATCTTTAAGAATGATGTGAACAATGTGTTTCTAAGATGCATTAACAATAACCTATTTGATATGCTACTTGAAAATTTTCATAATGGTGCAGATGGTGGTCACTTCTCTCCTAGAATAACAACTACAAAAATAATGAGAGCTGGTTACTATTGGCCTAGTATTTTTAATGACTATTATCATTAGGCTAAGGTTTGTCCTCAATTTTATTTCTTTATTGGCAAACAAAATCTTGTTATCCTTCCATTCAATCCTATCTAAGTGGACTAGCCTTTCATGTAATGGGGCCTTAACTTCATTGGCATGATCAAGCCTCCATCAATTGCTGGACATAAATTGACATTGACTGCTATAGACTACTTCACAAGATGGGTAGAAGTTATTGATTTGAAGGAAGCAAATTAGAATTCCATCTTAGAGTTATATGACATCATTAGAACAAGGTTTAGATCTCCTCATGTCATCATATCAGATAATGCACTTACTTTCATAAGTGCTAAAACTTTTGATTGGGTAGGAAAGAGTGGAGTTCATTTAAGTACCTCATCTAACTACTACCCTCAACATAATGGATTGGCTGAGTCTACCAATAAGAACCTCATGAAGATCATCATGGGGACATTATAAACCAATCGAAGAGTATTGCATAACAAGCTGAAGAAAGACTTATGGGTAGATAGAATCACTCCTAAGAAGTCAATTGGTAATTCTCCCTTTGTATTTGTCTATGGGAGAGAAGCTAGGTTGTCCATATAATAAGAGATCCCTACCTTGGAAATTGCACAACAACTATAATTACTTGAAAACACTCCCATGGAGGTCATATTGATTGAATTAATGTAGTTATAAGAGATAAGAGATGATGCACACAAATATTTAGAACACTATCAAGTCCTCATAAAGAAATCCTTTGACAAAAGGGAAAGGGCAACAGAGTTAAAATAAGGTGACTTGGTCTTGAAATGGGATGAAGATAGAACAAAACCAAGCAAACATATAAAGTTTGATACCTTGTGGAGTGGTCTTTACATCATTAGCAAGTGTAAGAAAATAAACTCTTTTCAACTATCCAAAATGGATGGAGAAGAGCTACCTATTCAAGTGAATGGATTCCATTTGAATCCTTTCTTTTGACCCTTACTAGCCATGTCTTATATTTTGTTTTGGTGTGTTTTATTTATTGTGTTTATTTTCCCTATGTTCTTTGTAGCATAGGTGTGTTTTCCTTCCCTTTGTTTGGTGTGCATCTCTACCTTGTGTGTGTAATCAGCCCAGCTAGTGTGTTTTTGAACCAAATCTTGTTCAATTCTATTTGAAGTGCCTATATACATGACACCATATGGAATGGAAGGATTTAGGTGACTGGTATTTACGTAGTGATCATGCCTCCTCTTAGAATCACCAAGAATGTTGACTAAATTTCACCTCAGTATAATTTGTTTAACCATTTTCATGGAGAGCTAAACAATAGTTAAAAGAATAGGTCATTTTAGAGGTCCAAAATTGCAAGTGAAGGAGGTTAAGATGTTTTGGCTCCATTATAGTGTATGTTGGGTTCTCCACAAGTTAAGTCTTGGCCCCTCATAAACTTGATTTACTCCTCAAGACCAAGTCAGGTTCTCTAAATTACTTGACTTGTAAAAATTTCATGAGTAGAAGTAATCTAGGTTTACAAACTTTAATTACTCTTTTCAATGATTTGTAAGTTTTTAATGATGCATGACTTTAGGTTTTCCAAGGATATTTGCTTATGACTTATATAATTAAAATAAATCAAAAAACCTAAAATGGTCTTCATAATGTTCCCCCCGAGTATCCCTTTGAACTTTTTCGAGGGGCAGTTTTTTTTCTAAGTGACCCTTCAAAAAATTTTGAAGGGAACTTTTCTACCCAAGTGTCCCTTCAAACTTACCTAAAGGGAAATTTTCTTCCAAATAACCCTTCAAAAAAGTTTTGAAGGGTACTTTTTAGCCTAAGTGTCCCTTTAGACTTTTACAAAGGGCACTTTTCTTCCAAAGTGACCCTTGAGAAACGTTATGAAGGACACTTTTATTCTTAAGTGACACTTTAGACTTTTTCAAATGGCACTTTTTATTTGTAAATGCCATTCAGAAGATTTTTGAAGGGCCATTTCCTTTGAAAATGCCCTTTAATTTTTTTTGAAGGGACCTTATGTGTTCCCCAAGTGTCCTTTAGGAAAAGTTCCTAAAGGAACTTGTTATTGCCTTTCAAGAAATATCCTTGAAAGAATTCCTTCAAAAAAATTGTCTAAAGGAATTACTTTGGGAATATTGCTCAAAATAATAAGCTTCACATGATGGATCCCCATGACGTGATGTAAGATGTCAAGTTTAATATAGCCAACTAGCTATTAGGGTACAAAGATGATATACTATAGGACGTCAAATTCAAGGTGGCCAACTAGTCATTAGGATTAAAATATGACATGCCATAGTGTGTTAAATTCATGCTTAAAGTCTTCAAGTAGGGAGTAAAGCCATATAGAGAACCCGATAGGGTCTTAAGAAAGGATGGTACAAATTAGGTTTCTCAAAGAGCTTTGCTTATGAATTTTATAAGTAAAAGTAATTAAAAATATTGAAAAGGAAGAGATAATGCTTTGTGGGTTTTTAAAACACCTTTCCTTATGGCTTTTACAAGTAGAATCAATCAAAGAACTCGAAGAAGCAAGTAAAAGTAAAGTCACTTGGAAAACCCAAATGGGTATATAGTGTAAAATGTGAGAGCTTTCAGGAAGAATATAAAGTTCATAATAGTGATCCAAGACATTTATTATGGATGTTAATCTCACCATTGATTTTCCAATGATCCTAGTCATTTCATGAGGGCGAATCAAAGAGAAAGACAAACTCTAACTAAATGAGAAAACATCTAAAATCAGTTTCACCAAGATGGAAACTACAAACTATTTTAGAGGCTTATATTTTAGCACCCAAGAGATCTCTCTTCTATCCCTCATTTCTATAAATAGGACCCTTGGGCTCTTATTTTATCATCCACAAATAGTATAGTAAATCCCTACTAGAATGTTTTGCCAATTTCTTGTCATTGAGCAAAGAAGCATAAGTCTATTTTCTTTCTAAGTTCTAGATATTTGTTTGGGCATGTAAGAGACGTAGAGTGATAGAAAGTGATTTTTTATCCTTTTATTCTCTATTCTTCATGTTTTTAAGCAAATATTTGATCTAATAGGTCATGAAAATTTCAATCTAGTTGTATGAGATTTTGCACATGTGTAACCTTTTTCTAGACTGTACAAGTTGTCTTTTCTAGTTATTTACCTTGTGTGATCTCATTCATTTTGTCTCTAAATTTAATTAGTTATTATTGAATATTCTAGAGATTGAGTTATAGACTAAATTTTTCTATATTATACATAAGTATAGGGCATACATATGGATATTAATTCTTGGTGTATCACCATCTTAGACTAGAATTTTTATTCATGCAAATTTGTGA
Organism: Torreya grandis; assembly: GCA_037957365.1. Lineage (NCBI taxonomy): Eukaryota > Viridiplantae > Streptophyta > Pinopsida > Cupressales > Taxaceae > Torreya > Torreya grandis. The sequence goes on from JARHVA010001819.1 coordinate 324,150, forward strand.
CTCTTTTCACTCATACAAATTGGTTCAATAGTTTTATTACACAAAGATATCTAATATAGGGAGATATCCCTTTCAACCTAGAGGTTAAATTCCAGTTATAGGCACACCCACAAGCCTGGAAATGTCCCAACATTGCCCAAATCTGGAGGAGGCTTGAACAACCCTCTTCTAGGTTGTAAGATTTGAAGATAAAAAGACCCTCAGATGATCTCACACATCCTTAAAAAAAATACCAAAAAAATGGTTAGGCCATTAGAACTACCAAGGTCAACAACAACCTTTTTGATATGGTCATTTTGGCATGTGAAAGAACTCAAACAAAGCTATGGGTTGAAAGTTATGGCCTTCAAAAGCTGGCCTATTTTTTCTACATCATAAAATTTTGTTATGCATCAATGAAAAATAAATAATAAATAGTAGTGTGTTTACCAATTAAAGTATAAAATATGTCAAAGGAATATGTTGATATTATACCTGATGAATTTATATATTAATGAACCCAAAAACTAACAAGAATAAAAAAATTATCAATAGGTCAAGATCTTGAAACAATACTCAAAAATTGATTCTTATTGATTGATTTCAATAATTACAAACCCAAACCATGTTTAAAAAAGCTTCAACTTAGAAATTAGAGTTTACATGCAAAATTTGAAACAAACTAAAATATTAAAAAATGCTTATTTTTAAAAACACCTGAAATAGCCCAAAAATCTCTCAAAATATCTTAAACATTGTAACTAGAATATGGGATAAAATTAAATCAAATTTGACTTTTAGTTCTAAAAGTATACACTTTCTAAAAATAGAAAAAACTTGAAAAAATCATTAAATCACAATATCAGACCCTCAAATGATTTTGTATGGCCTCCAAAAAAATACTAAAAACATGTGTAGGCCTCTAGAACCACCAAGGTAGAAATAACCTTTTTGATAAGATCATTTTGGTGTGTGGAATAGCTCAAAATTGACATCCAAATGTTGGCCTATTTTTTTGCATCATAAAATTTTGTTATGCATCAATGGAAAATAAGTAAGTAGTAGTGTGTTTACCAATAGAAGTATAAAATGTGTTAGAGGAATATGTTGATGTTATACCTGATGAATTTATATATTAATGAACCCAAAAACTAACAAGAAAAAGTAAATTATCAATAGGCCAAGATCTTGAAACAATACTTAGAAATTAATTTTTATTAATTACTCAAAATAATTACAAACCCAAATCATGCTTAAATAAGCCTCAACTCAAAAATTAGAGTTTACATGTAAAACTTAAAAAAAAAAAAAAAAAAAAAAAAAAAAAAAAAAAAAACTAAAATCTAAAAAAAATCCCTATTTTTAAAAACACCTAAAATAGCCCAAAAATATTTGAAAATATATTAAACACTATAATTAGAGTATGGGATAAAATTCAACTGAATTTGACTTTCATTTCTAAAAATATACACTTTGTAAAAATAGAAAAAACCATTAAATCACAATTTTAGATCCTCAAATGATCCCATACATCCTCCAAAAAATACCAAAAATATGTGTAAGCTATTAGAACTACCCAAGGTAGTAACAACCTTTTTGATATGGTCATTTTGGTGCATGGAAGAGCTCAAATGAAGCTAGGAGTTGAAATTTATGGCCTCCAAAAGTTGGCCTATTCTTTTTGCATCATAAATTTTTGTTATGCATCAATGGAAAATAAATAAGTAGTACTGTGTTTATCAATAAAAATATAAAATGTTTTAGAGGAATATGTTGATGTTATACCTAATGAATTTATTTATTAATGAGAGCAAAAACTAACAAGATTAAGAAAATTATTAATAGGACAAGATCTTGAAACAATACTTAGAAATTGATTCTTATTGATTTATTGAAATAATTACAAACCCAAACCATGCTTAAATAAGCCTCAAATTAGAAATTAGATTTTACATTCCAAATTTTAAAAAAATCTAAAATCTAAAAGAAATGTGTATTTTTAAAAACACATGAAATAGCCCAAAAATCTCCTAAAATATCTTAAACACTATAATTAGACTAAGGGGTGAAATTCAACCAAATTTGACTTCTGATTCTAAAGTATACACTTTTTAAAAATAGAAAAAACTCAAAAAAAATCATTAAATCCTAATTTTAGACCCTGAGATGATCTCGTACGGCCTCTAAAAAATATCAAAAACATGAGTAGGCTATTAGATCCATATAGGGAAACAATAAACTTTTTGATATGATCATTTTTGCATGTGAAAGAACTTAAGTGGAGTTATGAGTCAAAAGTTATGGCCTCCAGACATTGGCCTATTTTTTTTGCATCATAAAATTTTGTTATGCATCAATGGAAAATAAATAAGTAGTAGTGTGTTTACCAATAGAAGTATAAAATGTGTTAGAGGAATATGTTGATGTTATACCTGATGAATTTGTATATTAATGAGCCCAAAAACCAACAAGAATAAGAAAATTACTAATAGGCCAAGATCTTGAAACAATACTCAGAAATTGATTATTATTGATTGCTTGAAATAATTACAAACTCAAACCATGTTTATATAAGCCTTAACTTATAAATTAGAGTTTACATTCAAAATTTGAAAAGAACTAAAATATAAGAAATGCCTATTTTTAAAAACACTCAAAATAGCCCAAAAATCTACTGTAACATCATAAAAACTACAATTAGACTGTGTGATGAGATTCAATCAAATTTGACTTCTGGTTCTAAAAATATACACTTTTTAAAAATAGAAAAAACCCAAAAATCATTAAATCACAATTTTGAGTCCTCAGATGATCTTGTATGGCCTCCAAAAACATATCAAAAACATAAGCAGGCCTCTTGAACTACCTATCATAGCAACAACCTTTTCAATATGGTCATTTTGGTGCATGGAAGAGCTCAAGCATAGCTATGGGTCCAAAGTTATGGACTCTAGAAGTTGACCTATTTTTTTTGCATCATACAACTTTTTTATGCATCAATGGAAAATAAATAAGTAGTAGTGTGCTTACCAATAGAATTATAAAATGTGTCAGAGGAATATGTTGATTTTATACCTAATGAATTTATATATGGTTTAATACTAAATATATATATTAAACATGATATTGATTTAATTCCAAAATTCGATCAACCCAATCAAGTAATGTATAATATGAGTCAAATAAATAAATTATAATTGAATATGTAGGTGTTTGAATTGGTGTTAAATGGTTTAGTGAGGAAAAACATGAGTCCTTATATTTTCCTACATTTTTTACTCTAAATAAGGATATAACGTGGAGAATGTGTATATTTTTTTACAGAAATAACAATATCATCATAAAATGTATATTTCCTATACCCCAACTATATTACATGTTCTATGTGATCATAGAAGCTATAATATTTACTAAGATTTATTTAGAGAGTGGTTACTATAAAATTTAGATTCAATAAGGATATGAATGGAAAAACACATTCAAGTTTATGGATGGATTATATGAGTATTTGATGATGTATTTTTGATCATACAATGCTCCCAACATATTTATGAGGATGATGAACACAATTCTATATGATTATTTAAGTAAGTTTCTAGTAGTATATTTTGAGAGTAAATAATACTAAAGAAGAAAAATTAAGGAATTTGAGAATGGTATTACAATTGTTCAAAAAGGAGAATAACTATGAAAATTTGAATAAGTGTAAATTTACATATAAAATTATGTGTTTTTAGGTTTTTTCATTTCAAATTGTGTAATAATGGATGAAGAAAATATAAATGAAATTGGAGATTGGCATATTTTATAAATTATATCTCAGGTAAGAAGTTTTTAGGGTTTAATAACCTCTTACCAAAAAATCATTATTAATTTTATTAGTATTGTTGAACCAAAAATAAATTGCATTAATAAAAAGGAATTTGTGTGGATAAGGGCAAAAAGATAAAGTTTCAAATTCTTAAATAATAATGTGACAAATGACACTATTTTAGCATCACCCAATTTCTATAAAGGTATTTAAAGTTGACTGTGATGCTTCACATGTGGGTTTTAGTGTTTTATCGAGTCAAGAAGGAATGCCAATAACATATGACAATGATAGTTTGAATGAAACAAGAAATATTATACATATGATGTTGAATTATATGTTATTTTACAAGCAATGAGACATTAGATGAATTAATGTGCTTAAGGAATTTGATCTATTTATAGTTGATTAGGCCTTAAGGTATGTGGAAACTAAAAATAAGTTAAATATTAGAATTGAAAAGTGGGTTTATTTCTTGTAGGGGTATAATTTTTGTTTTGAAACATAAATTAAGAAAGCGTAACTAGGTAATTTATGCTTTGAGTAGGAATGTGGGATTATTAATAACTATGATGAGTGAAGTATTTGAATTTGAAACTATCATAGATTTGTATGATTTTGATCTATATTTTTCAAATATTTTTGAATAATTTAGTAATCCATTAGTAGGTGAAACATGTACTATTCATGATTATTATATTATATAGGATGGTTATGTATTCAATTGAAATCAATTATGTATTATAGTAGGGTCTATGAGAGACCATAATGTGAGAAAAATCCATAGTGGTGGTTATTGTCACTTAGATTTTCACCATTTGAGGAGATAAAAAGATCTCCTCATCCAAGTGGCATGATGGAATCACATCTAGGTTTGTGGGTAGCCTAAAGAATGAGGTGAGTATTTAGATATGCATATATCCCTTGATGTACCACTATGGATCAAAATACAACTAAACTTGAGAGGGTGAAAAGAGAGAGAGATAACTAAAATTAAATATAAACTAAGTAGGTGATACACCAAATCAATTTTATGACTTACAAGTAATTTCATTCTACACTTGAGACCAAGAAACAAACTAAAACATACACTCCTTCAATCTTTATCTTCTCACATCAATATTACATTGTGAAGTCATGGATGAATGTGCAAATCTAGGAGGACTAAACAAGAGGTTGTTAGTGGAACTAATGGAAAGAATAGCTCACTCAACATTTTACATCTCATAAAACACTTCACATGACTTGAAAGAATAAGTTTCCCAACTACAATCAAGGTGAAATAGTGAGACCACATGCTAGGAATCCATAGTCTTCACTAAAAAAGATTCATCATTCAAGTTGAAAAAACTTATCAATAGTCATGAAGAGGTAACACTTAGTCATTTTATTGATCAAAATCTATAAAAATTAGTAGGGCTTCACCATACTTAGGTGGAGCATCTAATACAATGCAAGAATGGCCAAATCTTATAGAGTTGGAGAAAGAGAGAGAGGAAGAGAAGTCTAAGGATCACAAGGACACTTGTAAATTTGATAAAATAAGTTATATATGAAATATAAGAGGATATGGGTCAAACCATGCAATTTCATAAAGTATTAATTTTAAGCCAAGTCATCAAAGTTATACAAAGTGGCACAAAACTCCTCAACCTGGCTCAAAAACATTGCCTACATGATTGGACATATTTTGGAATACCATAACTAATGAGGATTAGTTATAATTATTTTAATGTAATGAGATAATATAATAAATTCCTATACATTGATTGGTTACATGCTTGGTCCTCTAGAATCCTCTAAAAGTGAGTCATCATCATTTTTAATTGTCTAGAAAAATGCTCTTACATGCACTCTACCCACTTGGCCTCCAAATTAGATTGATTTTTTAATTAAAATACATGGTATGTAGTTAATTAAAATTTTAAAGACCCTCCATGTCCATATAAGCATCAAACACACCTTAAAATGAGCTCACTTGAAGTTTTCCATCTTCTTCACTAGCTTGTCCAATCTGCCAGATTTGACTAGCTGAGTTGAATCACTTATTTTTCCACTTAGATGTGTGTCAGGGCATTAAATTAATATTTGGATTTATATTAAGTCTTAATATTCCACCCAAACTTGGTTTCATCTCTTGACTCTTATTGTATCCTACACAACACACAAAATAGTGATAAAACCCCTATTTATACCCCCATCCTTACAATTTTGTACAAAAAAAGGTTTGGATAAGCATTGATTATTATTCTCCAATTTCCAAAAGGCTTTATGATCTAAATATTCACTTAGACTAGCTTTCCACCTCAATCTTCCCAAACTAGTCCTTAACAAGGGTTTACAAGGGTTTTAGGGTAGTTTTGGGTCTTAAGCATTATTCATAAAAGTTTAAAATCTAACTTTTAGAAAAATTACAAAAAATTTATCTTGAAAGACCCTATTAACCTCCCCTAACTTCTTCTACTACTATGCATAACCTCATGAAAGATATGAATGTTGAAAGTTACTTATTCGAGCTTGATTATCTATTTTGCATAGGTCTAAGATGTCCTTGAGTCAAAAATGGATCTCTTGATGTTTTATATACCTTATAAAATCATTAATAACTCTTTACAGGCCCCCAAAAACATGATTAAACAAGTTTCAAAGCATATCCAAGGCTAAATGTTTGAAATACCTACTTTTTGGACACTAGGTCTAATATTGCCTAGTAAGGTTGACTGCACTCTAAAGCTCCAAATTACATATAATGTTTTTAATTTGATAAAAATATATTATAAATTTATAATTACATCCAAAAAACGTGATCCAATAGGTTGTAAATCTCATTTTAAGGTGGATATGTCAATGTCTTCTCATTTGGACTTTTAGACCTACTCATGCCTAGTAGGCTTACCTGCAAGTCTAGCATTTTAAACCATCTTGAAATGTTACACAATACTATGGGATATTATCCACAATTTCATTGATTAATTACAAATTATCACACCTCTCTTTAATGCTCTCTCAACTCTTGATCTACCCTGCTATCTCTATTTTACAAATCTACAGGCCTTTTGTATGAGGGGAGTGCCCCCTATCTGTGACAAAACAGGGGGAGCTTCCCATATTTTATCACAAAAAGAATATTTTAGGGTTTTATCCAAGTTTTATAGACACTCCACACAAAATTCCATCCTTTTAAGGCCTTATTTGACCTCTCAAAACCATGAACGTCTGAGACAAATTTGTCAAGGAGACTGTATGTAGATTCTCCATGGACTATATTTGCATTATTAAGATATTATTTATGTTTAATTTCCATTTTGTTAAGGTGTGTTGATCCTATAAAAACCTTGACAATTTTTTTTAACCAATTCATTACTTCTCATTCTCTTCATGCTCCTTCATGTTCCTTGACTAAGTTTGTGCATTAACTATGTTTCATGTCTCCTAGGCTCTACATATAGGTATAGTTACTTGATTTAAGTTTCAAAAAACATGATAAACCTCATTATAACCTGTTTTTGTCATCTAGTACTTTTTTCAATTCATTTTAATACTTTACCATCACCTAAACCTCATTCCTTTATGCCTACTACTAACACAGTCATACACAAGGCTATAAGGTTTGTGTTAGGATCTTAAGAGGTCTTACTAGGCGTATATTGCATTTTATAGAGTTCATTTGGTCTATCATGTCTATTGATGAAAGTTTCTAAAGATTTATTTATCATTTATCCTCCCATTATCCCTTACCCATAGTTTTAAAATACTAGACTAAGTTTTTGTTTTCTAAAGACCTTATTGTAGGTGATAATAGGTCTCAAAGGGGTTTTGTTGCAGTGATTTGATGAGGAAAGAGGCCTTATAGAGTTAATATTAAAACCTAACACTGATAATGCCTTAAACTCACCTTGAATGTGATAAACACCATCAAAAAACATAAAATTAGCTCCCTATCTACCCTTAGACTGTAGGTATACTTTTTTAAGCATGTGTACAAATTACAAATGTTAATAGGGTTAAAGTTTAGCCTCACCATTTTTAAGTGATTATTTATGACATCCATACATTATTTAGTCAATGGTAACATTATAACATTAGATTGTATCTTCTTTAGTCCTTTAGGATACCAACACCATCTAAAATTAAAAAACTAGTAGATGTTATTGTGGTATCTCAGTGTGTTTCCAAGCAATTTTGTGCCTTCTAAACATCATCCTCCACCAACCAAATTTACCTCATTTTTTCCATAGTAATTATCCATACAAAGGGATACAATATTAACCTAACTATATTCCTTAAATCTATTCACCATCAAGTCTTGAGATATCCGTAAGGAGTCCTTGGATCTTTGTTTCCTCATTTTAGGGATACAAGGCCTAAACACAGTCTATTGACTATCTAGCATAATTTCACCCTCATTTTGCTTATTAATGAGTCTAATGTACATGGTTGGTCTATATAAACATATTTTTATCTTAATAAGTCTTGAATTTACACTTCAATACTCCATTATGACCACATATCCATCTATTAGGCCACATATAGGTGTGTATTTGATTGAACATGCAATAAGCTTGGGAAGGTGTGAAATAGAGAATAAAATGGACCAAAAGGCCTCATGATCATATCAAATCATATTTTCATATTTCATTATTAAATTTTTTAACTCATCACCAGGGCATTTACTTAAAGATGACATCATCAAGGTGTTAACCACGGGATACACTGAGAAGGGGGGTGAATCAGTATATCATATATCTTATAAATATTTCCCTTAACCAAATTCCACTTAATAAAACATTCAAGATATGCAATAAAACTCAAACAATAAACACCACACAAGATAGAGAGAGACACTAGATATAACGTGGAAACCTAATGTGGGAAAAACCATGGAGAACAATCTCAAGTATATGAATGAGCACCAACCCAAAAAATATTCACAAGCACCAAATTGTAGGAGCACCAACCCCTTTGCTGAGCACCAACCCAACAACTATTCATGAGCAATAACCCACAGGAGCACCAACCCCTTTTTTGAGCACTAACCTAGCAACAATTTGTGAGCACCAACCCATAGGAGCACTAACCCCTTTGCCGAGCACCAACCCAAGAACAATTCATGAGTACCAACCCATAGGAGCACCAGCCCCTTTGATGAGCACCAACCCAACAACAATTCATGAGCACCAACCCATAAGAGCACTAAACCCTTTACCAAGCACCAACCCATAAGAGCACTAACCCCTTTGTTGAGCACCAACCCAACAACAATTCATGAGCACTAACCGATAGGAGCACCAACCCCTTTGTGTATATGACACAACTATCTCTGAATGTTACTATCTCAAAAAATGATAGTTCATTACAACATCTCTTTCCTCTCTCTCACCTTTGCTCTTCTAAGCTAGATATAACAAATATAAATCATATTCATCTCTCACAATTTCTCTTCTAAGCTAGATATTACAATATCAAATCAACCTCTATCTCTCACACATATTACAAATGGCTTCTCAAGCATTTATTTATAGCTTTTCAAATGACCTTTGGCCTTCCCCCTTTCTGACCTTTCAATCCTCATGGAAAATGGTGCCAAACTTGTATGACCCTTCATATCCTTGCCTTTGAAAAGTCATGTGGTGACCCTTCATGAGCAAAAACGTCCTTCCCTCTTTTGTCCTTATCTTGGTGACTTTTCATATTCCTCAAAGTGTCCTTTCATGAGAAATTTCACCCTTCCTCTTTTGTCTTCACTTGGTGACTCTTGGAATTCCCCAGGATGACTCTTCATAGGAAAATGCATCCCATCCTTCTTTTGTCTTTATGTTGTGGCTCTTTGACTTCTCGATGGGCCCTTATTTTGTCTCATATGCAACCAAAAATATATTCATTAATATTAAATAAATATTAACTCACATTAGCCAAGATATATCTATTACAAACATCATTAAATGCAATGGGGCCTTTATCGCCAATAATGCTAGACCTTTGACATCAATGACAATATTTCCAACAATCTCCCCCTTTGTCATTGATGGCAACCTCAATCCTAAAATTACCATATCCTATCACCTACATATCCTATCATTTGAAAACATACAGTAACTCCCCCTTTCTATAGCAACCTGTATCTATTCCCTGTACCTATTTCTACGCCTGTACCTATACCTATTATTCTCCCCCTTTGACATTAATGACAAAGGGCCTACCTGGAGCTAACACTTAGCTCCACCTCAATTTATGTTGAGCATAAATGGTAGGAATTAATAGAAATTACTCCCAACTACTCTTGCAGATCTTTAAATGTATCCTTTGAATGTGCCTTTGAGAAGATATCTAATTAAAACATTGCCTATCCTTTGAGAATCTGCAATCAACTCACTTGAATATTTTCTTCTAATCTCACAACCTTCTGCATGAAACTTTAAGGTGTCTCCTTGATCACATATTTGACTTACACTCAATAGATTATGATTACAAAACATTATTAGCTTTGGTTCTACTAATATCCAGACTTAAAATACCTTTTCTAGCTATCATGGCAGTGGTTTTATCTTCAAATTTCACTATGCCACCATTGATCTTCTTTACTCTTATCTCCTGTCATATGCTTCAAACATCTGCTATTAACAAACCATTGTTGATCTTTATTTCTTACATGGAAAGGTATTTTCACCAACATAGAATCTTCAGGTTATTTCTTCTACCATGAACATGTCTAAACCTTCTTCCTGATGAATGGAGCCTTGAAACTCTGATCCTTCTGCTTGAATCTACATGAGTATTCTTTTCCTTCTTTCTAAAATTGTTAGCTCTTTTTCAACATTCTAATTTCTTGTGACCATAATCATTTGAAACACTTTAAAACTTTTAAATACTGCATATGCAAGAATCATTCTAATAGCCTCAAACCTTAACACCAGTCAAAAAATTTCTTCAAAAATCTATTCACTCAAAAGATATATAAGTTAATCTATCAACTCACCTTCTTATCATGCAACATAGCATCCACCATGCTTCAATTTTTTCTTAAAAGTGTCTCCTTGAAGCCTAGAAGAGACACCCCACACAAAGGGTCCTAGAAACAAATCTCAGGAGATTCCCACGTCTCCTATGTTTCTTCCTTGATCATTTTGTGTTTTCCTTTTAGAATTTATTTAAGCATGCCTAAATTTTTTGACTTAATAACCTTATCATTTATGATGTTTTTCATCTTCTCAACTTTTTCAACTATCTTATCTTGTCAAAGCTCATGCTCAAATGTAACAAGAGATTCTGCACAATCCTTCTTATCTGATTCTTTATCTACTATAGCAAGTAATTCATTTTCACTCTTAAACTCAATATGATCAACTTTTACTATTTTAGGTCTCCAAACCTTAATTTGACTCTTCTCATACCTTTTAGGGGCTCTGTAACCTTTGAAATACTTTGAAGATCTCTTTACTTATTTTGGACATAATTAAGCAATATGGCCAACCTTATGACAACAAAAGCAAACAATATTTCTCATACCTTTTTCTTGAATGTGACTGAGATCTCTCTTTGACTGATTTTTTCCTCCTCATACAGTCTCTTCCCCTATGATGAACATGATGACAAACAAATCAACGACCATGAAAAGAATTTGAAAACTTGAAAGCATTAGGTTGCCTGATCAGCTTCTTTGATTTTCCTTCAAAACTTGCATCCTTCTTTACACGGACTAATATTTCATGATCTTTCTCAACCTTGATTATAAGCTTCTCATGATTATCCTTTAAAGAACCTAACTCATCCTTCAACTGATTACACTCTTCTTCTTTTGATGTTAAAATTGAATTTGCAGCCTCTAACTAATTCTTAAGATCCTAAATAAATATCTTATTTTCTTTTACTTTTATAGCCAACTTAGAATCCAAGATACACACCTGTTCCTTAAGAGCCTCAACCATAGATTTTAACTCTTGATTCTCCTTATTTAGTTGCTTGGCCATCTTATGCTTTTCTTTGATCTACCTTCAAGTTGTTAAACCCTTTCTAAAGGAACCTACTCTGATACCAATTGTTCAGCATGGGATATACTGAGAGGGGGGTGAATCAGTATATCATATATCTTATAAATCTTTCCCTTAACCAAATTCCACTTAATCAAACATTCAAGATATGCAATAAAACTCAAATAATAAACACCACACAAGATAGAGAGAGACACTAGATATAACATAGAAACCCAATGTGAGAAAAACCATGGAGAATAATCTCAAGTATATGAATGAGCACCAACCCAAACAATATTCGCAAGAACCAACTTGTAGGAGCACCAACCCATTTGCTAAGCACCAACCCAACAACTATTCATGAACACCAACCCATAGGAGCACCAACCTCTTTACTGAGCACCAACCCAACAACAATTCATGATCACTAACCCATAGGAGCACAACCCCTTTTCTGAGCACCAACCCCTTTGTCGAGCACCAACCTAGCAATAATTTGTGAGCACCAACCCACATGAGCACCAAACCCTTTATCAAGAACTAACCCAATAACAATTTGTGAGCACCAACCCACATGAGCACCAACCCCTTTGTGTATACCACATAACTATCTCTCAATGTTTCTATCTCAACAAATGATAGTTCATTACAACATCTCTTTCCTCTCTCTCACCTTTGCTCTTCTAAGCTAGATATAACAAATACAAATCATATTCATCTCTCACAATTGCTCTTCTAAGATAGATATTACAATATCAAATCAACCTCTATCTCTCACACATATTACAAATGGCTTCTCAAGCCTTTATTTATAGCTTTCAAAATGACCTTTGGCCTTCCCCATTTATGGCCCTTCAATTCTCATGGAAAATGGTGCCAAACTTGCATGGCCCTTCATATCCTTTCCTTTGAAAAGTCATGTGGTGACCCTTCATGAGCAAAAATGCCCTTCCCTCTTTTTTCCTTATCTTGGTGACTATTCGTATTCCTTAAAGTGTCCCTTCATGAGAAATTGTGCCCTTCCTCTTTTGTCTTCACTTGGTGACTCTTAGAATTCCCCAAGATGACTCTTCATGGGAAAATGCATCCCATCCTTCTTTTGTCTTTACCCTGTGGCTTTTTGACTTCTCCATGGGCCCTTCTTTTGTCTCATATGCAACCAAAAATATATTCATTAATATTTAATAAATATTAACTCACATTAGCCAAGATATATCTATTACAAACATCATTAAATGTAATGGGGCCTTTATCACCAATAATGTTAGACCTTTGACATCAATGACAATATTTCCAACACAAGGAGCCTGTTGTAGGTGTATGTGAGATGTATGTAGGCAGACAATATAGAGTTGTAAACAAAGTGCATGTTTTATAACCCCCAAGGAGTTTTATACTTATATTTATATCTTCAAATTAACTTTTTACATATAAAATAGTCTTAAAAACACTATTAAATCCCTCACTCTTAATATGGAACCCTTTGAAGCACCTAACTGACTAGTATGATAGTCATATGGTAGATTAGTGGTATAGTGTTATATGACTACCTTTCCTTGGAGGTTTCTTGGAAAATTAAAATGATATTTTATGAGATAATTATCACATATAAAATCAATATAGACTCATGACAACCTTCTATAATCATTAGCAACACATGATAATTTGAAAGATGGTGGAAAACTGATGTGTCACCCCAAATGAGAGTAGTCTATAAATTTGAGATTATTTTCCAATTAAAACATGTTTAAATGTGAAAAAAATTATTTAATATGTAATGATATATATATAAAACATCCTTTTAAATCCACTTTAGTAGCTAGTTTGTACAAAATTTATCAAAATAAAGGAAAACTGATAAGGTGTACAAATTAGCATGAAATTTTGGAAGCTCATATTCAAATGGATGATTCATAAATAAAAATTGATCATTATAAAATTTATTTATATGAAAATTAATGTCTCTAAGTGGAATATATTACCCCAACATTGTTTTTCTTGAAACTCCATGAACTGCATGTACCAAGTATAAACCTGCAAGTCACTTCTTTATGCCAAGAAAGGTGAAAAGAGATTTGATTAATTTTGAGAAATAAAATATATCTAAAGATAAAAAATGTGTATATGATTATGTGGAAGGTGAAGAGTAACATTTACAATTTTTCCAAGTGGCACACTTCCCAAAGAGGTCATACAAATGCCATTTTCTCACCTTTTTCCAAGAAAGCTACCTTTTCTCTAAAAAACCTATGATATTTTCAGTTTTTTTAATTAATTAAGACATTTATGGACACAAGGTTCATGGAATCATCTATTTATACCTTCACATTTCCTAATAACCCCATATAAAGCATTAAATGCACTATTTTTTACCCTTAAAATGACCCAAAATGATAAATAGACATAGAAACTAATTAACCAAAGTTAGTACAACATTAATTGACACCAAATGATATATGAAACACCTCATTTAAATATTTAATACTCCATTTAGGCTTAAAATTTAAATTTTTCACTAGAGGTGCCCTAATTGGACCTAAAAGTCAAATTTGGTTAATAGTGGTTTGGGTGGAAATTTTGATAAGAATAAGAAAATATATTTTGTAGAAGAGAAATTTTTTTTACCTAATATGATTATATATTTATAAATTTATGTGAAAATATTAAGTACATGTCAGGTTTCTAAATGTCATCCACAAAAAATAGGATTTTACATGCATTACTAGTGTAAAAAAAATAGGGGATAAATTTAATTATGAATCTTTTATTGGGGATATCAAACACACAAAGAAGTAATGATTAAATTTATTATTATAATATGATTGTCTAAAATTATTCATTTAATTACATGCAATAAAATAAATTATGTCACTAGAGTAGAATATTTATTTTTCACTGAACTTGTTAGATTACATGGTGTTAAAAAAACCATTACTTTAGGTAGGGATACAATATTTATTAGTCATTTTGGATGAATTTATGGAATAAGTTTGGATATAAAGTGTCATTTAGTACTACATATAAAAACCAAAAAAATTAAAAAAACATAGGTAATAAATAAGAGTTTGTAAAATATGTTGAGATGCATTTTTAGAGAGAATTCAAAGCAACGGGACTTTCATTTACCACTTGCTGAATTTTTTAATAATAGTTTAGTGAAGAGGTTAACAAAAAAAATCATCATTCCAAAATTTTTATGGAATATATCCTAAAGGGGTTTTATATTTTTTGTAGTTACCAATTGTAGAGAAGGTTATTATGATGAAGTGGAATTTTCAAAGAACACACAACAATTACAAAAATAAGGAGAAAGTTATTGGAAAGTAATGACAAGTATAAAGAAACATAAAACCTAAAGAGAAGAAAAATTGTATTTAAATAGGGATATTTAGTTATGGTACATTTTATAAAATAATTATTTATCTAATGGAATTAAAAACTCTAAAATATAATATTATTTATCCATGTAAATTTTTGAAGAAGATAAATGAAAATGATTATGAAGTATGTTTCCCACACAAAATTTAGTATTTATACAATATTAAATGTTTTTTATTTATATTTATTTCAAGGAAAAGATGGTGAATGGGAAGAATAATAATTGGATTGGGAGAATTAGATACCAATAAATAAAAAATAAAATATAACATAAGATTTGTAAAAAAGATAATAAAAACTAGGCAAGATGTATACAACATTAATTGATACAATCTGAAGGAGTATAATAGGAAGACAACACTTGGATTTTAGGATAGTAATTGAAGATGATTGACAAGGAAAAATTTTAATCATAGTATCTCATAAGAGTTTAGTTCTTTTTAAATAGAGGAGAATGATGTGTGTTCCTATCTTTTGGAGGCCATAACTATTGATCCTATAATCCAACTAAGACCATTAAAAAAACCCCAAAGAGATCCATTCCACAATTACCCACTTTAATAGGTTAGAATCTATTTTGAAAATATTTTAAGGCTAAAATGTTCCATATAACGATGAAATATTATGTTATAATTTAATTTTTGATATTTTTTAGAGTCCATAAAATTAATATTATTATATTCATCAATGAATTTGATTCCAAGTAACCATCAATATTTATTTATATATCAAGGGAATAAGTGATAGTTAATAATCCCATTTGAACTTTGACATCTCATAAAAATATTGAGTTTGGTTAACTCTGAGTATCTTTTTGATTTAATATATATTTTTAGTTATACACCAAAACTATATCCTTGAGTTTTGATTTATTTAAAAACTTTTATGTATTTCCTTTCGATAAATGATGAATTATTATTAGTTTGTGGTTGATCAAGATTGGGGGAGCCTTAAAAACCCTCTTTACTATACTTTTAGGTTACAAGATCCTTAAAATCTCTAGATGTGGGAATCCTTAAAACCCTCATGTTCTCTAGTCTCTCCAATGTTGTGGGTATCATTTATTCTCCTGTTTAAGGTTGGGAGAAAATTCAAACCCTCTTTGATGTTCTTGGTTGTTAGGGGGATTTTTACCCTCTTTTTGTGTCTACATGTGGGTCTAGTTGGCAAAACCATCACTATCCTAGTTCATAGATCTGATTTCAAAATTGTTTTACCCTATCAAATAAAAAACAATTTTCTCTGTAATTTTATTATTTTCTTTTCAAATTATTACATTTTTTAGATTGATCAAGATAACCAAATATGTTACCATAAAGGAGAAAATGGTTACTTTGGATTATATGGAAGGTACAAATATAATAAAACATTCTAGATCACATTATATAAGGATCATTATTTGTTATGATGTTCTTATAAAGGAACCAATGGTCATTCAAACCATTATTAAAGGTGAACATAGAGAATGAATTGTTTTGGATGACAAGACATAATGAAACACATACATAAGTGGATTTATTAAGTACTTTGGATACAATGAGTGAGATTAAAACATTCACATATTGATGAATATTACATAAGGAATGCTAATATAATAATTAACCTTGGGTCTAAGACAATACATAAATTATTAAAAGTGAACAAATATATATTATAAGGAAATGGAAAATTGGAACCATCAAGGTTTTAAAAAATTGGATAATTTTTTCATAAAATTAACATGGTTATATCATTCACTATAAAAGGTGGATTTATTATATATAAAATATATAGATAAATTATAGAGAAGAAATGTAGTTACATATCATAATACATAAGTGTGGGTACCAAATCCAAATAAAAAAATTAAGGATTAAGGAGTGGAACAAGTAAGGAATAATACACAAATAAATAAATTAAATTAACCATCTCAAGGAATAATTATTAGACAAATTTATCAACATGGTTTATAAATTTATATGGATTAGTATAATAAAAAATTATTTGCATGTGGTTAGTCAAATTATTTTAATAAAACTAGTAAAACCATTTGTGGTGATGTCACAAGTTAGCTAATATACATATGCATTGTGATTAAATTCTATATATTTTATTCATTCCATGCATATTATTATAACTAATAAATAAAAAATTGAATAATTTAGTCATATAAAATGTGAAATTAGATGAATTAAGCATGGATAATGACACCCAATCCATATGTATTCTCACTTGCTTACACAAATCTTTTAGGCTATTCTTTCACTAATTCCCAGTCATCCACAACCTTCCAGACTTAAATCTTACAAACTAAAGCAAATATTTTAGGCACAAATCCATCCCCATATGTGTCATTCCCTTTGGAAAATAACACCCAAATTAGATAGGAACAATGAAACCTAGGGTTTCTTGATTTTGGCATTGTTGTCTAACTATAAAATTAGTTCTAATGGTCAGATTATTTTAGGTCTTTATCCTTTTTCTTGCCAACCTAACATGAATTAATTTAACCCATGATCACTAATTTCCATATAAAAGGACATTTAAATTCCATTTAAAAGGTTTGGTACTCATTTAAAAGAGATAAGTAAGAATGCAAGTACACTCAAGCACTCTTTCTTATTCTCTATGTATAACTTCCCAAGATCACTTCAAGCTTATCCAAACCTTTGCACTAGTCCCTAACCATCCGAAGTACATCTAGTTTCATTTATCATACATAATTTCAGTAATAACTTCAATGGGATAACTACATTAACTTGATCCCTCCTCAGAGTAATGGTATGTAGGTAGCATGCCCACACATAGGATGTGAAGTGTGTCTAGCATATCCTTTACACACAAACCCCTTCTCTATCTTTTCCAAGTTTCCATTAAAGTGAAATCACAAAGAGATCCTAGGGATTTGAATATTAAAAATAGATGAAAAATGAGTTTCATAGGCCTCCAATCTTAGATATTTTAGTGACAAGGTAACATAAGCCTGCCGAACAGAACCTAGAAAGCTCAGACCATTTAGACAATAGTGAAAAAAAGGACTAAAATGTCAAACAACAAGATGTCCCACATTTGGTGCTCTTATCCAATCTATAAACTAACATTAGGATCCAATTTTTTATAGTTTCCAAGTATTTCTCTTTTAGAACTAGACTCTATCTCAATCTGGATCATTCAAAATAAGCTAAGTTAGATTTCTCTTATTTATTGTTATATTTAGAAAAGACAAAAATACAAATCTATTTACACAAATTAGTAGCTTAATTCCTAAACATTATTTACTTATTTACTTTACGTAGAACTATTTATTTAATTAGGAATAAAACTCCATTATTCTAAAAATAATAAAATATTTGATGAACCTGACTTACTATAAATTGTGCAATAAACCCTAGAAACCCTAGCGTAAAATAATTTTGATTTTTTCCATAATTTCTTTATTTTTTATATTTTTAAAAATTATAAATCTAAAAATGAATTACAAAATTATCATATATTTTTTTAAAACCCTAGTTTGCACATATTATGTCCTTTTTACTTATAAACACATTCTAAACACTGGGAGAAATATATTGCTAAACTTAGAATTTTTTTTATTTTTTCTAAATTTTTTGATAAAAATTCTACAAATTTTCTATAAATTCACATCAAAATTGTAAAATTATAATAATAATTGTTAAAATTAATTTAATAATCCCTCATTGCATTAACTAGATCCAAGTTAATTCTTGTACTTTTCCAATCATTTTCTAAAGTTTTAGTTTCATATCAAACTCAAAAAATCAAATTTAAATTAAAAAATTCATAGTATTTTGCATAAATATTTTTGAAAAATCCTTATTTACATATACTATCTCTTATTTTGGTTATTCTTGTATCACCTTAAATCCATAATTAAATTGTAAAAATGATTCTCATTTATTTACAAACTTTTCTTACAGTTGTAAATAATAAGGAAACCATAATAGATCCTATCATGTACATGAATGATGAAGTCTATAATAAGTTAGTAAAAAGTTTCATTATTTTCATTTCATTCTTAATTTTCATAATAAGGGATGATATTATAACATTTATTTCAGACTCCTTATCTCTCATATGGAATAATATTCAAGTTTATAATGATAAACATGTTAGTAATATTATGTTACAAATAAAAGCTCTTTATGCATTTAGGCACAAAATTATGTTCTCTATCCTTTACCCTCTATTTTTCATGTGGAAAATTATCCATATTCATTATTCTAAACACATTACAAATTCCATAATACATATCAAAGATATTTATGCATTCTTGCACAAATCCATGCTCTCAACTCTTTGCTTTCTATCTTTTATATGGAAAATTTGTCAAGCTTATCATGCTAAACCCATTCAAAATGTTATGTCACATGTCAAAACTCTTTATCTATTCATTCATAATTTTATGTTCTCTAACCTTTGATATTTATCTCTCATAGGGGAAAATATACAAGTTAATCATGCTAAACACATTAGAAATGTCATAGCACATGTCATAATTTATTATGCATACATGCAAAAATTCATGCTTTCTATCCCTTACTTGATATATTTCATGTGGAAGGTTCTCTATAATCATATTTCTATAAAATTTATAACTTTACTTACATACATTTTAGTCTACATGTATAGTTTCTACCTAGATGTATATGCCTCTTTAGCTACTCTTGTTTTAATGTCATATTTCATGTAGAGGAAAGAAATCCTTTCTCCTCTTCTCCCTCGAGAGGGTGATAGATACTTTCCCTCTAAATAGGTCTATGCTATCATCCCTCCAAAAGGTGAGGTATCCTATAATGTTTTTCCTAATGCATACATTTAACCTATAGATTTTTCAAATCCTCTTAAACATATGTGCTTACATATTTAATCAGAAGCAACTATGGTTTGCACTTGTGGACTCTAAGGAATCAAATCACTAACATGAGCAAGCTATTTTTAGATTTACAAAATTAGAATCAACTATTACATAAAAATATCACAACATTATAAAATTAGACTATAATACAAAATCTTCAAAGGTACCCTAGTTCCAATTATGTATATGAACCTTCACCTAGTCAATTGGTTGCAAACAATGTTACATATCAAAACCATAAATCACAACCTACAATAATCACTATAGAGAATAACAATAGGGCACCTTTACGCTTTGATTCAAATAAGGACAACCCATATATCTTTTTATTAGCACTATTAGATAGGAGGTTAATCATATTACCTTTTATTCATCGATGAGATTCATATCTCTTACATAGATAGCCAAATCAACCTTTTTACAAATATCATCATATTTGTGGACACAAATATGATGAATATTTTAGACTCAAATATTAAATTAATATATGTATTGATAATGACATCATAAAATTCACATAAGGGGTATTGATATCTCCTCCATCATAGAACTAGATACCTCATTCCTCTATGATTAAGTCTTCCCAGTATATTCCTTCATAGGAATCATCACTTACTTATCATGAGAGTAATGTGGTTTATCAAATAAAACCTCATAGGAGATATCTTATCCTACCTAATAAGTGGATTTGGAGACTAGTACAATGAGCTCAACATACATACAATAGTTTAGTCTATGGCATATATAGTATAGTTCCATACACATACACATCATAGAGTACTGCTTCAGTCAAAAATTCACTATGACCAAATTTTCCAAGACCTATTTAAAGAAGCAACCCATTATGATTAATATTAAATGAGCCACCAACATAAGTTTTAGCTCCATCTAGATCTATTAATCAGTCATACATATCATAAAGTACCACTTCAGAGAAATATTTAGTACATGTGAGTTTTCTAAGACTTATTTCACATAGCAACCCTCTACGATTGGTTTTAAATGAGCCACCATGATACATGACACTATTATAGGTATTCTCCCATGAGACTCATCAGTTAGTATCATTTCTTCCGATTTTCTCTTATACATAGCTTATAGCAAATCATAAAAACATTTTAAATATATCAAAATACCAAAAACATTTTTATTGCATTCATATTCCATGATTTACATTACTATTATCATGCTAGGACTTACATTTATTATTTCATGTTATTGTATGATGATTTATCTACATTACCATGATTCAATTTATCTCTTTTAAGTGTGTATAGTCACATCTAGCTACTTGATTACTTCACTTTACCCATTGAGGGGGCATTCCTACTTCTACATTTGAGATACACATCGATATACATACCCACCAGGGGAATATTCTACATGACTACACCATCTAGGTTATGTTAATCCTACACTACACACTCTAAGTTATCATAATAATGTACGTTACTTACCAGATTACATAGATTACTACATCAATATTTCACTAGCATCTATCACTTATATATCTTTTATCATATACCTAGTCTTTTACTAACATGTCTTGCATACTTTCACTTCTTGGTTTGATTAGTTAGATGAATTTATATTTCTAGTTTAAATGCTTTCCTTTCTTGCTTTACGTATCTCAATGTGATTGCATTTTTATTTCCAATTTTATTTCTTATGTATGCCTTAGGACATCTACCAATGTCCTTTGCTTCTATTCATGTGTGTGTACCTTTGGAAAATTTCCCATGTCCCTTGCTTGTACTCTTTAATGTGATTATGGAACTTATGCCAATATTTGCTTATTTAAAATTATATTTGTATGTGGAATTTGAACATGTCTTGTATGCTTGATTTCCAATTTGAGTGACATGTGCCCATGTCCCTTATTTTCTTGGCCCCTTGGCCAACCTTGTATGCTTCTTACTTCTTGCTTATTTCTTATTTATTTATATTCTTTTTTATTTATTACTTATCCATGTTTGAAATTCCATGATCAATATTATACATTTACTTTTATTTCTTGGATGACATAATGGGCATCATGCACTATCCTTCCTTGTCAAATAACAACTAAAAACTAACATCTATTATTTCCAGTTCTAGTTCAATACATTACACATAATTTTATATTATTATATCTATCTAGGCATACCCCTATTGATCTAAAAATTTATCAATACAAATATTGATATATCTAGAGATATATTATCAAATATCACTACTATATCTTGTATCTATACAACATAACACACTTATAGGACTCTTTCCTCTTAGGGAAATCATTACATGTTCATAATTCCTACCCTTAGAAGAGGGGGAGACAAACAGGTGTTTTCTCACAAAGATAAAAGCTCTTAACATTTGAAACAATAGCATGTAGATCACCTAGTTCAAAATCTAGAGGTCAAACCAATCAAAATAGAGAAAAAAATAGTGACAATTCTAGATCATCAACTAGTTTCAACATAGGCAAATATCATAGAAAATGGATAGTATAACCAAACATAGGGGTTTCCTAATTTTGGTACTCTTATGTAGGACCAAAAAACACTCAAGTTTTCCAAAAATAGGCAAAAAAATCAATTTACCTATCATTTTTGCACATCTAGATTAGTCATAATTAATAGTTTAGTATATTTTTCTCAGAGAATCTAGAGGTTGGGGATTATCATGTGCAACATGATGGTTCTCACTTTTAGTTTTAGATTAGGTAGTTGACATAAATTTTAAATCAAAATCTATGTTCTAAACACCAATGATTGGGGGAAATGTGCATGACACATTGCTATTATTTTATTTCCAAGTTCAATTTATTATTCAAGCATTCTTAGTATTTTCATACCTTATTCCATCTTCAGGTGGTTGACATCACTTTCAAGTTGAACATTCATACACATTTAAATTTTTGAGTACCTAAGTTCTTGATTTGGATTTAATATAAGCCTAGTACATCAGTTTTGGAGTGGCTTTCATAAAATCCTAACCTCCATCTTTTGAAATGGCCAAGAGTGGCCTAGTTTCTAGCATACATTTAGGCTATCCATGCCACATTATCAAATTTATATAACATCCATGGGATCCATGAGCCATCTTAATTGACATCTATTCTATATTGGTATCACTTCATAGCATCACTTCATGGGGTAACGATGGAGCTAAAGGGCCAACCTTTTTATTCTTAAGCCATCTATTCAGAGGGATTAGACACATATTCTAGACATCAATTAGCACATGCATAATTTGTTAACTTCGCTTACTAGTAAATGATGGAGGCAAAGTGCTAGCCTTTGTATTCTTGATCTACATATTCAAAGGGATTGGAAATATAATGTAGACATTGATTGCAACATGCATGATTCATTAACTTAACTTAGTAAGTGATGATGGATCCAAACAACCAACCTTTACATTCTTAAGCCACATTCTAGGGAATTGACAACTCATCTCTATTCATTATATTACTCTTGATTCAACACATACCCAACATCAATCCAACATCACAATAGGTTTTGTATTAGTTTATGTACCTAGGGAGGTGTATTCATTCCTTTCTCTTCCTTTTACTAAGCTTTTATACATTCTCATTTTAGATATAGTGTATCTATTATGAACTGATTTAGTTTTATGTTTTCATTTTAGATTCACACTTCACAATATGCTCTCTCTATGCACATCCAACATCACACAACTTCATGAGCTTCTCCCTTACAGGTAAGTTTAGGTATGTTTTTTACTTTCCCTTATCTTAGTATTTCAATTTTATTCATCACTAGAATAAGGGGGGAGAAATTTAGTCATATAAGATGTGAAATTAGATGACTTAAACATGGATAATGACACCCAATCTATAGGTCTTATTACTTTCTTACACAACTCTTCTAGGCTTTTCTTTCATTGATTCCTAGTCATCCACAACCTTCTAGGCTTAACCCTTATAGACCTAAGAAGCTCTTTCAAGCCTAGATCCATCCCCTTAGGTCTCATTCCCTTTAGAAAATAACACCCAACTTGGATAGGAGTGTTTAAACCTAGGGTATCCTTATTTTGGTGTTGTTGTCCAAGTGTAAAATTGGTCCTAACAATCAGATTCTTTTAGATCTCTATTCTTTTTTTGTCAACTTAACATGAATTAATTTAACCCATGATCATTAATTTCCATATAAAAATCCATTAAAATTCCATTTATAAGGGTTGACACTCATTTACAAGAGAGAAGAAAGAATAAAAATAAGTACACTCAAGCACTCTTCCCAATTCTCTATGTATAGCCTTCCAAGATCATTTCAAGCTTAACCAAACCTTTACATGAGTCCCTCACCATACAAAGTACATATATTTTTGCATATATTTTTATTTATCATTCATAATTACACCAATCACTTCAATGGGAGAACTACATTATCATCATCCCTCCTTAGAGTATTGGTATGTAGGCAAAATGCTCGCATAAAAGGTGTAAAGTGCATCCAGTGCATCCTTTACACACTAACCCCTTAGCTATATTTTCCAAGTTTCCATTCAATTTTCAGCACAAAGAGATCCTATGCCTTTGAGGATTAAAGATATATGCACACCAAGATCCACATGCCTCTAGACTTTGATATTTCACTAACAAGGTAACACATGCCTACTAAACATAACCCAGAAAGCTCTAACCACCTAGACAACATTGAAAAGAACTAAAACACTAAAAAATAGGGTGTACCACTTTTTATGCTCCTATCCAATCCAAAAACAAACCTCAAGATCTATTTTTGGATAATTTCCTAGTTTTGATCCTCCAGTATCAAACCCTGTCTCAGTCTAGATCATTTAGAATAAGCTAAGTTAGATTTCTCTTATTTATTACAATATTTAGAAAAGGAAAAAAATACAATTCTATTTACACAAATTAGTATCTTAATTCCTACACATTAATTACTAATTTACTTTGTTCAGACCTATTTATTTAATTAGGAATATAACTCCATTATTCTAAAAATAATAAAAAAATACATAAATTAATTATTTAACCCTAGTTTTTATGGTATGTGTAGATAGGGCTAAGAATATAGAAATAGTTTAATCACAAGGGTGATAAACTAATCTATATCTAGTCAATTAATTTCAAACTTACATAAATGAATATTATGAATTATAATATTGAGATATGCTAAATAAAGAATGTACCAAATTTTAAATATGTTGAATTGATTTCAATGTAAAACAGAAATGATACTTAGCTAGATTTTATTGTGTGTAAGAATATCTAGACTAGAAATAGGTGTTTCTAATTGTTTTTCACTTTTCTACATTCAAAAGATGAAAGAAACTAAGATAATGGTTAGGGGTTTGTACGTACCCGGATGAAGTTTGTGCACCATTATCTAGACGTTGTAGGGACTCCTCTTTGGCTGTGGAGGATGACACCTATAGAAGAAAGAGACTTAAACACAGAGATTATTAGACAGAGATAAGGTGGAATGCCAAGCGATATGCTCGGTCCCAGAAGTGCAAATACTTCCTTGAGGGATGACAATCCACTATTAATAAGTAAAAGTGTCAGGAATGAAGAAATGACAAATGACAAGTAAAGAGGAAATTAGATAATGCGTACCTATTTATTTGTAGTTAGTCTGCCACAGTCACTGATATCAGTTGTTTTGCCGACATCAGTTGATTAAAGTTGCTGACATCGGTTAGTCTACCGACATCAGTAGGGGCACTGGTTGATGTTAGACCAGGAACTGACCTTAGATGAGTTCTAGACAAGTTTTAGCTCTGTCTGTGGTCAACAGAATAGTTTGGGATGTCTATGGGAGTTTTAGTGGCTTGTGTTGGGTTTACAGGGTAGAAAGTGTGCCCTGAAAGAGGGACCAGATGGAGGACAGGGATGAGAGGGACACAAGGGTGAGAGAAGGATTTTTAGCCTCTTCGAGAAGAATAGATTGGGTCTGAAAGGAGTTTAGGTCTGTGCAAGGGATGTAGGATAGTGGATAGGGTCTTTATGAGGAACAAAGGTAGGGGATAGGTTGTCAAGATGGGTCAGGATAGATGATAGGTTTTTCAGCCTCTCGAGAAGAAGTTTGGTCAGGTTTGGTCTAGTTGATAGCTGGGTCTAGGTGATAATACTTAGAAGTAATGAAAAGAAGCTAATTGCTTGTACATTCTAAATACATTCTAAATTACTGAAATAATAAAAAGGGTAGAAGAATACTTACCTCTTGCTTGGTGTAGAGCCAGAGGTGTTTGAGACGCTTGTCCCTGTTGTGTCTGTAGCCATAAGAGCATTGGTTGAAGTCTGATGACTGATTTTAGAGAGTTCTTGTTGATGTCTAGGTCTGAGAGCTGAGAGAGGAAGAGAGGTCAAATTTTGGGTCTATGATTGATTGATTTTGTGCTATGATTTTAGTGTCCTAGGGGTGTGATTTTAGCATCCCAGGGTGTGATTTTAGCATCACCAAGGGAAGAAAATTTGCCTTTGGGTTGTTTTAAGTGACTGACGTTAGGGATCTCGTCGGTGTTAACCGATGGGTAACTGACGTCAATGGCTAAAAGATTGGGAAAAGGCTAAAATTAGCCTTCTACCTGTTCTTTTGACTGCCAGGGTTAATTATCATTGATAAATGGTCAAAGGTGGATTAAATGAGTGTGAGAGGTTAGTGGAAGGGTTAAAATAGGTCATAAATTGGTCATAGGGTGATGGGAGGCATCCAAGGAGAGGTATCTAAGGGTGAGGTGTCAAGGGTGATGTGTCATGGGTGAGGTGTCAAGGGAGGTGTTATTAATTTAAAATAAGTTATTATTTTAAATTAATATGTGTGTGGGTTAGGAATGTGTTAGAAGTGGACTAAGGGAACCAAGGGGGAGAGTCAACCAAAGGGGTAGACAAGATTTTGTTGTCTACATTTGCCCATTTTTGTCTTGTTGGTTGTTCTGGATGAACTGCAAGACAAAAATAGGAGTAAGTTACCCTAGGTATGGGATACAATTACTTTTGTCCTATTGGTTGTTCTAATGAACTGCAAGACAAAAATGAATGTTGGTTGCCCTAATTATGTGATGAGGTATTTTTTGTCTTGTTGGTTGTTCTAATGAATTCCAAGACAAAAATGAATGTAGGTTGCCCCGATTATGGGATGAGGTATTCCCCCTCAAAGTGGGAGTCGAGGGAAGGGAACCTAAAATTGGGTGCCGATTTGATAGATAGTGGATGGATATTGTGAAGTTTGAGTGTGAACACTGCAATACTTGAGATTACACGCATACCACTTCATGAGAT
Source organism: Torreya grandis (assembly GCA_037957365.1). Classification (NCBI taxonomy): domain Eukaryota; kingdom Viridiplantae; phylum Streptophyta; class Pinopsida; order Cupressales; family Taxaceae; genus Torreya; species Torreya grandis. The sequence continues at coordinate 351,398 of JARHVA010001819.1, forward strand.
GGTCAGGTCAAATTGTCACAGGTCAAAGGTCAAAGGGTACTAAAATTGAAATAACTGGGCCCCAGCATTTAGTCATAGCTGATTGGGTTATTTGATCCAAGCTATAGCTCCAATGGTCATTGTGTTCCAAGTATCCCAGGCTCAGGAAGTGCTCTTAGAAAACATGAAAATGTCACAAGTAGTGGGGATCAACTTGCTCATGATCCAATACTTGTGAGGGTTGAAATGGGTTGTGGACAATTTTGCTAACCATTCATGAGGTAGCATACATGCAAAAACAACCAAGGCAATGTTGTCTTGGAAGTGGTCATGGTCTGAGGAGATAGTCACGATCTCCATGGTTGTTGGTCAAGTCGAGTTGAGATAGTTGGTCCATTAGATGGATGAATGAAGGAATGGCCAAGCTAACCTTATAAGACCCCATGTCAATTGAGTGCTGCCTATATAGCCCTTGTTGGAAGGGCCTTAGGCTGATGTAGTTCTCCCTAAAAGGGAGGAAGAGGGTCGGTTGTGGATGGGGTCAGACTAGGTTAATTCATGGTCAAAGGTTAAATGGTTTGTCCATCAAGTAGATGAACAAATGGATGTGGCCGAGCTAACCCCAGAAGACATCATGTCATCTGAGTACTACCTACATAGCCCCTATTAGAAGGGCCTTAGACCAATGTAGTTTAGACGAGGAGTCAAACTTGGTTGATAGTTGGTTTGGACATAGGTTAAGTCATGGTCAAAGGTAATATGGTTTATCCATCAGATAGATGAACAAATAGATGAGGCCGAGCTAACCCCAGAAGATGTCATGTCATCTGAGTGCTGCCTACATAGCCCCTATTATTAGGGCCTCAGACCAATGTAGTTCAAACTAAGAGTCAAAGTGGTTGATAGTTTGGTTTGGTCTAGGTTAAGTCATGGTCAAAGGTAATATGGTTTTCCCATCAAGTAGACGAACAAATGGATGTGGCTGAGCTAACCCCAGAAGATGTCATGTCAATTGGGTGTTGCCTAAATAGCCCCTATTTGAAGGGCCTTAGACTAATGTAGTTCAGACTAAGAGTCAAAGTGGTTAATAGTTTGGTTTAGTCTAGGTTAAGTCATGGTCAAAGGTAATATAGTTTGCCCATCAAGTAGATGAACAAATAGATGTGGCTGAGCTAACCCCAGAAGACGTTGTGTCATCTAAGTGCTGCCTACATAGCCCCAATTTGAAGGGCCTCAGACCAATGTAGTTTAGGCAAGGAGTTAAAATGGTTGATGATTGGTTTGGTCAGGTTATAAATGATGAGGGTATGATGATGCTATAACCTTTTCCATATTATGTAATGGTGTATTCTGTAACATTGGTTAAGTGGTCTTTCATCCCTAGAAAGTGTCCATATTGGTGATGGATGTATGCTAAAAATGAAATGAGATTATTTATGCTTTAGCAAGTAATGGTTTATGCTTGACATAAATTGTGTGGTCGATAGTTTCCATGTGTATTATTGTCCATAGAAACTATGTGAAATGGACTATGTCATGTGAGAGGTCTAAAAATGTTTTGGTTTGGTTTGATTGGGTTGGCAAATGATTTGGTTGAATGTGACCAAAGGTATGGAAGAAGTGAAAAGCATTTTTTCTCTTTCATTGACAAGGACCATAATGATAGCATAGGTATGGGTTTTTAGAAAAAAAAGCCCCATTCATTCATTACGTCGTCAACCACTGGTTGTGTTAGAGAAGCAATCGAATCACTTTGACATTAAAATGAGCTTGAAATCTCTTGAGTAGGTGATGTGAAATGGTAGGATAGGGTAACTCTTTATAGTAGGGATAACTTTGCCCCTTTTTATAAGAGACCTTGAGAATGACTAGAAGTCAAGTCCATGACCTTTTTTTTTGTTAGATTGATCGATGTGGGAAGTCTACGTATGGATGTCATTTTGTTTGTGGTCATATGTGAAGCTGATCGATGTGGAAAGCTTCTGAGAGAGTGCTATTTATAGCAAGATTTTAGGCATAGCCATACTTTGAGGGAGTGGTCTATATTCTATAGTTTAGTGTGAGGACTACTATTGTGAGGGCCGAGGTGGCGAGTTCCTCTCTTGGCAGAGAAGGCATTGGAGATTGTGGCTCTTCGAGAGGGGAGGGCATAGGGATGGTCATGGCTTCTACGTGTGGTTGAGGTGCGAGAAAATTATGATCCCCCATTGATGATAAGAAGGATGAGGGTGAGGATATTGGTGCTGGTATGGTCAAGGCATCCTCCAATATAAGAGAGGTCAATGGAGAACTAACAAGAAAAGATGGCTCTTCCACCTATGGGAGAGAAGTGGGAGAAGAAGACTCTTCCACCTATGAAGGACCAATAAGTTAAGTAACCTCTTGAGACTATGAGAGAGATTAGTCAGGCATAAGAGGAGACACCGTGTTGACTGTGTATATATTATGCTCTTAGGAGTCATCGGTCATGGTTTGTATGTTGTTTTGGCTGGGGGGATGGTTAAGAAAAGGTTGTCTAAAGATGTCAATGCTTTGATTGGGTGGCACATTTGGGTTATCCAAGACTAGATCACCTTTATCTATAATGTCTTAGACAATGTTTTTGAAAGTTTTGTAATTGTTTATGTCATGGCCCTAGACACGATGATAATGACATAAGTCATTTTCCTTGTACCATGCAGGGATAGGTTTTGCAGGGTCAAATTTAGGTGGTCAAATTTGAGGGAGATTGAGGACCCCCTGTTTAACAAGTTTATCCAATACGGACGTGTATGACTCTCCTAGTGGAGTATATTGACGCTGTATATACCATTGTTGGAATTGTTTGGTGATGCTTTGTGATGTGGAAGGTTGAGATTGGTTAATTATTGTTGAAAATGGTGATCTAAAGACCACAGTGTTTGCCAACTCCTTAGATTTGGAGTGGGAATAAGAAGTTTTGGAAGAAGGGTCATTTGATTTAGTGTTGGCATTTTTACTCCACAATTTGACTTTGTTTTCCTTGACGGCACATAGTTCAAGCTTCCTAGCCATAGTGAAAGCTTCATCAAATGTGCAAAATGTTTGGACCCATAGAGTAGATGAAATATGTTTGGCACATGCCTGTGAAAAGAGCTTGATGAGCTCAGGTTGAGGTAAAGAAAAGGAGAGTTGGTTGATTAAGCCTCTCTAATGGGCAACAAAATCGGCTATGGATTCATCGTCAAACTGTCTGATAGAGTATAGGTCCATGATTGAGACCTTTTTGGTGATGTTGATAGAAAATTGGTCAAGGAAAAGTTGAGCTAGTTGGGTGAAAGAAAAGATAGAATGACTGGTAAGGGAGCTATACCAATCGAGGGTAGCACCAAAAAGTGACATGGGGAATGTGCGTAGCAATAATGCATCATCATGTGCTATGAGATAAAAAGCATGCCTAAATGCTCGTAGATGTTGTTGTGGGTCTTCCTTACTCTAGAAGTGAGTAAACTTGGGAAGTTCCCACTGACTGGGATACGGTCGAATTGGGACTGAGGGATGAATGTGTTCATTATAAATTTGTTTGTATGAGAGAACATTTCTTGAACCAGAAATGGAGGTCTCAAGATTAGACATTTTGTCCATCAACATTTTGATTAGATCAGTTGACAAATTTGTGGGTGGGGTGCCTCCTAGATTTTAAGGCACTTGGAAGGTATTAAGAGGGGCGTATGATGTAGTTGGTTGCGGTTGTATAGGTGCAACATATTGATAACTAGTCATCAGGGCAGACGTTGAAGCCAGGGGTACTTGTGTCATGGAGTTAGAAGGCATGACGAGGGTTGATGTTACCAGAGGCAGTTGGATGGTGGCAACATTAGCCAAAGGATGAGTAGCCACCCTAGTGTTGATGGGGGAAAGAGTAGGTGGGATGCAGACAATTAGGTTTTGGAAAGGGGTAGAACTTTCTTGGATAGTTTGCAGTTGATGGAGGGCCGAAGCCCCAATGGAAGTGGGACCAGAGATAGAAGGAGAAGACACACTTTGAAGATTAGTCATGGGTGGGTTATTAGTTGAGGTGATGGCCTAGGTGTTTATGGGTTGAATTACAGATGCTATTGATATGACTATCGTCTCAACTAAGGAGGTTGGCATCCCATAAATTGGGTTGCCTAAAGATTCTCGCATTCGACTTCTCATGAGATAATGTTGAAGGGCCTTGACATTGAGGTCAAGGAACCTTTCAAAGTCTTGGTCTCCCTTAGGGATAATAGGGGGCTGAGTCAAGGTTGGTAGGGTAGGAGTTCGTTCAGTCTCTGAATGATACTCTATTAGAGGACTTGTTATGGAGGGTGAAGGCAGAAGTGGTTGTTGCCTTGCATGGTCAACAAGAGTCTTGGTTTGACTACATGTCAAAACCATTCAAGGCAAGAGGTTCAGGTTCTAGAAACTATGTACTTCAGCTCCAAAAAACCAAATGGTGTGTTTGACAGTCGAAAGGTTAGGCTTTTGGCTTGCTATTTTGAAAAAAAGATTTTGATAGTGACCAACATCGATATAAAAAACTGATGCCAGTAAAAAAAGTTGCTGACGTCGGTGGTAAAACTAATTTTAGTTACTGTGTTGTTGGGAAGGAAGAAAAAAAAGGTTCTGAGTTGTTTGAAGCTCATAAAATTGCATCCTCACCAGCTCAAAAATTTAGATAAAGGTAGAAAAGAAGATGAAGACAAGTAGACCCTAAACGTTAAATCCATAAGAATCAATTTTTAGAGTCGTGTTGGATTATGCCTTAGAAGAGTGTGTGGGAGGTTGGCTTTTAGAATGGGTCCTAAAAGAAGTAGTCTAAGGTTGGTTTTGGGTTAGTTTTGGTGCTCAAGATCTGTGTTAGGTTTTGTATATGGCCTGGTGCTAAGGAGCAAGCTCCCCTCACTTCACGAGCCCAGAGATTAGCTGGGTTGCTTAGCCAGTAAATACTTCTCCTAGAGTTTATACTCTACCAGAGAATAGAGTGGGCTCTCCCCTTGGTATTGAAGTCCAAGTGGGATTACCAGCAAGGGTAAGGTATCTGTTAGGTGATGAAATCTTAGTCAGGCCTTGTCTCAGGTATGTTTATATGTTTGATTGTGAAAGTGGTCTAGTCGTCTAACATAAGTGCACTACGATTTATTCATAATGCACTTTTAATTACTAGATGTGAGAGCTAAATATGCATTTAGGCAGAAATGAGATGCAATAGATTTTAAGCCCAAATAGAAATGTTTGTTTAGATGTAGACAAGTGGAGAAAAGGTTGAAGAGTGAGTTTTACTACTCTAAGATGTAGAAAAGAAAGAAAAAGAAGGATTTTTTTTTAACTTTGTTGATGGTGTCTTTTCGGAAGGGATAGAAGAAAAGGGTGTAACAAGAGACCTAATGCACCTATATGAAAATTTTTTTTTTAGAAGAAAAAGGATGAACACAAGGAAAATTCCTAGGGTCCCACCAGGAGTGCTAGAATGTTTCTAACTATTTTTCACTTTTCCACATTCAAAAGATGAAAGAAACTAAGATAATGGTTAGGGGTTTGTACATACCCAGACAAAGCTTACACACCATTATCTAGACATTGTAGGGACTCCTCTTTAGCTGTGGAGGATGACACCTATAGAAGAAAGAGACTCAAACACAAAGATTGTTAGATAGAGATAAGGTAGACTGCCAAGTGATATGCTCAGTCCTAGAAGTGCAAAGACTTCCTTAAGGAATGACAGTCCACTGTTAATAAGTAAAAGTGTCAGGAATGAATAAATGACAAATGACTAGTAAAGAGGAAATTAGATAATGCATACCTATTTCTTTGTAGTTAGTCTGCCACAGTCGCTAACGTTGGTTATTCTGCCAGCATTGGTTGATTAAAGTTGCCAACATCAGTTAGTCTACCAATGTCGGTAGGGGCACTGGTCGATGTCAAACTGTGAAATGGCCTTAGATGACTTCTAGATGAGTTTTAGCTCTGTTTGTGGTCAATAAAATAGTTTGGGATGTTTGTGGGAGTTTTAGTGGCTTGTGCTAGGTTTATAGGGCAAAAAGTGTGGCCTGAAAGAGGGACCAGATGGAGGACAGGGATGAGAGGGAGACAAGGGTGAGAGAAGGATTTTTAGCCTCTCTAAGAAGAATAGATTGGGTCTGAAAGGTGTTTTGGTCTGTGTAAGCGATGCAAGATAGTGGACATGGTCTTTAGGAGGAACAAAGGCAGGGGATAGGTTGTCAAGATGGGTCAAGATAGAAGACAGGCTTTTCAGCCTCTCAGGAAGAAGTTTGGTCAAGTCTAGTCTAGTTGATAGCTGGGTCTAGGTGATAATACTTAGAGGTAATGAAAAGAAGCTAATTGCTTATACATTCTAAATACATTCTAAATTACTACAATAATAAAAAGGACAGAAGAATACTTACCTCTTGCTTGGTGTAGAGCCAGAGGTGTTTGAGACACTTGTCCCTATTGTGTCTGTAGCCAGAAGAGTGTTGGTTGAAGTCTGATGATTGATTTCAGAGAGTTCCTATTGATGTCTAGGTCTGAGAGCCAAGAGAGGAAGAGAGGTTGAATTTTGGGTCTGTGATCGATTGATTATGTGCTGTGATGTTAGCATCCCAGGGGTGTGATTTTAGCATCCCTGGGGGAAGATAATTTGCCTTCAAGTTATTTTAATAAATCGACGTCAGTGATCCCGTCAGTTGATGGGTAACTGACGTCAGTGGCTAAAAGATGGGGAAAAGGCTAAAATTAGCCTTCTACCCATTCTTCTGACTGCCAGGGTTAATTGTCGTTGATAAAAGGTCAAAGGTGGATTAAATGAGTGTGAGAGGTTAGTGGAAGGGTTGAAATAGGTCATAAATTGGTCATAGGGTGTGAGAGGCATCCAAGGGGGAGGTGTCAAGGGTGATGTGTCATGGGTGAGGTGTCAAGGGAGGTGTTATTAATTTAAAATAAGTTATTATTTTAAATTAATATGTGTGAGGGTTAGGAATGTGTTAGAAGTGGACCAAGGGGGAGAGTCGACCAAAGGGGTAGACACGATTTTGGTGTCTACATTTGCCCCTTTTTTTCTTGTTGGTTGTTTTGGATGAACTGCATGACAAAAATAGGAGTAAGTTGCCCCAGGTATGGGATACAGTTGCTTTTGTCCTGTTGGTTGTTCTAATGAACTGTAAGACAAAAATGAATGTTGGTTGCCCCGATTATGGGATGAGGTATTTTTTGTCATGTTGGTTGTTCTAATGAATAGCAAGACAAAAATTAATGTAGGTTGCCCCGATTATGGGATGAGGTATTCCCCTTCAAAGTGGGAGTCGAGGAAAGGGAACCTAAAATTGGGTGCCGATTTGATAGATAGTGGATGGATATGGTGAAGTTTGAGTGTGAACATTACAATAGTTGAGATTGCATGCATACCACTTCACGAGATGGTCAGGTCAAATTATTGTAGGTCAAAGGTCGAAGAGTGCTAAAATTGAAATAACCAAGTCCTGGCATTTAGTCGTAGTTGATTGGGTTATTTGATCCAAGCTGTAGCTCCAATGGTCATCATGTTCCAAGTATCCCGGCCTCAAAAAGTGCTCTTGGAAAACATGAAAATGTCACAAGTAGTGGGGATCAACTTGCTCACAATCCAATACTTGTGAGGGTTGAAATGGGTTGCAAACAATTTTGCTAACCATTTGTGAGGTAGCATACATGCAAAAACAACCAAGACAACATTGTCTTGGAAGTGGTCGTGGTCTGAGGAGATAGTCACGATCTCCATGGTTGTTGGTCAGAGTCGAGTTGAGATAGTTGGTCCATTAGATGGATGGATGAAGGAATGGCTAAGCTAACCTCAGAAGACCCCATGTCAACTGAGTGCTACCTACATAACCCTTGTTGGAAGGGCCTTAGGCTGATGTAGTTCTCCCTAAAAGGGAGGAAGAGAGTCAGTTATGGATGGGGTCAGACTAGGTTAAGTCATGGTCAAAGGTTAAATGGTTTGTCCATCAAGTAGATGAACAAATGGATGTGGCCGAGCTAACCCCAGAAGACATCATGTCATCTGAGTGTTACCTACATAGCCCCTGTTGAAAGGGCCTCAGACCAATGTAGTTCAGACGAGGAGTCAAACTTGGTTGATAGTTGATTTAGACATAGGTTAAGTCATGGTCAAAGGTAATATGGTTTGTCCATCAGATAGATGAACAAATAGATGTGGCCAAGCTAACCCTAGAAGATGTCATGTCATCTGAGTGCTACCTACATAGCACCTATGGTTAGGGCCTCAGACCAATATAGTTTAGACTAAGAGTCAAAGTGGTTGATAGTTTGGTTTGGTCTAGGTTAAGTCATGGTCAAAGGTAATATGGTTTACCCATCAAGTAGATGAATAAATGGATGTGGCCAAGCTAACCCTAGAAGACATTGTGTCATCTGAGTGCTACCTACATAGCCCCTGTTTGAAGGGCCTTAGACCAATGTAGTTCAAACTAAGAGTCAAAGTGGTTGATAGTCTGGTTTGGTCTAGGTTAAGTCATGGTCAAAGGTAATATGGTTTGCCCATCAAGTAGACAAACAAATGGATGTGGCTGAGCTAACCCCAGAAGACGTGTCATCTGAGTGCTGCCTACATAGCCCCTATTTGAAGGGCCTTAGACCAATGTATTTCAAACTAAGAGTTAAAGTGGTTGATAGTTTGGTTTGGTCTAGGTTAATTCATGGTCAAAGGTAATATGGTTTGCCGATCAAGTAGATGAACAAATGGATGTGGCTGAGCTAACCCTGGAAGATGTCGTGTCATCTGAGTGCTGCATACATAGCCCCAATTTGAAGGGCCTCAGACCAATGTAGTTCAGGCGAGGAGTCAAAATGGTTGATGATTGGTTTGGTCAGGTTATAAATGATGAGGGTATGATGATGTTACAACCTTTTCCATATTATGTAATGGTGTATTCTGTAACATTGGTTAAGTGGTCTTTCATCCCTAGTAAGTGTCCATATTGGTGATGGATGTATGCTAAAAATGAAATGAGATTATTTATGCTTCAGCACATAATGGTTTATGCTTGACATTAATTGTGTGGTCGATAGTTTTCATGTGTATTGTTGTCCATAGAAACTATGTGAAATGGACTATGTCATGTGAGAGGTCTGAAAATGTTTTGGTTTGGTTTGATTGGGTTGGCAAATGATCTGGTTGAATGTGACCAAAGGTATGGAGGAAGTGAAAGGCATTTTTGCCCTTTCATTGACAAGGACCATAATGATAGCATAGGTAGGGGTTTTTAGAAACAAAAGCCCCATTCATGCATTACATCATCAACCACTAGTTGTGTTAGAGAAGTAATCGAATCACTTTGACATTAAAATGAGCTCAAAATCCCTTGAGTAGGTGATGTGAAATGGTAGGACAGGGTAACTCTTTTTAGTAGGGATAACTTTTCCCCATTTTATAGGAGACCCTGAGAATGACTAGAAGTCAAGTCCATGACCTTTTTTTTGGTAAACTGATTGATGCGAGAATTCTACGTAGGGATGTCATTTTGTTTGTGTTCATATGTGAAGCTGATTGATGTGGGAAGCTTCTGAGAGAGTGTTATTTATAGAAAGATTTTAGGCATAGCCATCCTTCGAGGGAGTGGTCTATATTTTGCTTTATATATTTTTGAGGGCTTTGAATAGCTATCCTTCAAGGGAGAAGTCTATTAACTACAACAATGATGATACAGCTATCCTTCGAGGGAGCAGTCTGCATTTATAGTTTATGACCTTTGGATATTTTGACATCCCAATTTATTTTTGACAAAATTTTGTCATGGACAAGACTTTCGAAGTTCAAGTGCTCCCTTTTATTAAAACAAAGCATTCATACTTTATAAAAGGGTTACATGGTGTTTGTTTTAGGGGAACAGGGTTAAAAGGTTTGAGGATTAAGATGACAGGGATTGCTTAAGGGATGAGCTCAAGTTAAATGTCAAGTGAATGAGTACTAGACTAACAGTAGAATGGCCGTAAATGCAAGGCATTAAGGGGCTCAAGTTTTGGTCAGCCTTTGAAAGAAGATAGACAATAAGTCCCTGATCCATGCTTATACATCATGATGTAAGGTCCAAGCCAATTAGGAGCAAACTTACCTCATTTGCTTCGTTCCATATTGGTCACATGTTAAAGATGATTAAGAAGTTGGTTGATGTGTTGTTGGCATGTTTGGTTGGATGACGTTTGGTCGATTGTTTGGTCGGTTGATGTTTGGTCGATGTTTGGTCATGGCTCAATCGAGACTTGGTCGATGCTTGGTCAAGGCTTGGTCAATGTTTGGCTTTGTTGAGGCTTGGTTGATTGATGTTTGGTCAAGGCTTGGTTGAGGCTTGGTCGAGGCTTGGTCAGTGCTTGGTCGAGGCTTGGTTGATACTTGGTTGAGGCTTTGTCGAGGCTTGGTCGATGCTTGGTGAAGGCTTGGTTGGTTGATGTTTGGTTGAGGTCATGATAGTCAGGATAGAGTCAAATTCCCCCAATTGCTTATGTGACAGGGAGAATTTTTGATAAATTTAGTTTGAGAGGGCAAGATCCTGATCTTCCATGTTGGAGGTTGGAATGTCAAAATGATTGACAGTGATGGAGGCAGTGGTTGGTAATGATGTGACCAAAGCAGCCAATGGTTGGGGGTCTTTGGGTTGGACCTTCACTACCTATAAGGCTTTGATTAAGGCTTGTTGATGTTTTGGAGAGTTTTGTATGAGGTCATATAAAGATGTCTTCACAGAGGTTGGGCGAAGTTGTTTCACCTTGGGGTCATGAATTGGTTTCAAAAAAGTTGGTCGAGATGTACCCAAAATTGAAATCTTGGGTTTTGATGGTTGAGGAGACTTGACGAATGGATATGTTTGAGGGAGAGAAACATTCTCTTTCCCTTTATCCTACATGGTTTGTGACCTGTTGGCCACATTGATGGTGTTGATTTTAAACAAAGGGGTTGAAGGTGATATAGGAACCATAGTCTTGCGTTGAGATCTTGATTTAGGTGATGATGTTTGAGAGGCCTAGGATGGTGTCGATGGTTTGGTTAAATAGTGGTCAAGAGGATCCTTGGTGAGAAAGGTGTCCTTTTTGAAGTGTTAATGAATGATAACTTCAAGAGCACAATAATGACCAGTTTCATGTACAAGTGTGTGATGATATGCACAAAATTTAGTGTCATCGAACCAAGATGGCCTTGATCCAGGAGTTGATGAGTGGGACAGTGAAGAGGTTTGGGAGACATGAGATGGTGTATCCTCAACAAGAGGTGTGTCTTTATTGATGAATTGGTAGATGGCAACCTTAAGGGCACAACAATTTTCAATGTCATGCCCAGGTGTGTGATGATATTGGCAAATTTTGGTGTCATCAAACCAAGATGGTTTTGGTCCGAGACATTGAAATGGTTTGATAGGTGGAAGAGTGATGTTAGAGGATTACAAAAGTCAGTGTAATAGCAAGGTGTAAGAACCTTCTAATGGGTCTACACTTTGTGTTGCAGTAAAAGTTGACAACTTCAGTTTAGATGTTGTCAAGGGAGTGTTTCATATCATCCTTTTCTTTGGTGGTTTGCCCGACGCGTAGATGACACTTTTATGGTAGGGGGCGTTGGATGTTTTGAAGGAGGTATGTTTTTTTTAGGTGTTGGTAGTAATGGAGGTGATTTGTTTTTATTGGGTAAAGGGAGCAAAGGAGGTAACTTTTTGTTGATAGGTGTTGGAGTAGGAAGCACTCCTTTTAAGGTGGATGGATGAGGGCCCAAAATGGAGGGCAATGATGATGGTGGGGGAGAAGTTCTCCGATGGGGTTTAGAAACCTTCTTAGGTTTAGTGTGGGGACTACTATTGTGAGGGGTGAGGTTCAAATCAACCTTCACCGAATCTTCTTCAGTCGAAGTGGGTGACACGATGAGTTCCTCTCTCAACGGAGAAGGGATTGGATATTGTGGCTCTTCGAGAGGGCAGAGCATAGGGATGGTCATGGCTTCTGCATGTGGTTAAGGTGTAGAAAAAGTATGATCCCCCATTGATGATAAGAAGGATGAGGGCGAGGATACTGGCATTGGTATGGTCAAGGCATCCTCTAATATAAGAGAGGTCGATGGAGAACTAACAAGAGAGGATGATTTTTCCACCTGTTGGAGAGAAGTGGGAGAAGAAGAATCTTCCACTTGTGAAGGACCAATAAGTTGACTAACCTCTTGAGACTGTGAGAGAGGTTGGTCAGGCATAAGAGGAGAGACCGTGTTGACTGTGCATATATTACACTCTTGGGAGTCATCAGTCATGGTCTTCACATTGTTTTGGCTAGGGGATGTTTAGGAAAAGGTTGTCTAAATATGTCAATGTTTTGATTGGGTGCCACATTTGGGTTATCCAAGACTAGATCACCTTTATCTATCATGTCTTGTATAATGTTTTTGAAAGTTTTGTAGTTGTTTATGTCATGGCCCTGGACACGGTGATAATGACAAAAGTCATTTTCCTTGTACCATGCAGGGATAGGTTTTATGGGGTCGAATTGAGGTGGTCAAATTTGAGGGAGATTGAGGACCCCCTATTTAACAAGTTTATCCAACACGGATGCGTATGACTCTCCTAGTGGAGTATATTGACATTATATATACCATTATTGGAATTGTTTGGTGATGCTTTATGATGTGGAAGGTTGAGATTGGTTAATTATTATTGAAGATGGTGATCTAAAGACCACAGTGTTTGCCAACTCCTTGGATTTGGAGTGGGAATAAGAAGCTCTGGAAGAAGGGTCATTTGATTTGGTGTTGGGGTTTTTACTTCACAATTTGACTTTGTTTTCCTTGACAGCACGTAGTTCAAGCTTCCTAGCCATAATGAAATCTTTGTCAAATGTGCAGAATGTTTGGACCCATAGAGTAGATGAAATATGTTTGGCACATGCCTGTGAAAAGAGCTCGATGAGCTCGGGTTGAGGTAAAGAAAAGGAGAGTTGGTTGATTAAGCCTCTCTAATGGGCAATAAAATCAACTATAGATTCATCATCAAACTATCTGATAGAGTATAGGTCCATGATTGAGACATTTTTGGTGATGTTGATAGAAAAGTGGTCAAAGAAAAGTTGAGCTAGTTGGGTGAAAGAAAAGATAGAATGACTAGTAAGGGAGCTATATCAATCGAGGGCAGCACCAAAAAGTGACATGGGGAATGTGCATAGCAATAACACATCATCATGTGTTATGAGATAACAAGCATGCCTAAATGCTCGTAGATGTTGTTGTGGGTCTTCCTTACTCTGGAAGTGAGTAAACTTGGAAAGTTCCCACTGACTGGGATACGGTCGAATTGGGACTGAGGGATGAATGGGTTCATTACAAATCTGTTCGTATGAGAGAACATTTCTTGAATCGGAAATGGAGGTCTCAAGATTAGACATTTTGTCCATCAACATTTTGATTAGATCAGTTGATAGATTTATGGGTGGGGTGCCCCCTAGATTGTAAGGCACTTTGAAGGTATTAAGAGGGGTGTATAATGTAGTTGGTTGTGTTTGTATAGGCGCAACATATTGATAACTAGTCATCAGGGCAGACATTGAAGCTAGGGGTACTTGTGTCATGGAGTTAGAAGGCACAACTAGGCTTGATGTTGCCAGAGTTGGTTGGATGGTGGCAACATTAGCCAAAGGATGAGTAGCCACCCTAGTGTTGATGGGGGCAAGAGTAGGTGGGATGGAGACAAATAGGTTTTGGAAAGGGGTAGAGCATTGTTGGATAGTTTGTGGTTGATGGGGGGCCAAAACCCCAATGGAAGTGGGCCCAGAGATAGAAGAAGAAGCCACACTTTGAAGATTAGTCATGGGCAGGTTATTAGTTGAGGTGATGGCCTGGATGTCTATGGGTTGAATTATAGACACTGTTGATATGACTACCGTTTCAACTAAGGAGGTTGGCCTCCCATAAATTGGGTTGCCTAAAGAGTCTCGTGTTTGACTTCTCATGAGATAATATTGAAGGGCCTTGACATTGAGGTCAAGGAACCTTTCAAAGTCTTGGTCCCCATCAAGGATAATAGGGGGCTGAGTTGGGGTTGGTAGGGTAGGAGTTCATTCAATCTCTAAATGATACTCCATTAGAGGACTTGTTATGGAGGGTGAAGGTGGAAGTGGTTGTTGCCTTGCATGGTCGATAAGAGTCTTGGTTTGACTACGTGTCAAAACCATTCAAGGCAAGAGGTTCAGGTTTTAGAAAATGTGTACTTCAGCTCCAGAAAACCAGAAGGTGTGTTTGACAGTTGAAAGGTTAGGTTTTTGGCTTGCTAATTTGAAAAAAAGATTTTGACAGTGACCGACATTGGTATAAAAAACCAATGCCAGTAAAAAAAAGTTGCCAACATCGATGGTAAAACTGATGTCGATTACTATGTTGATGGGAAGGAAGAAAAAAAGGTTTTGAGTTGTTTGAAGCTCAGAAAAATGCGTCCTCACCAGCTCAAAAATTTAGATAAAGGCAGAAAAGAAGATGAAGACAAGCATACCCTAAATGTTAAATCCCTAAGAATAAATTTTTAGAGTCGTGTTGGCTTATGCCTTAGAAGAGTGTGTGAGAGGTTGGCTTTTAGAACGGGTCCTAGAAGAAGTAGTCTAAGGTTGGTTTTCAATTAGTTTTGGTGCTCAAGATCTGTGTTAGGTTTTATACATGGCCTGGTGCTAAGGAGCGAGCTCCTCTCACTTCACGAGCCCAGAGATAAGCTGGGTCACTTAGCCAGTATATACTTCCCCTAGAGTTTATACTCTACCAGAGAATAGAGTGGGCTCTCCCCTTGGTAGTGAAGTCTAAGTGGGATTACCAGGAAGGGTAAGGTATCCACTAGGTGATGAAATGCTAGTCGGGCCTTGTCTTAGGTATGTTTATATGTTTGATTGTGAAAGTGGTCTGGTCGTGTAACATAAGTGCACTATGATTTATTCATAATGTGCTTTTAATTACTAGATGTGACAGCTAAGTATGCATTCAGGTAGAAATGAGATGCAATAGATTTTAAGCCCAAATAGACATGTTTGTTTGGATGCAGACAAGTGGAGAAAAGGTTGAAGAGTATGAGTTTTACTACTCTAAGATGCAGAAAAGAAAGAAAAAGAAGGATTATTTTTAACTTTGATGATGGTGTCTTTTTGAAAGGGATAGAAGAAAAGGGTGTAACAAGAGACCTAATGCACCTATATGAAAAGTTTATTTTTAGAAGAAAAAGGATGAACCCAGGGAAAATTCCTAGGGTCCCACCGGGCGTGCCAGAATGTTTCTAACTATTTTTCACTTTTCCACATTCAAAAGATGAAAGAAACTAAGATAATGGTCAAGGGTTTGTATGTACCCAAATGAAGTTTGCACACTATTATCTAGATGTTGTAGGGACTCCTCTTTGGCTGTGGAGGATGAAACTTATAGAAGAAAGAGACTCAAACACAGAGATTGTTAGATAGAGATAAGGTGGACTGCCAAGCGATATGCTCGGTCCCAGAAGTGCAAAGACTTCCTTGAGGGATGACAATCCACTGTTAATAAGTAAAAGTGTTGAGAATGAAGAAATGACAAATGACTAGCAAAGAGGAAATTAGATAATGCATACCTATTTCTTTGTAGTTGGTCTGCCACAGTCACCAATGTCAGTTGTTCTGCTGACGTCAGTTGATTAAAGTTACTGACGTCGATTAGTCTGCCAACATTGGTAGGAGCACTGGTTGATGTCAGACTGGGCAATGGCCTTAGATGAGTTTTGGATGAGTTTCAGCTCTGTTTGTGGTCAACAGAATAGTTTGGGATGTCTGTGGGAGTTTTAGTGGCTTGTGCTAGGTTTATAGGGTAGAAAGTGTGGCCTGAAAGAGGGACCAGATGGAGGACAGTGATGAGAGGGAGACAAGGGTGAGAGAAGGCTTTTCAGCCTCTCTAAGAAGAACATATTGGGTTTGAAAGGAGTCTGGGTCTGTGCAAGGGATGTAGGACAGTGGAGAGGGTCTTTAGGAGGAACAAAGGCAGGGGATAGGTTGTCAAGATGGGTTAGGATAGAAGACAGGCTTTTCAGCCTCTCAAAAATAAGTTTGGTCAGGTCTAGTCTAGTTGATAGCCAGGTCTGGGTGATAATACTTAGAAGTAATGAAAAGAAGCTAATTGCTTATACATTCTAAATACATTCTAAATTACTGAAATAATAAAAAGGGCAGAAGAATACTTACCTCCTACTTGGTGCAGAGCCAGAGGTGTTTGAGACGCTTGTCCCTATTGTGTCTGTAGCCAGAAGAGCATTGGTTAAAGTATGATGATTGATTTCAAAGAGTTCCTATTGATGTCTAGGTTTGAGAGCCAAGAGAGGAAGAGAGGTCAAATTTTGGGTCTATGATCGATTGATTTTGTGTTATGATTTTAGCATCCTAGGGGTGTGATTTTAGCATCCCCAGGGTGTGATTTTAGCATCCCCAGGGTGTGATTTTAGCATCCCCAAGGGAAGATTATTCACCTTCAGGTTGTTTTAAGTGACCGATGTTGGCGATCCCACTGGCATCGACTGATGAGTAATCGACGTCAGTGGCTAGAAGATGGGAAAAAGGCTAAAATTAGCCTTCTACCCATTCTTTCAACTGCTAGGGTTAATTATCATTGATCAACAGTCGAAGGCAGATTAAATGAGTGTGAGAAGTTAGTGGAAGGGTTGAAATAGATCATAAATTGGTCATAGGGTGATGGGAGGTATCCAAGGAGAGGTATCCAAGGGTGAGGTGTCAAGGGTGATGTGTCATGGGTGAGGTGTCAAGGGAGGTGTTATTAATTTAAAATAAGTTATTATTTTAAATTAATATGTGTGTGGGTTAGGAATGTGTTAGAAGTGGACCAAGGGGACCAAGGGGGAGAGTCGACCAAAGGGGTAGACACGATTTTGGTGTCTACAATAGGTGAAAAGTATGTAGGATCAATATTTTAGATCAATCATCAAATTCCATAAGTTATACTTATTTATACACATACAATCCTATTATATATGGACACTACCATTGATTCTATTTTCTAAATATGATGCAGGTGTCTTGTATGGAATAATAATTAGATCTCGTTGTGAATAACTTTATTGTTCAAGTTTTTCTTTCAGCTTTATGATGATGTATTAAAATTTGGGATATAATTTTTTGAGGTTTGATAATTGATCAAAACTTAGTTATTAACCCTTATTTACCCTTAAAATGAGTTTAAATAAATGGGTTAGTGGGTTCATGGTGTCAATCTGATCTCAATGACCCCTCTGTCACAGAGCACTGCCTACATAGCCAATACTTCAAGGAAGGCCTAAGACTTATGTAATACTCCCATATGTGTGAGGATATGTGTGAATAAGTGTGTGATATAATATATGAATATGCATGATGTGATATAACTTTTAATTTTGAAAATATCACTCATAGGAGGCACTTTAAATGATTCAAACTTATAATATGATTGCTCATATGATTGATATGAAAATATGGATAAATAAGGTAGAGCATCTTGGTTTTGTAATTGATTAATTGAAATCATTAAAGTATTTTCTTGGTATTTTCTAGATGAGGAATGAGAAGTATTAGAATTGTATAATATAAACAGGCTAAACCAAAGGTTTTGAACATTTAAAATTTGGATGAATTTTGGAAAATAGAGACTAGATAAGGATATGGACACTACCATTGATGGTTTATAAAATACTAGAAAATGTGTATGGATATGAAACTGATAGTGAAGGATTTTTATCATTTTTTAATATTTATATCCACTATAGGAAACTTGGGTCATCATAATTATATATATCAGATAAAAAGGTAATTGTTTAGGTAGAGTGAGATGGTGAATGTAAGCCTTTTGGTAGCAAGGACATGTAGAAATAAAGGGTATATCCATTATTTATATTTTTTAAATGTATATGATTGAGATGCTATAAATATTTAATTTTAGTATCTACATCCCCATCCTTAATCTAGTAAAATGTAATTATGAAATTACTAGTTTGAGGTAAAGAAATGTGTACCTCGGTATATACAACATAACTTTTGCTTGAGCCCACTTTGAGTAGTTTTCCAGTGTGTGACCTATAACAAAGATTATGCTATAGTGTAAATAAATACATATAATATGAAATTTGAAATAATTGAAATGCTTTCAAATAAAGAGATTAAGGAAGGAGTACACTTGTGTGTCAATGAATATGTGTTTCTTCTTAATGCTTTGACTTGTTAAATATGTTTCCTTGTGAAGTGTTAGACATAGAAGAGGTTCAAACCTAAACATTGTATATTTCAAGAGGGAGATTGTAAGTTATTATGCCCCCAATCTGGTGTAAGGATGAGTTGTGACATAACCATTGAGATCATTATATCTCAATCACATGGTTCAAGTGTGAGTATATATAATATGGTGAGGGTGAGTGATTTAATCAATTCATCCTTTATATTTGGTGAAATTGGATGATATATTCACTTTAACCATGAAAAATGGTAAGGATTAATAATTTAATAACTTCAACCTATAAAATGAATTAATGGTTGTAGTAGAAAATCACTGATAACATTACATATTGGTGTAATTAGTGTGTCCTAGTGAATAGTATAATTAGTACTTTTTGTAATTTTTGATGAAATAACATGGAATATTCAATATTCACATATAAAATGTTCAATATGGAGTATGTGTCATAAATATGAAAAATCATGTTTCACATTTATGAAAAATTGATGCAATGTATATCATTTTAACCCAAGTGTATATCTAAATCATGAAATTGAACTACAGATTATGAAAATCTGGAGTTCATGTCTTTAATACATGAACCCATTAAAATATGAAGGTATTGAGTAATGTTTAAAATTTGGAGCTTATGCATTTATACCATGCCCTCATTGAAATCTAGAAACTATGAAAATGTAGAGATCATGTTTATATAACATGCCTCCATTGATATACCCTCCATTTTTAGGTGAGGGAAATAAAATATTATAGGTACTATTGATGTGGGTTTTATACAAGCCAAGGATTATTAAAATAAGGTCCCTAAAATTTTAGGATCAATGAAACTTCACTCAAAGGAACTAGTTATGGGTCTTGATTTTATGAATAACCATGTCGTGTAATAATGGTGTGTGGAGTGGATATTAAATACAGATAGTTCATATATGACATATGTATGGATATTAATTAAAGTGAATGTATGGATATAACGTAAGGTGAGTCTATCAAAAATTAAAAAAATAGAAGGGTAAGGTATAAAATATAGGGCTCTATGATTTAATGGGTTATTAAACCCTTCCAAGATGAATCACTACACTAGGCCAAGAATATGTTAAGAAATAATGTCCACTGTAGATTAAATAAAAGCACAACATACAATAAAACATAGTGAAGATTTTAAATAAATAATTTCAATTATATTCAATGACCATAATCGAATATGTTTTCAATATCAAATTACCAAATGCATGCTATGTCACTAACAAATTGTAAATATAATTTATCACCAAATAATTGATAAAACTAACAAAATTGTTCAATATTATCTCTATAAGAAAACATTAACTTAGCTTATAATAGATTATATTAACTCAATTAAAATTATTTAATGAATAATAGAAATTTTTAAGATAATATTTTTTTCACACACACTCATAGAATTGTCCTAAAAAAACTTTATTCATTTTCATTAAATTACAAAATTTATCCACAAAAATAATAAATAAAAGACATGTTTATATAATTATTGGATGGGGTCATCCTTAAATTTTGTCTAAATTATAAGATAAGACTATTTTTCCATGTATATTATGCATGTTTTATATAAAAAAACAAGTCTTATTCTAATTCTTTTCTCATGCATAAATACATAAATAACATGTTCCAAAAGAGAACTACAATTATTGATCATAGAGTCTGTGTGGTATTAGGTGTTGAAATTATGTTGTAACTAAATTGAATTGTAGTTTGAGCTAGGTAACTTCAAATAATAGGAACATGAATTGTCAATGTATAAAATGCTTTCATTTTTATCATGACTGAAGTCCATGAAATAATTATTATAGTTGTAACTATATTTGGTCTTAATTGTACATGTAAAGGATTGGTAACATGAGGTAGAATCACCATCATTAGTCCTATTTGAGTATAAACCATTGTGTACTTGGGAAAAGAGGAATTGGTCATCAAAACTTAAGATCATGCAAATAAAGATCCCAATTAAGTGAATAACCATTCATGTTGATTTAGATTTTCATATCCATTTACACATTTTGTAAAATAAATTTTAATATATTAAAAATTGATGACAAAACTTTTAAAGAATATGTGAATTTTTTTAGTAAATTTATGTGTATCTTTGTTAAGGCCTTGAAATAACTACTTAATTCTTTAAAATATATAACCTTATCCTTAGAAAATATAATTAACTAGATTATCTAGTAACTAGTACCAAAAAATATGCTCTCAACTTCTCCTTTGAAATTTTTATAAGTAGTTATCAATAGGCTTTAAAATAAGGTTTTGTGACCACTTATCCCTGTGGGTGTATATACCAATTATGCACATGTCACCAAGAATTCGGATTTCCTTTTTATATTTACTAGTAATTTTCTCAACTAACTCTTTCAATTTTTTGTGTCATTACATGAGTGGAATTATATTTTCCATTAAAAAAAATTGGCCAAATAAATTTCCAGGTGACGTAGCAAGTTAAGGTGTTGATATTGCTTCTACCTAGTTGATTTATCAAAAAAAATGTAGTTTATCATCCAACTTATTTACTAATTGATAACAATTAACCACATTATTCCATTTATTAGAATCATAATCACTAAGAGTGGTGGGTAAATCAGTGTACCAAAAATTTTCTTTCAATTATATCCAATAATTCATGAACTATGAAAGCAACATTGAGATACATCAGTGCATAAAGACTATTCACATGAGCATAACACAATAAAACACACATATGAGTGGGAAAAACATTAAGCATAAGAAAATACATTATGATCCCTAATAATGGAATATATTCCTATTAAAAAATAAATAAAATTTGTTTAATCACTAACTCAACTTGGAGCACCACCCCCAATGAAGTCAAGCACCAACTTGACTAGGCTTTATCAACCACCCACTTATAAAGAATCACCAATTTCATAAGTGACTCCATACAAAGTCAACAAACTTAATGAATTTTGATCACCACAACTCTCATCTGCTATTATGGTCCCATTTCAAGGCCTCCTTCTACTCTCATACGAAATATTTTATTCACTTATGTTTTTTTTTTTTCAAATAGGTCTAAAATGCCTTGTATATATACAAGTCTCATGATCACACACCACTTAGTCAAACACACACCTTAAAAAATTTAGGTTGACCATATAATAGGTATTATAACATATTATGAACATTATTAAAATTAAATTTGGACCCCTTTTAGTTTTTAACAACTCAATTAGGCCTCATTTCTCTTTTTGGTCTCATGGAGACCTAGTTGCATTAGGTTTATCTTCTTAGCATCAATGGTTGATCCTCTTGGGCCCAGATGGACTTCGACACATTTTTTTTTTTAATAACTTATATAATGACCTTTAATGAACTTTTTCATGATTTTTTATACCTATATCATTTGATAATAACATAAAATATCTTTTAGAACAAATTATCCTATTATGCCTATGTACCTCAAAAGTTTGTCATGCACAAATGAAGCTTAAACACCCTTGAGATATTGAATTAAAATAAAAAAAATTATATAGGTTATCAATGACCTTATGTTCATCACCAAATTATTTTAAAACATTTACTCATGAGATAAAGGCTCAATAACATCTCTACAACTTACTCACTCAGAACTGCCAGTTCACCTCAAAGACAAGTCATGGTGACATAAACCTCAAACACCTATGTAGATGCTTGTAATGGATATTTATGAATTTAAATGGTAACATGATATATAAATATCATATTCAGATATAAATATCATATGGTCTAATGTCAAATCTTGGTCTTGCAAACCAATTTCTTGACCTTATATCACATAGTCTTATCTGAACTAAAGATGCCATTTTGTGAGCAAATTTTTCATCATATTCATTGACCTATAAAACTTATTAAAAAAATTGAAATTAATTAAAATTAATAAATAAACTATTAATACACTTTTTTTCATCAATTTGACATGATTTTACCCTCAAATCCATCTTCACATCTATGTGTGGGTTTTGCACTATTTGCACCATTTGGTATGTCTATTATTGGCTAACTTGGATGACCAAATTAGAAAATTTTATGACTATAACCTATCTATAAATCATAATGGACATGAAAAATTAGACTTTTTCTTGTTCTCCCATCCATTTTTTTATCAATATAACTTTTGAGAGCTATAATAATTTCTTGATAAATAAGCCTATATCTATGCATTTTATCTCTCATCTGACTAACCATTAGCACTTGGGTGTACTTAGGAGATTTTGATACATGATAAAATATATTTATAGTCATTTTAATCCATTATAATCTTATTCTATCAATATATTTCACATCACGTCCTTATTACAATTTTAGGGAGGTTTAACATAGGTTTTAGTGTTAATGATTATTCATAAAGGACTGCCCCTTAAATCCAAAACCAATGCCTAAGATCTTACCTAGGACCCTTACCCATATATAATTAAAATATCAAGTTCCCATGTAGAGGTAACACATTCCAATTAATATTTTAAAGTGCTTCTCAGTTCTTGAGACCTCATTCTATGAACTAAAGAAGGCCTAAAACATTGACTCATGTAATATACTTTAAACCATGACCTAAATTTTTTTGAATATGCATAAAAAAACCTATATCACATTTTTACATGTTAACATATTCATAATTTCCTTGAAATATAATCTTCATACCTCATTAGTCCAAGTAGGTTATAAGAGAGGTCTAAATATAGGCTTAGTCTAAAGTTCCTACCCTTATAGGCTCACCATAAAGCTCTCATTAATGATTCAATGCCTCACATACATCATAAAATATTTCCATACAACATTCACATGCCTATGTTCATTCATTTTCATGCACATACTTCTTTATGTCATGACTAGACTCATGCCTAGGCTTCCTATGCACTTTGACATCAATGACCTATACCTTCATGCAAACATAAGACATTAGTCTACCTCAAATTATCTCTTAGTTTCCTTCAAATTATCTCTTTTTCTCATTACATCATTCTCTCATGATAACACTCTCTCAATGCATTTTATCGCATCATATACTACTAATTAGGCTTAGTCACCTTTGACATCAACCTTCATAAGATGCACCTTTGACATCAATAACAATGCTCAACAATATCCCCCTTTGTCATTGTTGGAAGCCACTCTTAGACATTATTTAAAAAGATAATTTATACCTCATTCTAAAATATTCCCCCTATGACATAAATGATAAAGTGATGTATGCAACTTCTTGAATCACACCTCTTATAACCAACACACTCAATACACAAGATTATGAATTTATGAAGCACCCTAAAAAAATGATCCCCTATCTCCATTCATACCTTCTTGGCACAATTTACCTAATCTTAGAGTTAATGAACCACGTAATTAGCTCCTCATAATTACTTAACTTCCTTAATGACTAATATGGGTAAGAGTTACACCTAATTCCTATCTTAAATGTTCAAAAGTTGCCTTTAGAAGTGGCTTGTCAAAATGTATGAAATATAATCATTTTTAGAAACATATTCAAGTTTAACACTTTGTTCACTTACTTGATATATTAGGAAATGATACCTAATGGGAATGTGCTTAGTAATTAAGTTCATGGTAGGGTTATTTGAGATGCTTATATAACTTATATTTTTATAATAAATAGGGCTAAGACTATCCTACTCTAACTTGTAGTTATTTAAGGTTTGTCTCATCCATAGGAAGTGAGTACAACATGAAGCCACTACAATGTTTTAACATCAAAATTATATAATGCCACAGATGGTTGCTTCTTACTTATCCGTGATGCTAGGCATTTTCTTAAGAAGAATGATACCTTAAGATACCACAAGCCAAAATCCATAGTCCCCTTAAGATACCTAATTATCCTTTTGATTGCTTACAGATAATTTTCCTTTGGGTCTTCTTGAAATCTTCCTATAAGGCCTAATGTTTACATGATGTCAAGTCTAGAGTAATTATTTTATATAAAAATTCTAATCATTGACCTATATGATTTTTGATAGACCTTTGGAGATTCATCTTCCATGCTTAACTTACACCTTGTGATCATAGGTGTAATAACTACTTTGAAATATTCTTTATCAAACTTTTTTGACTTCTCTCTTATGTGCTTAACTTGTGAAATAAATATATCTTTTTTTGATTGAATGATTTATAACCCAAGAAATAATGATAATTCTCCCAATATGGACATCTTAAATTCCTTCATCACATCTACAAAGGCGTTTATAATATTCTCACTGTTTACACCAAATATGATGTCATCCACATAGACAACTATTATCAATTGATCATCATATTTTGCCTTTATGTGCATATTACTATCTAAAACTCCTCTTTTGAATCCTTTGTCCAGTAGATACCTATCCAATCTGGTGTACCAAGCTCTAGGAGTTTTTTTTAGACTATAAAGAGCCTTTTTCAATCTACATAGTCCTTGTTACTTGATAGAGAGAAACCCTTGGGTTGCTCTATGTATTCCTCCTCTTCCAATTTCCCATTTAGAAAAGAAAATTTGACATTCATATGGTACAACTTAAACCCTTTGAATCCTATATATTATAGAAATAATCTAATGGCCTCCAATATTTATACTAGAGCAAAGGTCTCCTTAAAGTCTACCCCTTCAACTTATGCATACCCCTTACATACTAATCTAACTTTATTCCTAGTAACTTCTCTTTCTTCATTTAACATCTTCATAAACACCCATTTTGTATTAATGACATTCGTATCTTTAGGCCTAGGAACTAGTTCCCAAGCCTCATTCCTTTTTATTTGGTCTAACTCCTCATTCATATCACCTATCCAAAACTTTTCTTTGCTTACTTCTAAAAGGTTCTTAGGTTCAATATTAAAAAATAGAAAAACATTATCTTGATTTAGGTTACATAAAAGTCTTCTCCTTATTTTCATAACTACATTATTATTACCAATGATTTATGATTTAGGATCGTCTCTCTAAATTTGTCTTGAAGGTCCTTTAGAGTCTTGTCTTTCCTCAACTTCTTCTTCTTCCTCATCTATATGTATTAGTTCTTCTTCATTATTTAAGTCCAAATTTTTTATGTGTCCGTTGACTGTGAGTGTGATTTCTTAGAATTTGTCTTATCAATCTTCACATTGGTGATTTCCACTATATTTTGAAACATATTATTATATCATCTATATGTTGATCTCACTAACGAGTATCCCATAATATACCTTCATCATACCTAGAATCAAACTTAAGTATTTCTCATCTCTTTTGATGAAACATTTGCTTCCAAACACTTTAAAGTGTTCCAAATTAGTATGTTTTCCATTACATAGTTCATAAATATTCTTATTACCATTATTCCTTATCTATTCTCTTTTCAAAATGTATAATGTAGCACTCACTACCTCTCTCTAGTATCCACCAACTAACCTTAACTCATTTAGCATATTTCTTGCCATATCTTACACTATCCTATTCTTTCTTTCCACTACCCCATTATAATGAGGTGTATTAGCTTTTGAGAATTATCACCTTATCCCATGGACCTTAAAAAATTCATCAAACTCATGGGACCAAAACTATCTTCCTCTATCAGATCTCAAACATTTTATCTTTCCATTTTTCTCATTCTGAACAAGAGCCTTGAATTACTTGAATTATCAAGAGGGTTTGAATTTTATTTCAATAATGATATCTAAGTCATTATTATATACTAATTTATAAGTAAAATGAATTAACTATATCCTTGAATAATTTGGATCATTGTAGGCACAAAGATATCAGTGTGTATTAACTCTAAAGGTCTTGTAACTCCTTGGAATTAAACCTTCTTCTAGTTTTTTTACCATGTTGGCATGCCTTATAATGTTTGTTTATAGGTTTGGTGATTTTAGGAATGTTTTTCAAAGAATTATTAGATCCTATCTTGACCATATTTTCAAATTTTAAGTGGTGCAACCTTATATGCCATAGCCAACATTCATCTATATTGATCATAATGCATTTCTCCTTCTTGATCTCATTCAAGACATATTTATTATTCTTAGTCCTTTTAGCATTCAAATTGGTCTTCCTAATTTATCTCTCCTTATATCACACCCTTTTTCATGAAAGGTTAGTGTGTATCCTTGGTTATACATTTGACTTACACTAATTAGGTTATGTTTCACACCTTCTATATACCACACATTTTCTATCTTGGTATTCTCATCATCCAAACTCAAGTTACCCTTGCTAACTATATTGGTAGTTGTGTTATCTAAAAATATCATTATTCCTATAGAATTATTCTTTAATGAGATGAACTTGCTCTTATACCTTGTCAAGTGTCTTTAGAAACCACTATATATATATACCATTTCATGCCTTCATATTGAATATGAAAGGTAGTCTGAACTAGCATTTATTCTTCTCCTTTAATCTTCTATTCCTCCACCTTGTCAACAAAGTCTAACTTCTTGATCCAATTCTCAATGGTATGACCATATAGACTTTTATCTTGATTGATCATCATCATCATCTACTTTATCTTACAATCCCTTGCAATATGTTCTCTTTGATCATACTTATAGCATAGAATTTTTATTCTACTATAGATATGAGCATTCATCTTATTTCTCCATGAATTTATTCTAGCATGATGTCTACAATCAACAACCCTATGTCCATATCGATTACATGAGAAATAGTAGCCATTGAATGAATTCACATACCTTGCCTACCCATAGTTAAATTATGCACCTCTACCTTTGTTGTCTCTTGCAAGAATCATAAACTTTATGACCTATTGATGATCAATTTGAGTCTCATATTTGAGTGTTTATAAATAGGTCTTTGAGGTCAAACTCTCCTTGTTTTTATTTTGGTCTTATTCTAATCCAAGACCTATCGTGTCATGTAGGGACCTTTGAATATTCAAAATAACATTGAGAACTTCAATAATATTTTCAAATTTTTGATTTATCTTAAACATGACTATTTACTTATCCAATTATTCCTTAAAGGACTTCATTTATATTCTAAACTTGATATATTATTATTCATTGGTCTTAAGACTTTCAATGATAATCTCAATCTAAGTTTCCAATTGTTTGATGATCTCTTGATGTTTATTGGTATCGTTACTTAGTCTCTCTTCAAAGAGATTGATTTTTTTCCTCATAACTCTTAACCAATGATTTTATTTTTTGATTCTTCATTCTTTGAAAATTTAACTCCTCTATAACACTCAACAATTTTGCCTCAAGGTTCACTTCAACATCATCCATAAGACTTTTCCTTTTGAATAACCTATTTTGTTTATTTCTATAGCCATGAATAATTTTTCATTATTATCATGATCATTACTATCATCATCACTATCAGATGTACTTGTGTCATAATAGATGAGCTATTATCTTCTTTGGTATAGAAACTTCTCTTGGTCTTGAATGACCCTTTCTTGCCTTTATACTTCCAAAAAACCTTTTTAATTTTATTAGGATTATAGACATTCTTATCATTACCATGATGTTCATCATGTTTTCCATCATGATCATTCTTATCCTTGTTAGGACATTTAGCTATAAAATGACCAATCTTACCATAGTAAAAACACTTAAATGGAAACTTTTTTGACAAACATGGCTTCTATTTTGTCATCATCAATGTCAGTTTCAACATCATCCTTGGCCTTTTTACCTTATGAATTTTTCTTAGATTTGAATGTATATTCATTCTTGGAAGGTCTTCCATCACTTTTTCTCATTTCATAGGCAGTCAAGATTCTATAAAGATCATACATTTGTAGTATGTTAAGATCTTTGATCTCTTCCATATTAGACACATTTTAATAAAATTAGATGTTAAGGATCTTAATACCTTTTCCACTATTATTGATTATTCTAACTTTTCTTCTATACCTTTGATGGAATTTACCACTTCATCTACTCTTAAAAAAATAAGATGAAATGGTTTCATCCTCCTTCACTCTCAAAATTTCAAATTACCTTTTCTGGGTTTGTAACTTTACCAACTTGATTTTGGTGTCTCCTTAATAGATGGTTAAAAATTTCCCAAATTCCTTTGTCTGTATCACAATGCATGACCTTTACAAATTATTCCTTTAAAATACCATAGAGGATGCAATTCATTGCCTTGGATGTGCTCTCAATTGCCTTCTTATATGTTGAATTAGTTAGTGGTGTAGAAGGTGGAGTGAATCCATCAATAACACATTACTATATGTCATATCCTAAGAAAATTAGATGATTATTTATTATAATTCTACAAAATATATATTTAGTTCCAATGAAGAGAGGATCCTTATTAGTTGAGAAACCTTATTATACTTGATGACTAGACATGCTTGTGCTTCTAGGATCTCCTTTAAACTAATAGGCCTACTTAAAAGGACCAAGATATGATAACAAATTTTGGAATAAAAATCACTAAGAGGTAGGGGTGAATCAATGTACCAAAAACTTTATTTCAATTATATCCAATCATCTATGAACTATGAAAGCAACATTGGGATCTAGTAATGCATAAAGACTATTCACATGAGCATAAAATAAAAAAATACACATATGAGTGGGAAAACCCTCAATGGGAAGAAAACCTACTATGATCCATATAAGTGGACTATAATCCTTATAAAAATATCAAATTCTATTGAGCACCAACTCAACTTGGAGTACCAACCTCAATGAAGTCAAGCACCCACTTGACTAGGTTTTAGCAAGTGCCTACTTGTAAGGAAATAACAAATCCCTAAGTGAATAAGAACCAACTCAAATACCTCATTAATTTGGTCACCACATCTATACTCTATTGTTATGGTCTCATTTTAATAACTCCTTATCTACCAAGAAATATTTTATTCGCTTATGTTTCTTTTTTCAAATATGCCTAGACTGCCTTGTATATATACAATTATCATAGTCACACACCACTTGGTTGGACACACACCTTCAAAATATTAGGTAAGCCATACAATAAGTATTAAAATATATTATTAACATAATTCAAATGAAAATTGGATCCCTTTTGTTATGTAACAACACAGTTAGGCCTTATTTCTCTTTTAGGTCTTATGGAGACCTGGTTGCATTAGATTTATCTTCTTAGCATTAAGCTTAATCCTCTTTGGCCCATATGGCCTTATCTAAGGTTGATGCCTAAAAGTGTAAAAATGTATTTCGTAGTGTTTAATAAACATTACTTATTTTTTAATTTAGATAATCCAATGTATGAGTTTTAGGATGTGATAATCTTGTTATCTTTGGTGGAATAGAGGTATAATAAGTGATTATGTCACAAATTTACATTAGTTGGTGGTTGGGAGCCATCGTGTCCTAATAGTTGATATTCAAATTTGAAGATAAAATATGATATTTTAAGTGAATTATGATCAAACCTAATTCTAAAGCTAAGCTAATATAAGTATTCATAATGAAGTTAATCTAAGGTGAATTGATAAAAAATGAGTAAAAGGTAGGGTAAGGTAGAAAATAGAGGTGTTGTTGATCTTAATTTCAAACACTATGAAAGTTACAATTTAATTTGAACATGAATTTAACCAATGTGAGACGTCAAGTAAAATAATAAAAAATCCTATCACACATTATTCAAACATGAAAGGATGGTATGAAAATATACAAATAAGAACAAAATTTACTTTAAGAATTTCACCCCTACAAGAAAATAACATTAGCCTAGATGAAACAAGAGTAAAGAAAGTGAAGTAAACCTAAGAACTTTCAATTAATCTAACATTAGCACAAATTAGTAACTCTACATTTAAATATGCACATCTAAAATTCATAAGAACCATTCAAATCTGAAAATAAGACTAGAGAAATGAGAGAGAAAACATGATAGCAATTCACACAAGCAAATGTGGACAAAATTTGTAGAACTCCTTGATTATACTAATTTACTCAAAAGTTACATAATAGTTTTATGCTCAAAAACTCCCTCCTTTTACAATTGAAAATACCCATTTTAAAAAGACAATTCACGAGGTATTTTTGGTTAGTCATCTAAAATATTAAGGATAACTATCCTTTTACAATCAATCTAGTACCTTTTAGACATTCTGAAATAACTAACCTAGAGACAACGTGCTTTTCAAATTGCACTCACATTTAAAAAAATAATATTATATTTTCAAAAATATATAATGTCTTTATGAATTCTAATATCCTAAGTCAACATGGATTGACATTTAAAACCTTGTATTGTTGCATTATTTTTCCTTTCTTGAAGGATCTTCATTCTATAATGTAACTCATTGATAAGATGGAGGTCAACAATAGCCTTCATGAAGAGTCCATTTTCTTGATCCTCTAGGTTATTGAGATCCTTCTCAACTCTTTCTAATGACTACTTGATGCTTCTAGTATCTTCTAACTTCTATTCAAATGACAAGAGTAATCCTATTATCTTCTTGTTATCAACCCCTATCTTCCATTGTCCTTGATTTTTTACTTTCTACATGAATTAAGTAGTTCTATGATTGAAATCCTCATCAGTGATAAAGCCCAATGGACTAATTATGGTAGGATATTTGATTATGCTATCCAATATATGAACACATTATCTTCCTTATATTTTATATCCTTGGAAATGTCCTCCATTTATTTTCACTAGTTTCTTAGGGATTTGATTTTATCCTGTAATATAGCCATAGCCATATTAAGGTGGGCTAGGTTGATTATTCTAAACTTAGGGATTTGATTTTTGGTCAAGACCTTAATCAAATCCTTCACTTTGTAATTTTAGGCTTATAATTATCCAACTTGGAATGTAACCATGATACTTTGTTTATTTACTGCATCCTTCCTAACACTGATTGATTTGATGGAACTAAAAAAATCATCTATGGTGTACTCAAATTATTTGAACATGTCCTCTAAGATTGAAAATATATATTTTCCTTCCAAATTATTATTTAGTTATATTATGACATTGATAGCTATTTTTAATTTCTCTAATTATTTATAAGCCAATTGAAGAATGCTTTCCTCAAAGGTAGGATTTTTACCTACCCTTTGCCCTATCACTAAAGTTAAACCAATAAATGGTTCCATTTTTTTAAAAGTGAACTCCTCTCTACCAACCATGCCCTTCTTCTCAATTACCCTCTTCAAATTGGTAGTTATTTGGTCAAATTTGACACCAACTAAATATTATGTTACTTTTGGAGCTAGAGTCTCTATTTGTGCTCCACTTGATTCTCCTAAAGAAGCCATCCTTCTTTCATCTTAATTTTGTAGAACTAGGATCCATGGCTTGACCTCCTCATGCTCTAGGATATTTATGGCCTTCATCATTACCCAATGGTATTGTGTAGTAGTTACTTTCTATAGTTTACCATAGATGAAACATTCAGGAATGGTTAGACCATGAATCAAATTTTATTCAATAAAGAGGTTAACTTCACTCAAAGAAGGAGTGAAAGTCACCTTGGGATTCATATCCTTCACTAGAACAATTGTTAATTCATATTTTATCTTAAGGTGTTTATATGAACTACATCCAACACTTCCTTTCCCTTCTATTCCTTTATTTCCTCCATTTCATCATCTTTAGAATCATAGGCTAATGATAGAGTTTTTAGGGTAGCTTTAATGGTGTCATTAGGGTTCAATGCTACTATGTGAGCCTCTTCCATTAGTGATCCTTGTTCCTCTATTTTTGATAAAGAAGATTCAATTTCATTACATCTTATCTCCTTCCAATTTCCATTTGCCATCTCCTTCCTTTTCCTCCCTTTACATCTTAGATTTTGGATTGATGTTGTGATTTTTTAATCTAATGGTGATCTTATAAAATGAAAAGAATTTTGTGTAAATTGGGTCAAAAGGAATAGGCTGGTGATCATTAGGTAAATTTATTCCTTTATCCTTTATATGTTTCTTAACCCTTGTGTGGGATCCCACTACCTTAGCTCATCAATGTGAAGATTGAATGAGGTCTTGTGTTTTGAAATAGCCTTATTATTATCACATGATGTAAACACAATTATATGATTTTTTATGGGGAGGGTGTGAATAAATACCTTACCTTTGGTATTGAAAGACACATCTATTCCATCGTAGATTTGGTAAACTACTTCTTTCTCTACCAGCTTATTTGGCACATGGACTGGTAATCTGAGGGGAGTGCATTATGTTCCCTTAATATTGATGATTTTACAATTTTTATATAGCTATATATCACCTATGGATTTAATATATTTATTTATTAGGGGGTTGGCTCTCATCATTGGGCTCCCTATGATGGACTCATTAAGGGAAATATAGACACAATCACATATGAATTAGGTATGATCCTTGTACTTAAAGATATGTAATTTAGAGTAATACTATGAGATAGTATGTGTACTATCATGTGACCATTCCCTAAGGTTTTGGATCTTTATTGTGGTAAGGATTTCATCTAAGAGATATAACATCATTTAAAATTGAGCCCTACTCTTCTTGATTGTAAAAAAATGTCTATTAAAATAGGTGATGATTACTACACCAAGAGGAGGGGTTACCTATTTCTTGACCTTGAAGTATACTAAAGGGACTGAAATCTTGTCTACATATATAGTGGATTAATTTTCACATAAAATATTCATCATTTTCATGATCATTCTTATATCAAGTCTAAATTGACCAATGGGGATGTTATTATTGAAGTCAAAAAACACTTGGTTTCTAGAATATAGCCATAGTGAAAGGATGCTCTTTAAATAATTATCTTTGACCCAATTATTGATTATGGTTAGGTCTACTTGGGGTTTAGCTAATTTTTAATATTTTTAAAAATCTATGGTATAAATATAATCAATTTTCCTAAATCTATGTTCATGAACAATCATGCTCTTATCTATTTTTCCATCTTTAAAAATTGGAGCAAGGATATATATGTAATGTAGTACCTAAACAACTGCATAGTGTAGGCCTACCATCTGGATGGTGACAACATTATAGCACCTTATTTTTTATACATAGTATTATCTTCCTCTCTTTTGATGGGATGTTGGTTCTTAATGGTCTAAAATAAGCTCGACCAATTATTGTCCCCTATGTTTAGAGTTGTAGCATTAAACTATGTGTCCTTGAAAATTATTTGTTTTACATATAAGGTCAAATAAAGTTCCACATCCTCTTTACAAACATTTTTTTGGGATGTCATGACTGTGAATTTCTCTAAATTATTTTTTAGTAGATTTTACTTCACCTTTGGATAGATTATTCACGTACAGGTGATAATTCAACTTTCTTTGGCTTGGTCACAATGAGCATAGGGTTAAATTAGGGTTATTTCACTTTTTAGGTTTTTTTAAGGGATTATTAGTGATTTAATGGTATAATATAGTTTAATTTATAATTTTCATTCCTTGGATCTCAATTATATTATGTATTTATACCTTTACATTTATCATGTCCATAAAATATTTAACTTGGCATATTATGCTCATGTGGTTCTGATGTGGCATCACCATGGCATCTTGATCATTAATATTTTAAATATGATCATTTGACACTTTTGGACATGTGTCAATATTTTATTGGTTTCAAGATTTTTGAAATTTTTTCTTCACCTCACACTATTGGATCCATTTGCATAGATAAATGTAGTTTATTGATATGGATCTGAGAAATAAAATGCCATTGGTTACTTTGCTATATTACCCATGGTTGTGACACTTGTCACTTTTGCATTCATTTGAACTTTGTTAAAATGCCAACATTGATCTCACACTATCATATCATCCTCCCCTAGATGAACATGCTTTATTGATCTTGATCAATTACATCATGTTCCTTGATCTGTGTGCTAGTTATCAAAATGTGTACACATAAACATGTACCATCATTCTTTAGAAGATGCTTAGGTTTTAGTTTGTAGTTTGTTTGTGTCACTTGTCATCTCCACATTCACTCTTGAATTTTTAGCCTTCATTATGTACCATTAGATCTTGTTTGGTTGGTTCAACATGCTCCATCACATCTCAAACTGAAGGGTGGAATATCATTATCTCATCAACATTATTTCTCTAAAATTGTGACACTTCTCACCTTCTTGCTTATTCTGGGGCTTTGTTAAAGTTTTGACTTGATACACACTATCGATAATAATGTGTATACTTAGTGGCATACTATCAATCTTTGGGGACATGTTCAAGCTTTAATCATCCATTATGATCTTAACACTTGGCATCTATGTATTTTCTCTAAGTTGCTTTGAATTATCAACATCAATCTCTCACCATTGGATCATCTTCATCTAATCAATTTTGCTCCATCAAATTATATTTTGATGCATACTATTGGATCTTTGGTAGGGTTCCCATGATGGTAACACTTGTCACCTTCTTGATTGTTTTGGGGATCCATTGAAGTCTTGACTTAACATGTACTATTAGATCAATCTTGCCAGAGTAAATGCATATAATTGATACTACGGTCAATAAAATAAAACTAAGTCAAGATTGGGGAATATAAGGAACTTAGGTTAAATATTTTATACTAAGGTTTTATTCAATTTGATAAACATGATAAAATGTTAGGATACATTTTTTAGGCTAATCTCTAAAAACGTACAAAAGGGACCCCACGAATGATAAAATCTGTCATAAAGTTTTAGCCTAGGATTTTCATTGTATTAATAAATATAATTAGAAATTTAAGGTAAATTTTTTTATAATTTAAAAACAAGGGTCCCCATTTTTTAGAAATAGGGGTATTTTAACCCCAAAAAATGTGGACTTTTGGGAGAAACATAGTAATATAATAGAATTTAGATACTTTGGTTTAGACTAATAACGATGCTAGTTATTCCACTTGATCAAGCACCATTATTAAGATAAATTAATGGTTAGATCAAGTCTTATATATGTATAATAAGGGTTAAACATAAAAACATAGTCATGATGTGTGTGTTCTTTGATTCCACTTACTAATTACTATAGGATTTAGAGAACATATTCCAGATTCATGACCTTAACCATTAACATTGACTTCAAACATATTTAGATGTTCATTAAGAATCATGATTTAGCTCAAGGAAGCCTTGGGCATTATATAATACTAGTCAAAAATCTATAGCCCTAATAGAGACACCTTTGGCTCCACTCGAGGACTTACTCCACTACCAACCAGGCATCCATAGACCCAGTGGATATTACCATAATCACCTCTACTTTGAAATCCTCTTGGTTTTTTTAATAAGCTCTTATTTTTGTATTTTTAGATATTTTGACTTTTTAGCAAAGGTTGGGAACCAAATTATCCAAATTTTGGGATTTGGTCAAATGTTTGATTTTTAGATAGTCATCCTTGGCCATAAAATTTATCCCAAGAAATTAATGTTTTTAAAGTGCAATCATGACTTTGTCCTAATAATTCAATCCTTCACCATATATGTGTAATCCTTATTATAACCAAAATTAAATCAGAGCAAGGATTAAATCTCAAGGAATAATTAATATACTTATTAGTCTTTCACTAGTTTCTCTAAACTATAACATGAGGTTCACATTTCAACAATGTGTAATCAACCAATGTCTAGGAGTCATGTACTTTTGATTGGTGGAGTTCCATTGAGAAATCATATGAATTTTTAGCTAAGGGATATCTAGAACAAACTTATTAGAATCAAGGAACAAAACAAAGTAGGGAAAGCAAACACACCAAGTAGGAAGCACACCAATACACACACACACACACACACACACACACACACACACACACACACACACACACACACACACACACATATACATATATATACATGTATACATATATACATATATATATATATATACATGTATATATATACATATATATACATATATATATATATATATATGTATATATATATATGTATCTATATATATATATGTATATATATATATATATATACATATATATGTATATATATATACATATATGTATATGTATATATATATATACACATATATGTATATGTATATGTATATATATACATATATATTTATATGCATATATATACATATATATGTATATATATATATATATATATACACATATACATATACATACATATATGTATGTATATGTATATGTGTATATATATATATGTATATATATACATATACATATATGTATATATATATACATATACATATATGTATATATATATATATACATATATATATGTATATACATGCACTATGTACAAACAAGGGATAAGAAAGAAACTAAGCTAATCCTACCTATACTAATTCTAACTAGTCTTACAATTCACTACATGAAGACTTCATGTGGGATAGTAGCGAAATAGTGCTTGAGGTATTGCTCGTTGGTTAGAAATGTAAAATCTACTCCTTACAAGTCTTTTAGTTTCAAGATTTTATCTCCTATGGTCTCAATAATATGATATGGACCAATCCCAAAAGTTGTGAACTTCCCATACTTTCTTTTTGGTTCTAAGGATTTATCCTAAAGAAGGACTAGGTCTTCTTGTCTAAATAACTTTATCTTTGAACTTTTATCAGACCACCTCTTGACTATGGTTTGATGTCTACTAAAATAGGAAAAATCTTCCTTTCTTGCATCCTCCATTTATTTGATGTTAATTAGCCTTGAAATTTCAAATACTTGATCCTCTCTTTCCATGTACTCTTGCATAAGCTTGTAATTTGGAAGCTTGAGTGTTATGGGAAATATAGGTTCCTGAGCATATACTAACAAGAATGGTGATGCCTTTAGATCTTTCTTAACTCTTGTTCTATCTATCCAAAGGGCATACTTAATTAGCGTATGCCATTTTCTTAGTTTATTAGTTGCATACTTCTTTTGGGCTTTCATTAAGTTCTTGTTTATTGACTCAGATACTCCATTTCCTTTAGGGTAATAGTTTGATGAGAACTTGAGTATAATATTGTTGTCATATGCCAAATCATTCATCTCAATGGATACAAAATTAGATTAATTATCATAGACTAGATATATTGGTGTGCCAAACTTTGTGCATATATTCTATTTTAAGAATTTGATCACTTCTTTACTCTTGCATTGCTTGGTTTCCACTACTTCAGTCAATCTTGTGCAGTAGTTAGTATTAGTCAAAACATACTTATGACCATAAAATTAATTAGGGTTGATGACCCCCACAAAGTCTAATCCCCATTGGGTAAAAGGTTTATCAATGATTATTGGATTTAAGGGCATACTTACTTTGGGCTCTTTGGTGTTGAAGATTTGACATGAGTAGCACTCTCTCACATGATTATGAGCATATTTGAATATAGTAGGCTAGTAGCAACTAGCTCTAAGGATCTTGTTGGCTATAGTCCTTTGAGATAAATGTCCAATTCCTAACTTCTCATGGAAAGTGCTCAAGATATTAGTTGCTTCTTCATTGGAGACACATCTTAGATAAATGCATTCAAAGTTATTTTTGTACAATATCCCATATTTGATCAAGAAATGGGATACCTTGAGCTTTAAATCTCTCTTTTTCTCTTTACTTAATACTATAAGACAATATAAAATGATTATCAAATGAACAATGGGATCAAACCAATCATTAGGTTGAAAGCTTTGTTGATCAACCTGCATAACACTCAATTTGGGATTAGTATTAACAATTAACTAAATTAAACCTTGGAATATTACCAACTTGATAGTCTTCATCTCTAGATGATATTATTTAATGACAAACATCCACTTACCTATCCTTTATCCAAGTTCATAGTAACTAAACATTAGCTTAGTGGTAGGGTTTGGTAGGATTACATGCACTTTATTCCTAAGAATATAGTGTCTAAAATTCTTTACTACCTTGAATAAAGAAAATTATTGTTTATCAATCAAATAATAGTTAACTCAACATTTTTGAGGTTAGTACTTATTAGATTTAGTAAAGATATTGAGAAATGTAATTAACCAAAAGGCTAAACAATATATGAGAGGCCTATTAAATAGGCAAAAGAAAGACTAGAGAAAATAGGGGGTGGGAGCAACCACAAACATTAGGTAGAATAAAATAGCTAAGCATGTAAAAACAAAATAACTAAGGTGCATATATAATATAACTTAGTCAAAAACCCAAGGTATTTACAATAATATGCTAACACTCTCCCTAAATGACTAAACTAGAAACAAGACCAAGTTTATCTTTAAATTTTGTGAGCTTATCTATACCAAGTGGTTTGGTCATTATATCAGTTGGTTACTCTATAGTGGGGTAGTAGAAGAGAGTAATGTCTTCATTTGTAACCAACTATTATATGTAATGATGGTTGACCTCAATGTGTTTATTCCTAGTATGGAATATTATATTCTTTACCATCTTTAGAACACTTTGGTTGTCACAAAAAAATGGATTAGGATTTGATGACTCAAACTGAAGATCCTCAAAGATTTTCTTTATCCACATAGTTTCACAACCTATATTGACCACAACTTTATACTCTACTTCTATTGAGGATAATTCCACTGTAGTTTATAGTTTGCTATACCATGACAATAATCCTAAACCAAGATTGAATACCTACCCTATTTTAAATTTTCTTGAATCTACAAATCCTACCTAATCAGAGTCAAAATATCCTAAAATCTCAAAATCTATATACATTTTATACAATATGCCAATTTCAAAAGTACCTTTAACATATATTAATACCCATTTTATAGTTAACTAATGTACTTATTATGGTTTAGACATGAAGCATGATAGAAAATTCACTACAAAACAAATATCTAGTTAAGTGGTAGTGAGGTAGATGAGACTACCCACTAGCTACTGATACACTGTTTCATTGACTGATGGTGAAGTAATGTCAATTGAAAGTTTATCTCCAAATTCCATTAGTGTGAGAATTAGATTAAATTCCATCATTCTAAACCTTTCCATCAATGATTTGGCATACTTATTTTATGAAATGAATATATCATAATTACCTTGCCAAAACTCTATACCTAAACAATATTTTAGTAGTCCTAAGTCTATCATGTCAAAATTACAACAAATATCAGCTTTCATCTACTGAATAATACTAACACTACTCTTAGTGATAGCTATATCATCAACATATAAATAAAAATAAATATATCATCACCAGACACCCATACATAGAGATTTGGTTTAGAATTGCACCTTTGAAAACTAGATTCCATAAAGTATGAATATATCTTCATATACCAAGCTTGAGGATCTTGCTTAAGCCTATACAAGGACTTAATCAACCTATAGACAATATGTTACTTAACAAGTACTTGAAATCCATATGGTTGTGACATGTATACTTCCTCCTATAGATCACCATTCAAGAAGGCACTCTTCACATCCATTTGGTGCACCTACCATCCAAACTAAGCAACAATAGCAACAATCAAATGAAAAGTTACCATATTAGTAGTAAGAGAAAAATTCTCCTCATAGTCAATCCCTTCCTCTTGTGCATAACCTTTTGCCATAATTATAGCCTTATATTTATCCAAGGAACCATTTTCCTTACACTTTACTTTATAAATCCATTTACAACTAATGGTTTTCTTTCCTGGTGAAATCTTTACTAGCTCCCAAGTCTTGTTTTCATTAAGGAATCATATTCCTCTTACATGGTTAATTACCACTCAAGATTCCCTTTGCTTGATAAAAAATAATTAGGCTCAAATATCTATGAAACTATAGTTATTAAATCAAAATCTACATGATCACCTCTGTTACCAAGTTATTTTCCTGATCTCAACTTTCTATCTTCCATATCTTGAATATCTCCTTCCTTCAATTCTTCCATTGTGGTAGTGTCCTACTTTGGTTTCTATGTTTGTTTATAACATTAAGGTGGAACCTCACAATGTACTATTAGAACCTCAAAATGACCTAGATAAATTCTCTCCCTGGAATGTGATTCCAATGATGAAATATAATCCTACTTAACTTACACATCACAACACTAATAGAATCATTATTAAGAAATAATGACTCAATATCTAAAACTATACTAGTTTTCTGGTGAAGTATGGTATCTATTCATTTACTATGACATTTATATTTACCACAAATTTATTAGTATAAATATCAAGTAATATGTAGGCCTTTGACTACTCACTATATCTAGAAACCATATATGCTTTGCATTTGGTATCCAAGTTACTTCTCTTTTGACTAGGAATAATTGTAAAAGCCACACAACCAAAAATTCAAAAATCACTTATATCTATATTTCTACCTAACCAAGCCTCCTTTGGAGTCATATTTTCCAATACTTTTGTAGGAACTATATTGATGATGTAAACCATCATATATCACTACTTTTGCCCAATACTTACATGAGACATTTCTTCTTTGGACCATACAATGAGCCATATCCATCACTATCATATTCCTCCTTTCCACAACTCCATTTCACTATGGAGTGTAAGGGGTGAAATAATGTCTCTATGTGCCTTCAATGGTACAAAACTCATTGAATTGATTTGAGTTGAACTCACCCCCATTATCTATTTTGAGAGATTTCACTAGTTGTCTCACATATTTCTCAACCATAGCTTTTCAAGATATGAAGATAGAAAAGAAATAAAATTTCTTCACTAGAAAGTATACCCACTTTTTCCTAGAGAAATCATCGACCAAAAACAAGAAATATTGAGCTCTAACTGAGGTAGGTGTCTACATTAGACCATTTAAATCTACATGAACAATTTTTAACACTTCCTTAGCCCTATAAGCTTTACCAACATCAAATGAATGTCGATTTTATTTTCCCAATCGACATCTAGTACATACATGATGACATCCCAAATATAAGGAATCCCCTTAAGCATCTTAATCTTATTTAATGTACTCAAATACTAGAAATTCAAATGTCCATACCTTTCATGCCAGAGTGAACTTGTGTTATGAACCACTACAAGTGCACTTTCTTTTTCCCTTTATGGATGTTCAAGCTTATACAAGCCTTTTTCACCAATCCTAACACCAATAATCTTGTTATCTCTGGTAGTGACTAAACATTGTTATCCTTGAAACTTTACAACAAAATCAGAGTTTCTAGTGATCTCACTAATGGAAATCAAATTTTTGTTCATATCTGGCACATACCAAACATTCTTAAATGTATACTAGATAATACCATCAAATCAAATCTAAGCATTACCATATCGTTTCACAAAGTAAGTTCTACCATCTCCCAAAGATATAGATTCACCACTATTGTTATTTTAAAAAAAATCCACATATCAGTCCTTATGGCATGTATAATGGTGAGTGCCCCTGAATCAAAGTACCAATATTGATATAACATATAATTACCACTAGAATCCATGAAAGCAAAATTAGGAGATGATTACTCACCTTCACCTTCATCTACATTCACATGAGTTTTATTTCTAGGGTTAGCCATATCCTGTTGTCTTTTCCTACAATCTTTCTTAAGGTGACCAAGTTGGTTACAGTAAAAACATTTCCACTTAGGTCTCTTACTAGAACCACTTATGAAGTTTTTATTACATAAGTAGTAGTTTTACCAAACTTCTTACCCTTTCCCTTGATGAAGAATGCACTCTATAAAGTAGATGTAGACAACATTATCCGATCGTGTTGTCTCTCCTTCTATAATAAAAATGTAGATAACTTTTCAAGGTCCAAAGTCTACATATCGTCAATCATGTGTAAGGACTCCACAAATGACTCAAATAAATGTGGAAGATTCTGCATAACTAGAGTAATCAAATCTTTCTCATCAATAGGATTTTTCACAACCTTTAACTAATAATTGATGTCCTTGATTTGCAACAAAAACTCCAAAATGGAACCACATTCCTACATCTTAGTGGAAAAAAATAAATTTTTCAAATATAATACCTTATCAGATTTAGAGGCCTAGTATTTAGAAGTAATATTAGTCAACAAAGCTGATGCAATGGTCACATTTCTAACTTCTAAGATTTGATTATCTGATACCAATAGTTTTAACAACATAAGATACTCCCAATTATGTTTATAATAGTCATCATAGCTGGTGGTAGGCCTTCACTCTTTATCAAGCACTATTCAATCAAGGTTTTGATATTCACATATTGTCAAAACCTTGACTCCACTAACTAAAATTTTTGCTTGTCAATTTTTATGAATCTAGCAACAAGAGGTGTTGTAAACTAGCCATTTTGACCTAGTTTTTCCAAAAAATTAATATATTAGAAAAAATATGATGAATTACACAAAATTACTTCTACTCATGGACTCAAATCATAAACTAGTCAATGCCTCTAGTTTTCAACAAAAAACACCAAACTATTTGAGAATTTTTAAATTTTCCATCTTTAAAAACACCAAAAAAATAGACAAAAA
The DNA here is from genome assembly GCA_037957365.1 of Torreya grandis. Lineage (NCBI taxonomy): Eukaryota > Viridiplantae > Streptophyta > Pinopsida > Cupressales > Taxaceae > Torreya > Torreya grandis. Next base: position 393,883 of record JARHVA010001819.1, read on the forward strand.
TAATTTTATTTAAAGATCTATAATTACAATTTTAAAAATTCCTTTTCCACCAACATCGAGATTTAAAAACCAAAAAATGATGAAATTTTCACCTTCTAAAACTTTTATGAGACAATTAGTCACCAAAAGGTCCCCAATAACCCTTATAAGCTAATGTTTTGAATTATTTAAATTAAAAATTATTTGAAATAATAAAACTTTAAATTAAAATTTTCATAAAAATAATCAACCAATCAGAAATTGGCCTACCTACATAACTTTAGATGCAAATTTTGGGAGAAATACTCAACCAAATTGAATTCCATTAGTTCCTATCATCTACTCTTAGAAAATATAAATATTTAGACCCCTCACTCACCTAAAATAGTGAATTAATGAAAATATGGTACCTTTTCAAACTAAATGGAAATGGCCACCCAAAAAACATGGGAAAAATAAAAATAGACCTGTGAGCCTCTTCTGTTACCTCCTACCACTTTTCCTTTACTGAGATAGGTCTTTTGATTCTTCTCTCTTAATTACTAGCTTTCCCATTAGTAATAGGAAAACAATATTCTCTTCACATCTCTCGATCAGGTGCTATATGATCTTTCCTGAGAAGACAACTCCTCTCTTGCTCCAAAGGCTCCCTCTTAAGTATCTTATATTGTAAGGTCTGATACTATATTAGATTTAGTAAAGAGATTGAGAAATTTAATTAACCATCATGATAAATAATACATGAGAGGCCTATTAAATAGGAAAAATATCCACATAATATAATATGTGGTGGGAGTATCCACAAGCATAAGATACCATAAAATATCTAAGCTCATAAAAATAAACTAACCTATTAACCTAAGTGGTTAAAATAACTAACCAAGGTGTATATATAATATACCTTACTCAATAATGCAATGTATTTACAATAATATGTTACTATTAATCATAAAATCAATGGGGTGATCACACTTATCTATCTTATAAGTTAGAATAATAGCTATTGTATGATCAGAGGCAAAGGAATAAAGATAAAAATATTTAGTAAAGCCTAGGATTATCAATATTGGAGCTTGTCTAATTGCACTTTTGATGTTTTTGAAAGCCTTCTTGGTCTCCTCATTCCATGTGATCTTGACATATTTCTTCAACATGTCATTAAATGGCTTCATAATCTCTACAAAACTAAAAATGAGCTTTCTTACAAAGTTAATTTTGCCAAAAAAATATTTTAGTTATTTCTTATTGTTAGGGGGTTCTAGCTTTGATATTTCATTTACTCTATTAGGGTCTAAAGAGATCCCCTAATTGTTTATTACATGTCCTAATAATTTCCCCTCAGTTCAAAAAAAAATCTCTTCTTTGGGTTGATAGAAACTCAATACCTTCTACACCTTTCAAATACATGTTCTAAGTGCCTAATGTGGTCTTCCCTATTCTTTGAAAATATAGTTAGGTCATCAATGTATACAATAATGAATTTACATATCATCCCTTGGAAATTATGGCCCATTGCACTTTTAAAGTTTTCACCTATATTTATTAGTTTAAAGGGCATTATTTTGTAGGAAAAAGTGCCCCACTTAGTATTAAATGCATTCTTCATCCTATCTTATTCACTAGCACCTGATCATACCTTGAAAATACATCATATAAGAACAAAAAATAATTTGGATAACTTGGTCAAGAGATGGTAGGGGATAATTATCTTTTTCAAATTATCTATTCATATTTCTAAAGTTAATACACAATCTAATTTTACCATTTTTCTTCCTGACTGGCACAAGGTTAGCTACCCAAGTAGAGTGTCTAATGGGAAACACTATCTTATCATATAGTAACTTTTTGACATATTTGTATATAATTAGTTGTATGATAGGGTTGACTAGCCTTTGTTTTTTCCTAAAAGGTTTACATTCTTATTTCAATGGTATGGTGTGGGTTATGACTCTAGGATCAAAGATCTCTAAGTCATCCTAGGACCATGTTATTACATATTTATACTTGGTTAGTAAATATTTGGATTTCTTAGTTTTAATGCTTGTGCAGGTTGTACCAATGTTTACTAGCTGAGGTTGACCTTAGGAGCCTAATTCAATTGCATTATAGTCCTACACATCTACCTTGGGAATCTTGATAGCTTCAACTAGTTTGTCTGAATCAAATTCTCTCTAAGGAAATCATTCCTTTTAGAATATTATTTACATTTAAGTGAATGACCTTATCATCAAGATTGACTTTAGCTTTGTCATCATCAATGGTATTTTCATTGACCTCATCAATGATGTGAGCCTCATATATTCCTAAGTTATTCATGAAGTCTATGATTTGTTGATCATCATTGAATACTTTGAAGTGGTTGACATTATCTAGAACTAAGGGACATGGGACTAATTCAATGGTAAGGCTTTATAACTTAGAACTTTGATTGGGTATAAGGTTGGTTTTAAATAAAGTATGTTCATCAATAATCTTATTTTATTCTCTAAGAATTGACACAATGTTGAAATCATCAAAACATTTTGTTAAGTCTCATACTTTGAATTTATAATTCTTAAGTTATAAAAATTTGCATTGATATTTACTCTTTACTCAATTAAATACTAGTTTGAAATCACCAAAAACTAATAGTTCCTTAACCTTTTGTTTGATTGAAAATTATAATCCAAGAATAAGTGTTTCATACTATGCAATATTTTTAGTGCATTGGAATTAGGGTTTGTAAGAGACATTTTATTCCTTCCCAATGGGATTGATTAACACTACCCCTAATCTAAAACCTAATTTACATCTAGCACCATAAAAATATAGCTTTCATAATCTAGGCATAGTATGAGAAGTTTTGGAGTTACATACCTTTGGGGAATCAAAAGTGTAAATACCTAGATCTGAGTTAACCATGTTGACCCTTTCACTGGTTTCATGGTACTTGGCGATCATATGTTTCATCTTGGGTTCCCTCTCTATCTTGATTTCATTAGGAACCCCTTTTTAGGGTAACTAAATATGTTAAAAATCAGTAGACAAATAACCATTCAATGATCCGGTCTAGTCTCTACCCAGTATCATTCTATATGCATCAAGAATATCCACCACTTGGATGTCAATGAAATTTTGTATCCTTGGTTTAGAAGTAATATCCATGTGAACATTTAACAATTAACCAATTACTTTGATTCTTGATTTATCTAAGTCAAAAACCTATCATATTTAATTGTATTCAAACATAATTACTCATAAATACCCTTAGGCATAATATTTTTAGATGCACCAGAGTCTAAAAAATAATTATTTAAATTCTTACCAAAGATCTTAACTATACATAGGAAAGATGGAACTTCTACCTTAAATTTATGTATTAGAACATTATCATGTGCAACTTTTTGAGACTTACCAAGCTTATTAGATAAATAATTTAATAATAAATCCCTTTTATCATTAATTTGAGTTATCTCATGCAAAGTAATGTTAGGTTTGATATTTTTCATGTCTTCCAATAGATTATATTCAGTCTTATTGGAAGAATTAGATGTATCAACACTGGGTTTAGAATAAATTCCCTTAGGAGGTGCTAGATTATTGTATGATGTAGTATTAAGAGGAGTGCAAAAATTATTTAATGGGTTTGAGGCAGTTAAAGGTTGTTTCTACTCCATGTTCCTTGGAGGATATGTCTTCTTTAGATATTGTTGAAAAGCATGAATCTCATTAGGGATATCCTCAAGATCATTCTCTTCTTGGAATGGGAACTCAAATGTCTCCACCATGAGAGTTGAATCAAAAGATTTAGATGACCTTGAAGAACTTGAGGTACCAACAACATTTTATTTATTAGGGACAACTTCAAAAGTATCTAACTCTTCCTAAAATGATTCAAAAGGATTAGAAAATTATTGACAATCTAATTCACCATGCTTTGAAGTACAATGAACTCTACAATAATAATAATGTAAAGATACCTCACTAAGATTTATGCTAGGCACATTATTATTAGTAGATAACTCATTTTTATAGCTATTGTTAATATTATTTGGGAATCTATTTAAAGGACTATTAAACATTTAAAAAGAGAAGTTCCTATTGGATCTTTCCCTAGTATTACCAACTTGATTTTGTAGCTAAAATAAATTAGTTCATAGCTTTTGAACCATCTTCAACAAGGATTCATTCTTATTCTTATCACCTCAAAATTATGAACTTGAGTATTTATACTAGATGTAGGTATCAATTCTATATGTTCCTATGATGTGATCTATTGCTAGCATTGTTTAAGAATCCTAGGTTTTGTCTAAGATGTGCATGACTCAAAGGTAATTGGTTCAAAATTTGGGACTAATTTAAGATGGACATATTTTGATTGGCATTAATAATGTCATTTAGAATAGTTAAATTTGGATTAATGTTGTGAATACTATATGCCATTTGGCCTTATGGTTGCATTTGATTATTAGTGATCATAGCTTTAACATAAGCTAAGGATAGTGTATTAATGACATGAATATATTTTTTGAGAAACACAAAAGTCATGATATCCAAGGCATTCTTGTAAATCTCTAAGTCTAAATCCTCATTAGGTCTATAAAGATCTATGGTTATGCTAAACATTTTCTATAATCTAGAATTGAAGGCTCTTATGGGCTCATTTGACTCTCTTTTAACTATGGTGAACTATTGTTAAAAGACACAAGAATTGATGAATTTGCCAAACTAATCAATGAAGTAATTATTAAAATCATTCCAACTAGATATGTATTTTCTAGGAAGATTTAGGAACTATTCATATGTAACATATTTCAAAGTAAATGGATACAATTTGTATGTTACATCTTCATGAATAAAATTCAAAAGACTTAAAGTATATTTGAAACTTTTAATGTGTTCCTCAATAGTTACAACACCATTAGGACTAAAAGTAGGAAAATATTTTTCAAGGTTATGAGGAAGGTCATGTACCACACACAACACATTAACTGAAGAACTACCCATCTAAGCCATACCTTGATAGGGATTAGACATAGGATCACTTTAAACTGGTGAAGTTGATTGAGACTTTGAATGTCTATGCTTACCTTTGTCTCACTATCTCTCCTATGAACTTCTAATGAAAGGAGAGGAATCCTTGTCTTTGAATGTGACCTAGTCTGTATCCTTGGTAATTCAATATTCAAAGATTTGAAACCTATTTTAAATATGATGTGTAAATCTTATCTTTACAAATAAAAAATATTAGACTTAAACATTAAGCAAATTATGCACAAATTTATTTAAAGAATGACAAAGAACATCAATATTTAACTAATTTAGATCAAAAGCACATCCAAACACATAACTATTAATGATATTTACATGTTTCAAGCTCATATAAACACAAATTTTCAAAGATTCAATCAATCTTTGAAAAAAATTACTATTACTAACCTGAAATGCTTTGGATTCATAGATCTTAAGCTATCTTTACCATAATTACTCATATATCTTCAAAGAATATCTTTCTTTGTCTAAATAAGCACAAATAATTTTCTAAAACCATTAATATCAATGATATTTACACAAATATGCCAAAATAAACACATATACACATAGAAAACATCAATCTTTAAACATAATTCACCAAAATTAGTAAAGATGTTGAAAATTTTCAAATATCTAATTAGGCCCTCCTTCTAGTGCCAGTGGAACACATTCCATATTGATGCTTAAAAGTGTATCATTTGTGGTTCCTAGTGTTTCATAAATACTACTCATTTCTAAATCTAGAGAATCTAATGCATGAGTTTCAGGTTGTGATAATCTTATTACCTTTGGCAGAATAGAGGTATAATAAGTGATTGTTTTACAAAATTATATTATTGGTGGTTGGAAGCCACCATGGCTTGATAATTGATATTTTATTTTGAAGATAACATGTGTTATTTAAATTGAATTGTGCTCAAACATAAGTCAAAGTATAAGCTAATATGAGTATTCACAATGAAGCTAATCTAAGGTTAATTAATAATAAAAAGAGTAAAAGGTAGGGTAAGGTAGAAAACAGAGGTGTTGTTGATCTTTATTTCAAATATTAAGACAAAGTTACAATTTCATCTAAACTTGCATTTAACTAAAGTGCAATTTGAATTATCAATAAGCTCAAATCCTATCACACATTAAGCAAACATCTAAGGAAGGTATGAAAAGATGCAAATAAGAATAGGGTTTAGTTTAAGAATTTCACCCCTAAAAGCAAATAACATTAGCCCAAATGCAAGAATATCATAGAAAGTGAAGTAAACCTAGGAATTTTCAACTAATCTAGCATTAACACAAATTAATAACTCTACATTTAAAGATGCACATAAAAATTTCATAAGAACCATTCAAATCTAAAAAAAAGAGTAGACAAATGAGAGAGAAACTATGATAGTAGTTAACATAAGCAAATATGGAAAAAAATTGTAGAACTCCTTTCTTATAATAATTTTCTCAAAATTTATAGAATATTTTTTTGGATCCAAAAACACCTTCCTCATTTTACAATTGACAACACCCATTTAGATATAAAATTTATAAGGTATTATCGGTCACTCATTTCAAATATTAAGGACAATTATCCTTTTACAATCCTTCTATTACCTTTTAAACATTATAAAATAACTAAACTATAGGCAATGTGCTTTAGAAATTTCACATGCCTTTATAAAAATAATATTATATTTTAAAAACTATACAATATCTATATGAAATATAATATCTTAAGTCAACTAGCTTGACTTGTATACCCCTATCCTACTATAGTCTTTTTCCTTCCCTGTAGGATCTTGATTCTATAATTTTTCTCATTAATAAGATGGAGGTCAACAATAGTATTCATGAAGAATTCATTTTCTTGATCTTTTAGGTTCTTGATATCCTTCTCATCTCTTTCTAGTGCTTTCTTGATGCTTTTAGCATATCCTACCTTCTCTTTAGATGACAAGAGTAAGCCCATTATCTTCTTATTATCAGCCCGTGTCTTCCCTTGTCCTTAATTTCTTGTTTCCTATATGAATTAATTAGTTTTATACTTGAAATCTTCATCAATGAAAAGGCCCAATGGACTAATTGTGGTACGCTATTTGATCAGGATATCTAATATGTGAAACATCTTATCATTTTACTATTTTAGATCCTTGGAAATATCCTCCATTTTCTTGGGATTTGATTTTATCCACCAATATAGACAGACATATTAAGGTGGTCTAGGTTGATTGTTTTAAACTTAGATATTTTATTTTTGGTTAAGACCTTGATCAAATCCTTCACTTGGTAGCTTGAGGCTTGCCATTGGCCAACTTGGCCTATAACCATGATACTTTGTTTATTTATTGCATCCTTCCTAGCTTTGATTGATTTGAAGGAACTGAACAAATCATCCATGGTATCCTCAAATTTTTATAATTTGTCCTCCAAGATTTACAAGATATTTGTTCCTTCTAAATTATTATTTTATTGTATTATGCCCTTGATAGCTATTTATAATTACATTAACTATGCCTAAGACAATTAAAGAATGCTTTTCTCAAAGGTAAGATTTTCACCTGGTCTTTACCTTATCATTAGAGATAAACCAAAAAAAGGTTCCACTTTTTGGAAAGTGAACTCCTCTGCACCAACCATGGCCTTCTTCTTAGTTACCCTCTACAAACTAGCATTTGTTGGGTAAAATTTGACACCAAACAAATAGTATGTTACTTTTGGAGCTAGAGTATATATTTATGCTCTACTTGATTCTCCTAAAGTATCCATCCTTCTTTCATCTTTATTTTATAGAGATAGGATCCATAGCTTGACCTAGTCATGCAATTATATATTTATGGACTTCATCATTACACAAGGGTGTTGTGTAGTAGGCAATTTCTATAGTTTACCATAGATGAACCATTTGGGAATGGTTGTACCATGAATCAAATTTTCTTCACTAAAGAAGTTAACTTCACTCAAAGGAAGAGTGAAAGTCACTTTGGGATTTTTATCCTTCACTAGAATAATGGTCAATTCAACTTTTCTTTTGGGGGTGTCTATAGGAATTAGATCCAACACTTCCTTCCTCTTCTTGTCCGTTGTTTCTTCCATTTCTTCATCTTTAGACTCATATACTAATGATAGAATTTTGAGGGCATATTCAATGGTCTCATTAGGGTCTAATGATATTATGTGAACCTATTCCACTAGTGATCCTTATTCCTATACTTGGGATGAAGAAGATGTAATTTCATCATGCCTTATCTCCTCTAGCCTTACTTAATTTATGCCTCAAACTTGGGCTCCATTTTTAGCTGGGTTGGTAGAGGTCTAAAAGATGTACCACTCAGTAAATGATACTCTTTGGCACCAATTACCATTTTTCATCTCCTCCCTTTTGTTCCCTCGACATCATAGATTCTAGACTGATGTTATGATTTTTAATCTAGTAGTGACCTTAGAGAATGAAGAGGCTTTTATGTAAATTAGGTCAAAAGGACTAGTCTAGTGATTATAAGGTACATTTATTCCTTTGGAGTTTAGATGATCCTTAAACCTTCCATGGGGATCCGGCTACCTTAGCTCATTGATTTCAAGATTAAATGAGGTCTTATGTTTTGAAGTAGCGTCAATATTATCCCATGATGTAAACATAGTTATATCAATGGTTATAGGGAGGGTGTGAAGCAGTCCCTTCCTTTTGGTCTTGCAAAGACCATCTATTCCATTACAAATTTGGTAAAATACTTCTTGATCTAAAAGCTTATTTGGCACATGGATCAGTAATCTGATGGGAGTGTATTAGGTTATCTCAATCCTAATGATTGTGAAATCTATATATAGCCATATGTACCCTACAGCATCAATAATTTTCTTTATTAGGGGGCTGAATCTCATTAGGGCTCCCTATGATGGCCTCATTAAGGGCAAGATAGACACAATCACATATGAATTAGATGTGATCATTGTACTTTATATATATATATATATATATATATATATATATATATATATATCTTTGAGTAGTATTGTGAGATAGTTTGTGTCCTATCAAGTGACCATTCCCTAAGGTTAGGGATATTTTTTGGGGAAAGGAGGGCATCCAAAAGATATGACATCATGTAAAATTGAGCCCTACTCCTCTTCTTGATTATAAAACACTATCTATTAAAATAGGTATTGATTACTTCACCAAGGGGAGGGGAGACTTATTTATCAATCATGAAGTAGACTAATGGGACCCAAATCTTGTCTACATATGTAGTGGCTAAGTTTACACATAATATATTAATCATTGTCATGATCATTCTTATTCTAGATCTAAATTGACAAATGAGGATGTTATTATTAAAGTCAAAAAAACACTTGGTTTCTAGAATATATCCACATGGAAAGGATGCTCTTCAGATCATTATCTTTGGCCCAATTATTGATTGTGGTTAGGTCTACTTATGGTTTAGGAAATTTTTAATAGTTCTCAAAATATATGGGAAAATGTAAGAAATCTTCCTGAAACTATGTTCATAGACAATCATGCCCTTATTTATTTTGTCATCATTAAAAATTGGAGAAAGGATATATATGTAATTTAGTACCTCAATTTTTGTAGCTATGTAGTGTAGGCCTATCATCTAGATGTAAATTATGTCATTGTACCTTATTTTTTTAGACATGTTCTCCTCCTCTCTTATGATGAGTTGCTAGTTCTCAATTGTCTAAAATAATCTTAACTAATTATTGTCCCCTATCTTCAGAGTTGTGGCATCAAACTATGTGTCCTTGGAAACTCTTCCTTATACATCCTAGGTCAAATAAAGTTACAAATCTTCTCTAGAAAAACTTTTATGGGCTTCCATCATTGTGAATTACTCTAAATTTCTTGTTAGTAGATTGTACTTCATCTTTTGATTGAATTGTTCTTGCATAGGTGATAATTCAAATTTGCTTGGGTTGGTCACAATGAGCATAGGGTCAAATTAAGATTCTTATACTTTATAGGTTTTTTTTTAATGTCTTCATAATGCTTTAATGGTGGCATCTAGTTTGATTTACAAGTTTCATACCTTAGTTGTCAATTGGATTAGTTATGTATATCTTTGCATTTATCAGGTCCAAAAAATCTTTAACTTGACATATTATTCTTATATGGATCTAAATGGCATCATTGTGGCATCATGAACATTAATATTTAAAACATGACCATTTATCACTTTTTGACACATGTAAATATTTTATTAGTTCTAGGCCTTTTGAAAATTTTGCTTTGCCTCACACTATTGGATCTATTTGCATGGATCAACATGTTTCATTGATCTTAATCTAAGAAATAAAATTCCATTGGCCAATTTTATATATTCCCCATGGTTATGACACTTGTCACATCCACATTAATTCTAATCTCTATTGAAATGTCAACATTAATATCACATCATCAAATAATCCTCACCTAGATGAATGTTCTCTATTGATCTTGATTGATTATATCATGTTATTTTATCTATGTGTCATTGACCATAATGTATATGTGAGGCCACATAACATCAATCTTTAGAAGTTTTTTAATTTTTGATTTGTGGTCCATGGTTGTGCCACTTGTTATCTCCACATTTACTCTCAACATTTCAACATTGATTATGCAATGTTAGATCTTATTCAAATAGATCAATGTGCTTCATCATATCTTAGTATGAAGGGTGGAATTCCATTAGATGCTCAACATTCTTTCATTGAAATTGTGACACTTATAAGCTTCTCTCTTGTCCTGAGGCTCCATTAAAGATTTTTATTGATATGCACCATCGATCAAAATGTGTATGATTAGTCACATACCATCAATATTCAAAGACATGTTAAGTCTTTAATTATACATTATAGGATCAATAATTAACATCTCCATGCTAGCTCTGAGCTCCTTTAAATTGTCAACATCGATCTTGCACCATAAATCATCTTTGGCTAATCAATCACACTCTATTGGATCATATTTTGATTTGTATCATTATATATTTGGTAGGGTTCACATGACGGTGATAATTATCAACTTCTCACTTATTTTGGGGCTCCATTTAAGTCTTGACTTAACATGAATTATTAAATCAATCTTGCCTAAGTAAATGCATATCATTGACCATTTAGTCGATAAAAATAAAACTAAGTTAAGATTGAGGAATATAAGGAAGTTAGGTTAAAAATTTTATACTAAGGTTTTATTCATGTTGATAAACACAATAAAAACTTAAGATAATTTTTTTTATAAAACATTATGAAAGGGACCCCATAGATGATAAAAGCTATCTCATAAAGTTTTAGCCTAGGGTTTTTGTTGTATTAATAAATACATCTATAAATTTATGATAAGGATTTAGTCTAATATTGTAACATAAAAAAAGGGACCTTGTATTAGTTATACTATGATAATAATAAAATATACCAGGGGGTCAAAATACATAACCAAACTTTCTATTTCTCATATGGTTTTTACTAAACAATAGCTAAGGAACCAAACCAACCATGAGCCACTTTCTTCTTCTTATTACTCTATGGAGTATCCTCAAATGTTTATGGTTCTCCCCATCCTTCTACCCCCTCACCATGCCTCAAATTTTTGTCCAAGGAGATACAAATTTTTCCACCTTCATTGATAACAACCTCGTACCCCTCCAACATTACCTCAACACCCTGTCTCACCACACCCTTGCTTCAATTCCTCCTAATGATCTACCTTATGGGATGTATTCCCATATTATGGTTTCCACAACCTCTAACCAACCTATGATTACTCAAACATCTTCCTCCACCATAAATCCATTTACTACCCCCAACCAAACTCAATCAGACAACCCAACTAATAACCAAACACCCCATATACTAACCAAAAATTCCTCCAACATAGGGACAACCTCCCCTATTTTTACCCATACTCCATCTACCATGGGTGTACCTTATACCCATATTTCCACTATTCCCCTTATCACTACAAACCCACCAATTTCTACCCCAATTCAAAGTATGGTGCTTTATATACCTTTTACCCTTCCACTTATTAGTACAAGAGTTACCACTCACCCCAAAACAATTAACCCATCCATATCTCTAACCCAATCCATATAAATTACCCAATCTACCAATTTTATCATACCTCCAAACCAACCCACATCAACTCATCATTAAATACCTATGACACCCTTACCACACTATATTCCTAATCTACAAGGATACATATATCTATCTTCTACCTAATCTCTTGTGCTTATTAGCCCTTATGTGGCATCACCTTAATCCTCAATGACCACATACCAATATGTGGCATCTTATAAACATTCTATAAATTATCCATATATTTCATCCACCCAACCTCAGTAAAACTTACCACACAATTATGGAACTCTCCAACCCCAAAAATATTTCATCAAAATGTTGATGGATAAAATGACCAACATAGATTCACCTATCTCTGGGGCTCACAACCTCTTATCTTATGACTAAATATATAAAAAACCTATTCACCCATATATCTATATCCAACCTTACCCTCCTCAATGGGAATTGCTCAAATTTTCCATATTCCAAAGTAAGGAAGACCCCCAACAACACTTAAGAGTGTTTTAGAATTATTGCTACTTGATTGCCTATGATGATGATCTTCTCCTTTGCACCTTTCATATTTCTTTATCTATACCAACATTATATTGGTATATTTAAATCACTAATCACTCCATGTTTTTATTTTCCCAACTTGCCCAAACCTTTTTAGATCACTTTTTGATCAATATATCTAAGGTCTCCATCACTAACCTTTACTCCATCAAGTAATTTGATGATGAATCAATTATCAATTTCATATTTTGGTGGAGAGGTCTTATCAACCAAATCTCTTTCTCTTTACCCCAACCCAAATTGATTGAAATTTCCTCTTGGGATTGTACCAAACACATTACCCCTACTCTCCAGGTTCAAACCTTTAGAACCTTTTATGAGGCTTTCACCATGGCATGCAAACTAGAAATTAGAGCCATTAATTAGAAATTAAAACTAAGAAATAAAAACTCTAGCTTCAAATACAATGACCCTTCCCCATCCAAAAACACCAAAAAATCCAACTACCTTAACACCAAACTAAAGGGATTCATAAAAATGGTTATCCTTAAAAAATTTCCACCTCTAGTTGTCAACCAACCCAACCAAACCAACTCCTTTAATTCATCCAATCAACAAACCCAAAATAAAAACTAGGCTACCCCAAAATAATACACTCCATTAATGGATTCATATGCTTTAGTTTTGGAAAAGTCACTCAAAGACAACATCATAAAACTTCCCCCATCAAACTTCCCAAAAAATTTGATGATTCTCACCCCATGCCTGATTAGTATAATGAGAATGATCAATGTGCTTTCCACCATGTTGTTATACATGAAATTAGTAGGTTTAACACCTTCAAAAGCATTTTCCAAAACTTGATTGATAAAGGTGAAATTACATTAGATAATCCCAATGCACCCATGACATCTTGACATCTTTCAATTACCTTTTCCAAATCATACCCCTTCTACCAACCATGATGACAACAAACTAGAATCGTGTCATGCTTGTGAGGTCCATACAATCAATGTAATTATTAGTGAACCTATCATTAAGGAAACCACCACCTCGACTACCTCTTTCTCCTCTCCATTTATTAAAGTGGTGGAATCACGCTCCATTCCTTTGAGTACCCAAATAAAGGAAGAAACCACCTCCTTTCCTTCACTTGATGAGATAATAGACATACCCACCTCTCTTTAGATAGAAATAACCAAGGAGGCAACCATTTCCTTCAGATCCCCCTCCCACATCATGGAACCACCCATTCTCTCTTTGGAAACCATTCCACAAAAAGAGATCACCTTATCTACTCCTCCTATGGACGAATTACCCTCCTAAATCTTGGAACCTTTCATCAAGGGCAAGGGTAAAGAAAGAATTCCCTTACCTCAAGCTATGGGCCTATTATTTTAATCTAATGCCCAAGGAAATAAACTAATTTATAAACCATTCTCTAGACTGGTCTGGAGCCTAGAATTCTCTTGTCAACCTAATTTGGATTTATCCACCTTTTGGCACCATCTTGGGATCCCCTATCAAAACAAGCATGAAACTTCAAGATAAATTTCATCCACCATTAAACCTATCATCACCACAATCCCTTCATCAAACACCTCTCCCTCTAAAACTTTGGAAGAACCATCCAGACCATCTCCATCCAAATTTATCAAATCACCTTACACATATTTAATCAAACCTATCAAAAACCTATGGGTACTCCCTACTCCTATCCTTATCCACCTATCTTTGGATTTGGACTTAACCCCATCTAGTCTACCAAATAAAACCTTAACAAAGCTAACCAGTAGAGTAAAGCCACCAAAACTCCCACCTAGAACTAGACCCATACCTCCCCCTTCCCTCTTACTTTTTATCTTGGGACCCCATCCTTCTTCCTTCCTAAGAACTCATCCTTTAATCAAGAAGGTGAAACTTCCCCAAAATACCCAAGATAAACTTCCTCCTTTGAATCTACCTTTACCTACACACCTATATCCAAACCCTCATCATCCCAATCATCTACCTCCAAATCTTTCACCTTCAAACCTTAACCATCCAACACCAAACAACCCCAATCAAACCCACCTACCAAAACCATTCTACCACCCACAACTTCCATGGTGAAGCCTACTTCTAAGAAGGTTTCCACCCTAAAAACTAAAATCTCATTACCCTCAACACCTTTTCTCAAGTCTTATTTAACCATTTTACAATGGTTGTTACAAACTTATTCCTTAAGCCTACCACCTATCAAACCCTTTGACCCTTCAAGTCATAAACCATCTTGGTTCAACAATAGTTTAATTTTATCATACCATAAGATGCTTAGACATGACATAAAGAACTAAAAGACTCTCTAAACACTTTTCCATAACTTATGGGATGAAGATGATCTATTATCAGATGAAATTATCTTGAGCCCATCATCAACCCAATCACAAAATGAACATATCTAAAATTTACCCACCTCCACACTTTCATCTAAGAGTGAAGAGGAACTATATTAGCCTTATAACCGAACACTTCCCCTCATCCACACTATCCATATTATCAACCAATCTTAGGTCTAGCATAAGGATAAGGGAAAGGCCAAAGTGTCCATTCCATAGACATATACTTCCATCCCTCAACCTTCCATCTAGAATCAAACACCTTCACCTTCACTTTTACCTTCACCAAAATCTAAAATAACCATTTTTGGTGCCTCTCCCTCCAACCCTTCTAAATCTATCCAATGAGTAGTTCTAAAATAGATTCACCAGACACTAGTGAAGATGAGCCTATAAGAACTAATCAACACCTCAGCCCATCATCTCCAAGTATTTATAGAGACCCTACTATATATAAAGGTCCAACCTAAATACCCTTAAGCTCTTACAACATTTATTAGAAATCTTCATATTTACACCCTTGTTACATTTAAGAATTTAAAAATACTTTCTATTCATCCTAAAGATCTTGATCCTCCTCTCTTCATCACTACATATATCAATAAAATACACATAAAAATTATGATGATTGATGGGGGAACAAGTATTAATATTATGTCCTTTTATGCTTGTGACAAATCTAGCTACCAAATAATATCATGTCAAAAACCATAGTGGTCCTCCATTCCTTTAATGATACTATGGCCACAACCTTGGGAATAATCATCCTCCATATTTGATTAGAACCTCACATGCTTCTAGATCTCTTCTATATCATATAAGTAAAGTTATAATATAATATATTAATTGGAAACCATTGGATCCACTCTATGAGATATTTTCCATCCACCTTGCATCAGTGTGTTAAGTTAGAACATGAGGGATAGGTCATCAATATACAAGATGACCCTAGTCCTTTCACATCTTACAACATGATATATCAACCCAATGATATCCTTATCCCTCACTTATCCACCTCACCACCAACCAATAATAACTCCACCTTTATCATTGATGAATCTTTAACTATCTCATTTATCCTTTCTTCTCAGATCCCCATAGCAAACCCCTTATAGCCCATGTTCCAACATCTCTCACTAGGAGAGTATCATCTTTTGGCCTTGGATTCCTTCCCTACTCCTCAATAGTATGGGAACCTTGACCATGATCTAAGTTATGATCCCAATATTAGAACCATCTTTCCTTTTAGGCTTCCTAACCACTAAACCAATTTCATTTATGAGGCACTTGATCATCTACTTCTCACTTCCTCTGCCATCTCTTCTATGAAACCATTCACCTATAATTTTTCCTATTTGGACAAACTAGATTATGCCAAAGTATACCTTCATAGGTGCTCCTAGAAGGGATTCATACTTAGACATTATGAACATGGACCCCATGAGTTAACTTTGATCAAAAACCAAAATCTTCATAAGCTATTTGGTCTTAGTTTCATCCCACCAGAAGAACCCACTGATTCAACCAAACCCATCACCACCATTAATGAAGACATTTCATCCTTGCCAACCCCATCTATTTCAAAGTTTTTGGATTTTTAAACCATCCCTTCTAGCTTCTTTTTAGTCAGTACCTCTGACCTATCAAAAGGGTGTCTAAACTAAAACCTTTCCTTTGATTAGTCATGAAATGGTAGAAAATGATGCTCCTACCATCCACACCATCCAACATTATGATGATGATTTCATTATCACTTATCTTAGTGTAAGGGATTATTATATCCACAAATCCCTTCCTCCTAAAAACCAAACCATGTTGAATGAATCCATTATCGATGTCAACTTGGGTACTTAGGATAACCCTCACATTGTAAATATTGGTAAATCTTTAGATTCCTTTGAGTAAAAGGATTAACCTTCCTTCCTCCATGATTTAAAAATAGAATTTTCTTGATATTAGCAATATATTCATAGAATCAACACTTCCATACCTCTCTACAACATCATCATCCATCATAACCCTAAGCTTATTAGTCAAAATCTTTGTAGGATGTACCCTCATATCACCCTTCTAGTCAAAGAAAAGCTTCAATGCCTCTTATCTATTGACTTCATACAACCCAGTGACTATCCATAATGGTTTTCCAATATCATTCCCATCACCAAACCCACATGGATACTTCACCTCTATGTTGATTTTCATGACCTCAGCCTTGATTGTCCAAAGGATGACTTCCCTTTGCCTAACATCGACCAATTTGTTGATCTTACAACTAACCATAAGATCTTATCTCTCATGGATGGTTTCTCAAGATATAATAAAATCTTGATTACCCCTAAGGATCAGCATAAGACTTCCTTCATCACCTCATCAAGAACCTTCTACTATAGGGTCATGTCATTTAGTTTAAAAAACACTAGAGCAATTTGCTAGCATGTGATGACCTACATCTTCAATGATCTCATACTTAAAATCATAGAGGATCATGTATATGATCTCTTTGGTAAATCTAAATATCACAAGGATCATATTGAAGTTCTCAAAATTATCTTTAAGTGACTAATCCATTTCCATGTCCAAATCAACCACAATAAATGTGTTTTTGGGGTCCTACTTAAAAAGCTTCTTGGCTTTATCATCTCTCTTTGAGGAATTGAAGTAGACCCTGACAAAGTTAGAGTGATCCTCAACATGCCACTTCTAAATCACCTTAATCAAATTTATAACCTACATGGGAAGCTCTAATCCATCCATTGCTTAATCTCTCAATTATCAGATAGATTTCAACCCTTTCACCTTCTTCTCAAGAAAGATACATACTTTAAGTGGACTAAGGACTACCAACAAGCCTTTGATTCACTAAAAGAGTACCTTATTTCCCCACCTATTCTTAACCCTCTTAAATTGTATCAACCTTAGTACCTTTATATCTCCACCAACGACCATTCCTTAGGGGCAATGGTCACTCACCATGATGAAAAAACAAAGAGAAAGTTATCTATTATATATGTTGAACACTTATAGAGTATGAAACTTGGTACACCCATATCAATAAAATATGCCTCATTTTAGTATTTTTAGCTTCCAAACTTCATCATTACCTCCTCAATCACAAAAAATTTGTCATCACCAACACCAACACCAACCCACTCAAGTACATACACTCTAAACCATACCAAAAATAGCATACGGTTAAGTGGCTCATGATCCTAGCTAAGTTTGAACTTGAGTTTATCTAGTAGAATTAAATTAAAGGGGAAGTCATTATTGATCAATTGGTCAGAGTTACTTTACCAAACAACCAACCTCTCCCTCTTGTGTTTCATAAAAATTCCATCACAACTCTTTCTCAAGAGGACATCACCTACCAAATGACCATATTATTTGATTGATAAAATAGCCAATGTGGTGGGGGTGATAGAGTTATTCTCATTCCCCTTGATATTTAAAATCTTCTTCTTTCTTTCAAACTTGATTTTTAGCATACCAATAATATGGCTGAGTATGAAGCCCTAGTAATAGGTCTCTAAACCACTCTAGCCTTGGGAGTTAAGATGACCAATGTATTTGGTGAATCCCAACTTGTGGTATACCAGATCAATGGATCCTATCAATGTAAGAATGATGTCTTACAAAAGTACAAACACCTAAGAGATGTCCTCTTGACATCATTTGATCATTACCTCACCTAATCTATTCCATGATGTACCAACAAGTTTGTGGATATAATAGATTTCCTTGCTTCTTAGATCCCATTTGCACCTATCTATTTTAATCTCTATATCACCATTCATCATTTTATCATACCCTCTTATATCCAATCTGACCTCCCTACCATTTGTAGTGTGGAGGAATCTCTATCAAATATTTGGTATGATCAAACCTTTAACTACCTTAACCTTGGTGTCATTCCTCCCAACCTCTCGATGAATGCATCAAGAGCATCTTTTTTAGAGTACCTCCCATTATACCATACTAGTGGGAATATTTTAAAAACATGCTTTTGATAACCTCCTTCTTCATTGCCTACGTAGTCATGAAGCTTCCTGTGCTATCAAGGAAACACATGATGGGATATGTGGGGGATACTTTAGTGGTCTAGTTTTCACTAAATGTATCTTTTAACTTGCCTACTATTGGCCCACCCTTAACCAAGACTATTTAAATTATTTAAAAAAGTGTGTTAATGTTAATATCATACCAATTTACATCATGTGCCATCCCATAACTTTTAATTTTCTACAAACTTTTAGCCCTTATCATAATGGGGACTATATCTCATTGGAAAAATCAATCCTCATTATTCATAGTGGCACCACTACCATTAAGTATTTTTCCAAGTGGGTGGAGGCTAGTCCTCTCATCTTGACCAAAGTTGACAAGATAGTTAACTTCATCAATCATCATATCATCTATCATCATATATTTCAAACACATCACAACTGAGTACAAAGATACATACATGCATACATAAATGTATGCATGTATGTATCTTTGTACTCAGTTGTGATGTGTTTGAAAACATTATTACCATACAATGTGTAAATAGAAGCTATATATATATATATATATATATATATATATATATATATATATATATATATATATATATATATATATATATATATATAAACTCTCCAATTATTTTTTAATATAGTATCAATATTTGATTATATACGATATATTCTAAGGAGACACCCATTGTCCATGACTTGGATAATTTTGTATACGTAATGTATACATATAGCCAATAAATTAGTCCCATATCCCCTTATATAAACTAGATAAATCCCCATATATACATAATTTATTATGATTCACACATTGCATATAGAAAACCATTCACTTAATTCATTCTATCAAATATCCTAGTTCAATTGATTTAAGATTGACATTAAAATTAAATACATATGAGAAAATATAAACACATAGGAGACTATACCCAATTTAGGTTTTGTTATATAACAACTCAGACATGGCTAAACAAAACTATGCAAAATATACATTTAAACTCATATACCCAATCCTTATATTGATTATGTTACACACTTACATAAGTCATAGTCAAATCTAAACAAGCAATAATACACAGTCATGTTAATCAATTGTGTAGTTTACATAAAGTGAATATAGTGAAATATTAATTGTCATATTTTGATTAACCTTTGTGTGTGTGTGTGTGTGTGTGTGTGTGTGTGTGTGTGTGTGTGTGTGTGTGTGTGTGTGTGTGTGCGTGCGCGCGCGCGTGTGTGTGTGCATGTGCGTGCATGCATGCATGCATGCACGCACACATATAGATGAGTGCATAAATAAATAATTCACTCATCTACCTACCCTTACCTATGTTTATAACTTTAACCATTTATCTTCCAAACCCAAATAATAATAAATATTCATGCTATGAACTCTATATAGAGTCATATTTAAATACAATTCTCTTAGTTTAAAATGTATGAATTATAAAATAATAATATTTCCATGCAATTTTAACACATTGAAATCTTCCATACAAGTACCTAATAACTAATTAAATTCAATACCTACAATTTATTTCATTATCCCCAAATTTCTAGAATGTGTGTGTGTGTGTGTGTGTGTGTGTGTGTGTTTGTCATTGGATCAATCCAAATACATAAATAAATGTGTGTGTGTGTGTGTGTGTGTGTGTGTGTGTGTGTGTGTACACACACACATTTATTTATGTTTTTGGATTGATCCAATGACAAACACACACACACACACACATTTATTTATGTATTTGGATTGATCCAATGACAAACACACACACACACACACACACACACACACACACACACACACACACACACACACACACACACACACACACACACACACACACACACACACACACACACACACACACACACACACACACACACATTATTAAGAGTTCATACATATTAAACCCAAAATTTAAATAGGTTTATACATAGATGAGCCCAAATTCTAAATCATGTTTACTAAATACCTTAATGAATATATATCTTAACTAGTTTGACACAAACTAACTCGATCCATTATATATATGCTAATAAATAAATATTCATCAACAAAGTATAACATATATTTTATAAATGAAAGAAGAGTTTAAGATACATCTTGTTTAAATATAAAAAACCATGGCAATTATTATAGCCCTACCCCAATTCCCTCAGGTTACCCTAGGTTAATTGTAGGGATTTATAGAGGTTAAGCCTTCCACATAGCCCTACATATATCCCTCTTAATATTTCCATAACATTCCAAAAAAAATTAAACCAAGTAACCATTTCCATTAAAAATCCCTACAACATTAAACATAAATATTTTAAATACAAAACTAACCTAGTAATTATGCTAAGAAGCTAAATATTCCACTTCTTCTTTCACTTGAATTTTTTCCTTCTTCTCTTTTGTTTGGTATCCCCTATATGTTGTGTATCATGTCATCCCTCCCTTCCTCATATCCCACTTTATAAATCTTTATATCCTTATACATTAACTTAATCACCGCTATCTTCTCCTCCATTAACAATTGATTAAATTGATTGAACATAATGCATGCAAAAATAACTCAACTTAACTCTACAGTCTATCACAATGCAGTCCACAACAAAAATCCATGATCTTTACAAAATTATGATTAACTCAAAGTCAATGGGTGATTATAAACATTAATCATCTCAAGTGTTCTAGAATAATCATATAGAATCCATATAATATTTTTATGACATTGACTTAAATAATTACCCAACTTTAGAAACTGACTAGCCAAACCAAATAAACAAGAAATTATAATCCTCATTATATTACATGAAAATTTGCATATCAACTTAGTTGATTAATCATTAACTTTACATGAAACAACTATCAACTATCCATTTAACATATTGATTATATAGCATGGTCAATTTTAATATGTATTTCAAAGACTATTGTTTAATGTTACCAAGCCATCCACAATAATAATTTGTAAACACAATGATTTACTTAAATCATTTAACAATAAAATCAATGTATTCATTATCTAACATATATTATGAAGATCAAACCTTTGGTCAAACATTTAATTAAATACAAATATATCTTTAAAAAATGTTATTTATATATTTCAACATTAGGATATTCATATAATATAATAATAATTTCATTCAACCAAATCAACATAATCATCGACAACAATCAAGATCACACTAGAAATCATATTAATAATAACCTAAATGAAAAGTACACAAAACATGATACACTATTTATCTAAAATAATTAATCACACAATATGAAATACTAATGTGGTGTGTGTAAGGGTTTTTGGATTCATTCTCTATCATCTCCCAATGAATCCATCTAAACCTCCCTCTCTGATGATGCTCTCTCTCTATCACACTCTGAGGGAAGAATCTATCATGCATCCACTTCAAAACAATTATGGTAGTTAGTCTAAAACATCATTATATCTATGAAATAATGCTATATAATTAAAAAAATGATCATAATATATATAATATAAAAATATTGCTAACTTATAAAAACTAATCATGTAAATTAATCATCCTATAATTATCCCATAATCAACATATGACATAAATATTAATCAAATATTAGTTAATCATCTAATAAACCATAATAATCGATGGATCAAATATGTTATTTAGTTTAGAGATAAATTGGGATATGACTTACTTCCCCCCAAAAGGTGGTCATCATCCTAATGACATTACTTTAAACATAAACTCTAAATTTAAAACATTATTCAACAAACAATAATATAATATGCAATAACAAATCAAGCAAATAAATGTAAAAATAGTCTATAAAACTTATCATAGTCCTCCCCAATGGCACTATCTTCATAATATTGGTCCCATTGGACCTTGCACTATGACACTTTTCTATTATGTAAATGGAGTTTATGAATGTCAATTAATTTTATTGGTTCTAACATGACAACTCCAAGGTCTAGAACCTATAAAGAATTCCAATCCAACACATGAAGAATCAACAACATATTTTTTAAGATAAGATACATAGAAGTAATTATGCAAAAGATCTAGAGCTGGTGGTAAAGTAAGCCTATATGTTATAGGATTGACCACTTTAAAAACCTTGAAGGCTCCCACATATCTCAATGAAAATTTTATCGACTTCTTGAATTTAATCATTCTTTTCTAATGCTTAACTCATAGAAACACTTTATCACCAACATAAAACTTTCTAGTTATTATTTTTAGATCAACATAAATTTTCTATCATTGGCCTCGACCAACCTCAACCTAATTTTACTGACTTGCTCTTTAATTTATAAAATAATCTATGATCAAAGACTACCCTATCTTCTAACATGTCCTAACTGATTGGTGTTCTACACCTTCTTACATATAATGCCTCAAAAAGAGCCATCTTTAATGTTGATTAGTATGAGTTATTATAATCAAACTCAACCAAAGGAAGGTATTCCTCCCACTTGTATTATTTACCCATGTAATACATACAAAGAATATCCTCTAAAACCTAGTTAACTCATTCTATCTATTCATTATTTTGTTAGTGATACGTAGGGATGAAGTTCAACTATGTACCTATACCTAAATTTAGAGTCAACCAAAACCTAGAAGTCATCCTTAAATCTTGATCCAAAATTATCTTGTTTGGAAAACCATGTAATTGATACTCTTCTTTCATAAATCTCTTCACAATTATAGGTGCATCATTAGTCAAGTTACCTAGTATGAACTGGGATGCCTTGGTTAGTTTGTTAACTATAACTAAGATCATGTCAATTTACTTATGTGATAATGGAAACCCTTGGATGAATTCCATACTGATCACTTTCCACTTCCATTCTAGTATATCATGTGGATATAGAAATCCTACTAGATATACATGTTTAAATTTTACACCTTGACATTATAGATAATGAGACACAAAATCCACTACATATCTCTTGATTCCTTTCTAGAAATAGAGTGGTCTAAACTCAACCATGAGAATTGTTATTCTAGGATATCTTGAATATGGGCCATTATGCAGTTCCTTTAGCACTATGTTCCTTAAATTCTCTTTATCAAGAACATATATCATACCATTATAGTGTAAATTACCATCATTCTCTATCTTTAATTCCTTATACCTAAGATTTTGGGCATTCTCAGATAATACTTTCTTGACTTGATCATAGAATTCATCTCTTGGAAAGAATTTGATTACTTGATATCTAAAATTACTTATAATAGTATCCATGATTGATATGCACCTCCTACATCTTAGGGCATCAAATACTTATTCTCCTTACCTTTGATATAATTAATATCAAAATCATAATCAAATAATAACTTTAACCATCACCTTTGATGAGAATTCAGGTTTAGTTAGGTGAAGATGTACTTGAGTCCCAAGTTGTCAGTCTTGAGCTCAAATGGAATTATCAATAGATAATACCTCCAAACTAGTAAATTATGAATAATTACCACAAGTTCTAGGTCATGATGGGCATAAATCACCTTGTATGATTTCAATTTCATAGACTCATAAGCTACCACTAAGCCATCCTACATAATAATTATTCCAAGTCCATACCCATATGCATCAGGGATCACTGAGAATTGACTATTAGGATTGGGAACTCTTAGCATTAGTGCTAAACTAAGCTTTCTTTTCAATTCTTGAAAGGTTAGTTCACACTTATCTAACTAAAAAAAACTCTAATTCTTATGTTAAAGAGAGGTAATTGGATTAGCTATTTTAGAGATATTTAGAATGACTTTCCTATAATATCCTACTAATAATATGAAAATACTTACATAATGCACATGATTTGGAGCTAGCCACTCCATTATGGATCTTATCATTGCTGTATCTACTAAAATACCATCCATAGAGATAAGATGTCCCAAATACTACACTTTATTTTGGAGAAATGCACACTTAGACAACTTGCCATACAAATTTTACTTTTGTAAATGTTGAAAAACCAATTCTAGATGCTACAAGTGTTCTTCCTCATCCTTGGAATAAATGAGGATGTCATTTAGAAACAACTAAATAAAATGATTTATATAATCTATGAACACACTTTTTATAATATTAGAAAATGCTACTAGAACATTTGTCAATCCAAATGGTAACATAGTGAACTCATAGTGCCCATTTTGAGTCCTGAGCATTATTTTTGGAAAATCCTTTTCATGGATCCTCAATTGATGATACCCTACTATAATATCAATCTTATAAAATATTATTTCTACTTGGATTTGATCAAGGAGATCATCGATCATGGAAACAAATATCTATTATTGATTGTTACTTTATTCAACATCTTATAATCTATACATAGGCAAAGATTACCATCCTTCTTCTTGATGAAGACAACTGGTTCACCACATAGTGACACACTTTGTTGAATCATCCATTTTGATAACAACTCATAAATTTTTGACTTTAACTCAAATAATTTAGTGGAAGTCATTCTATATAGTGCCTTAGACTATGTTTCTAATCCATTTTTGATATCAATTGAGAAATCAAAATCATGCTTAGGTAGCAATATTAGTAATTCTTCTAGAAACACATCATGAAAATTTATTATAAAATGATAATATTTTATATAAGGTTCATTATATTCTTCCATATCATTTATCTTAATGATAAATGATTAGCATCCCTTCCTTTGATCTTTATTGAGATGAATTTCATAAATCTACCTTATCTTTAATTCTCTTTTCTCACCATTAAAGTTATGCTTGATTTTTGAAATCATGTTGACAATCATCCTTGTTCATAAAATAGTCAACCTTGTATTTATACTTCCCAATCCAATTGACTCCTAGGATCACATCATATGATCCCAATGGTGCTGAAAAAGATATACTAATATAGTGAACTCAATTAACTTAATATCCACTTCAACTAAAAACTTGTCTACTTTGACTTTTGACTCATTCCCATATTGTACTAACCATGTATTTGCCATAAATCTATCCTTTATAGATAATTTACTAAACATTCTAGGAGAAATGAAACATTTTGTATCCTCTATGTCAATAAAAATAAAAAGTAGATGATTGAACAAAATACCTTATAGTTTTATTGGTGAAGCTTGATACTTAGCCTATCAATTATTAGTAGCTACATGAATCCTCTACTAGAATGTGCACTGCTAAAAAGCTGAACCCTTATTTTTTGACTTCTCTTAAAGACATTCTCAATTAAAATGGTCCCTTCCACACATGAAGCAACCTCCAATTGGCCCTTTCTTCTTTGATTATTGGTTTCCCTTGAAACCATCATTGATACCATTACCAATTTTCATATTCCCTAAACCATTGTTGAACTTGGGATTTTGATCCTTGAACTAACCCTTTGAGTCTCCACTCCTCTACTTCTTTTTCTTCTTCTTGAAAGTTGTTTTGGAACTTCCAAAATTATTTTTGAACTTATCTCTGACTTGGGCAAGAGATTTTAGTTTTTGCTCCTACTTGACTACCTTCTCAAACACCTGTTTAGTAAATGGACCATGCACATCTACTTCACATCTAATTTGGGTTTTTAATCTCATGATAAATTTCTTGATTTTGAACATCTCATCTACTTGATACTGAGGTACATACTTAAGGAGCTTGGTGAATTCCTCCTAATATTCATTCAATGACAAATATCCTTACTTA
Source organism: Torreya grandis (assembly GCA_037957365.1). Taxonomy (NCBI): domain Eukaryota; kingdom Viridiplantae; phylum Streptophyta; class Pinopsida; order Cupressales; family Taxaceae; genus Torreya; species Torreya grandis. The sequence goes on from JARHVA010001819.1 coordinate 420,476, forward strand.
AGATTCTAAAAATCCATAAGATTTTGATTGAACTAAATATGTGGAATCCATTATGACCTAAAAAGTGTCAAAAACTATTACCACATGGTGGTAGTTGAGTTAAGGTTGATATCAAACGTCTTGTTTTCACCCCAAGTTATTGCTTTACTAGAAAGCTGATAAGTACCCCAGACTAATTTCATGACTTTGAAAGAATTTTAAATCTCAAAATAATTCTCTATTTTTTTAGCCATGATTTAGCTCCATCTCAAAATAGAGTTCCATTAATCTTGGGTGGATTTACCATTTTCATGTCACATGGCAACTCTATAGTTACACAATATCTCACATCACATGACACTTCCTCATGTTGTAGCTCTTGAATGTGTTCTTAGTTGTCAAGATGCTATTTAGGTTCCTCCTCATCATTCTCCTTTTTATGGTCATGAAATTCATGTTATAGGGCCATGATTTGATCCCTAGTCTCTTTCATGGTTATGAGGATTTGATCCAACTTGATAACTTACACAATAGCAAGCTAATTTCAATAAAAAGGGGGTTTGACATTCAAAGTACCATTAACTCCTAGTCTAGAGTGCACCATTATTCTTCTTGATTATCAAAAATAAGTTTGCATTAGTGAACACATTAAGTCCTAAATTTTGAGCCTCAAATTTGATATCACAAAGTAACATCCCCATTAGGTTTTACCCAAATATAGTAAGATTTAAAAAATAATAATAATAATTACACATATTCATCGTATATATTTCACCAAGAGAAAGCTAATTTGTGATCTTTAACTAATTATATTAATTTAGTTAACCAATAGGTTTATATCTAATCCACTTAGCTAAGGATCATTGTGAATAGATATATCAATCATGAATAATACTAAATAACCAATAAATATTGCATCTAATCATAAATGTAATAATACAAATTCAACCATAACTAATACAACATTACAAACATTAATATATAAGTATAATCTATAAATGATATAGTTTTCAATAATATATAATAATATCTCAAATATTAAAACATGGTACAAATATTCATGAAGCAGAGTCTCCATAACTCAAGAGTCTCCATGACTCAAGTATCAATCTATAATATCAATTGTAGTCCATAGTATAATACTCCAACTGGGCGGGAGAGCATCATCTAAGTGTTTTTCCATACCATCCATGGACCATATATCCCCTGCACTATCTCTAAAATAAGGGGATAACCCTCCCTTCATGTATGTATAGATAATGATGATGTGGTAATCTAGAGTAATAAATAAGAACCCATGTGTTGAATATATCTAATACATAATTTATACCATAAATATATCTATTTTAATATGATATTGCACAAATACAAAAACCATATCAACATATGAAATGAAATTGTTTAATAAAAATATTAGTTTGGATAAATGTTTTAATAATAAATAATCTCTAAGATCAGTCAATTTCATACACACCACTCAATCAAATTTTATCTCATCTTACATTGATGACACTAATTAAGCTATTGAAATCCATCCACTGCTTATTTAAGGTCATGAATGTGAGATTCATTAAAAATATATAACAATATAAAAACTAATAGATTCATTCAAAATATCTCCCTTTAGCTAATCAAAATTATGCTAAGTACAAATAAAACAAATATATTCATTTAGCCTATAAAATTAAATGCAATGAATCCATAACATCTAATTTATTACTGAATAATAAATAGGATAAAAATAGTCTTTGATATAACATACCATCTAAATAGTTATTATATCTAAAATATTAGTTACCCATATCACAAGTAACTTATAATGTTATTTCATCCCTAAAATAATCATTATAACATAGGCCTATACATTTGTTGATATTCCACATATAAAACAAAAGTTAGTCCAAAACATATTATTATGATTTTTATTTAAACTCATAAATACATTATTTTAATGCTTTATATATAAACATTTAAAATATATAACAAACATCTACTTATGCACTGTGTGGTAATAATATATATATATATATATATATATATATATATATATATATATATATATATATATACATATATATATATATATATACATACATACATACATACATATATATACATACATATATATATATATATACATATGTATATATATGTATACATACATACATATATATATATATATATGTATGTATATATATATATACACCCATACATACATACATATATATATACATACATACATACATATACATATATATATAGATACATACATATATATATATATATATATATATATATGTATATGTATATATATATATACATACATGCATACATATATATACATACATACATACATACATATATATATATATACATACATACATATATATATATATACATACATACATACATATATATATATATATGCATACATACATATATATATATATATATATATATATATATATATATATATATATATATAAACTCTCCAATTGGTTTTTAATAAAACATCAATGCTTTGTTGTATATAGTATATTCTAAGGAGACATCCACTATCCATGACTTAGAACATTTCGTATACGTAATGTATAATGTTGTACCCAACATCCCTCTTTTTCTTCTTGAAAAATGGGGACCCATTTTTTTGGATTTTGGCCTTGTTTGTTGAGCCTTTCTTCTGCGTGTCTATGCAATTTATATTCGGATTGATCCTTAGTATCTACACATAAAAATAATCATGTTATTATATGTTTTATAGACTAACTTTATTAATGCCTTTCAAGAAATTTTTGAACTCTAGAGGTTTTTTTGGGACTTATTTTTATTCAAAATAATTATTCAAGATTTGGTCTTTGGAGATTTCACTTGGGCCTTTTTATTGGGAATTTTATTCTTCAAAACTTATGTTCACATCTTATTCATCAGAGATTATTCATTTGTATTTTTATATCACACTTTTTTTTAGAGTTTCTATGTTAGACGTTTTGTTTGAATAATTATTCTAAATGACTTTTCTTTTATCGTATATTTTGTTCAAGATTTTTGTTTGGAACCATTTATCAAAACTTTTGTTTGGTATTTTTTTTTGAACAAATTATTTGAAATAGTCATCATCATCTTTATGAAATTTAGACATTTTACTATTCAAAATTTTTATATTGGGCATTTTGTTTGAAACATTTATTTTGATAGATTTATGTCTTCAGGGTTTTTATTCGGGCTTTGTGTTCAATTTTTTTTTTTTTTGATATTTCATAGGCTTAGTCCCAACATAAAACATGATTCCCAATTCTTGACTACTAAAATCCCACTATACTTATCCAATAAATAAAAAATACTTCTTGATACTTGCTAAAGATACCCACCAACTAAACTAACAAGATTTGAAATGTCTAGATAATACAAAACATATGAACGTGGACATTTATAATAAATGAACTAGAATTGATTAATAAGGCTATATACATGATGTAAAACTATCAATGAATTTATTTCTCTTAAATGAATTTGAACTATACTGCATCATATGAATGAAATCCCTAGCTACTTTTGAATCTATTGCAAACTAATAATCGACTAGCATAGAGGATTTTTCCATAGAGTACATAAACAAACTATGATCACTACACATAATTATAATGGTGTCATCATCTAAGAGTTTCATATGATCACTTCTTCCATCACCATTCTCAATCAAAGATTCAACTAAGTTCACTAACATAGTATATGACGCAACCATCTTTGATAATAGGTATGGAAATTACTTAGAATTATGGGATATTGTGGACTCAGTCGATGTGTTTTTTTTAGAAGGAAATATATCTGCCATATAATTCTAATTCATTACAGACTTTATCTCCCTTAAGAGACAAGCACTTCACTCAATAATGGCCAAGCCTGAGGTGATTTCCTACATCAACCTTTTATGATATTTATTCTTTTCATGGAAGATTACACAAGATGCATTTCTACACCACATGGACAACCAGATAGTCATGGTGTACATCTTTAGATTTGACTTTCAAATATATTTATCGTCACCAATTCTAGATGAATTTTTTTATAAGAATATACTAGTTTTATGGAACCAATATAATTTAATGGATAAGGTGTTGAGCTCATGGCTTCTCCTTGGTGATATAATGACTTATAAAGGGAATACTCTTGCCCTAATTAACAAATTTAGAACAAAAGTGTAGATTTGGATGTCATTACTAAATAAAATGTATGGCATGTCAAGCATCCATTTTATTAATTTAAGTTGGGTGTCATTACTACATTTAATGATGACCAATGATGCAACCTTTGACTTGGGTAAAATTATTAGCTTCTATTTGAGAGAACAAGTCCTACACATGAACAAAAATCTAACTCCAGTTAGCCTCTTATACATGATGTATTATATTTTGATGTTGCAATGGGTATAATATACAAGGTCCTTGGTGAGCTTTAGATCCCAGCCATATATTATGTTAAGAATCACATTTGTGATTATTACTAGTTCATGAATATTTTTGTATACACAAAAAACATGGCTCAAATTGTTGATGGTGTTTACCCTCAAGTATGGTAGGTAATCTATGGGACTCCACTACCTAGAATCAAAGAAAGCACAGTGAAAACACTAGTTAGAAGGGGAGACTAATTTTTTTTATCTCGATTACACATTGATCATGATTTTTGGACATAAGGTCCACCTCCTACGCCTCCCAAAATATGTACTAGATAAATTAGCACAAAAAGAAATTGCTTATCAACTTAGGTAGATTTTTGAGGAGGAAATGATAAAAAATAAGATGAAAACATTAAATGGGTCATATGTGATCATTGGTAGAATGTGCTACACATAGAGAAGCACTTTGGAGATGTAGGAAACAAGAAAAAGACATATCACTTACCCACCATGCTAGAAAGGGACTAGGATCCCCATGGTCACATATAAAGACACATTTAGGGATTTAGTATCCCATACCAACATGTCCCTTATGACCATGACATTTTGTTTTTGAATACAAATGATGATGACTAGGTCCTATACAAGACAAAAATTTAGGCCTAAAGGAAGATCATTTAAGGATAATTTAAGATCTTTCAATTACTATGAAGGAAATGCAAAATAGACTACCACTTTCTATAGGGTGCATAACTTTAGATTATTTGAATAGATAACACCCATAATAGAAAAATTACAAGGGGATTCAACACATGAAATTCATTTTATGTTAAAATATATCAAGAAAGAGCTAAGGGTGAATGATCTTGATCTAAAGGGATCTCTAGGGGACCCCATTGATCTAGATTCCTCTGATGAGGAATAACAAGATCACCCAATTATAACTATATTACAAATAACCAAAACTACCACCTAATTGTAAGAGTCTACATTACTAGGGGTAGCAATAGAGGAAGCTTATACCTTAACTCAACAAGGTTCCTCATTAGAGGCAAAGACTACAATTTGATATAGAAGGAAACTAAGGGCTCTCCCCATAGATAATCCAATAATAGATCAACCATAGGGTTTGCCTTTAGTAGATCAACAATAAGTAGATGTAGAGAAAGAATATGATGAATAAGAAGAGTTAGAAAGAGCCAATGTATTAATCCTTATGAAAGATAAAGGGAATGCATCAACCATATATGCTTCAATAGGTAATAAGGCTTAACCTTTAGAATATACTTCCCTAGTTTCTACATCTATTCCTATTTTTGATTTAGTCCCACTAAGTGTTGTGTTGAAGACTCCCAAGGTGGAAGTAAGTTGTCACTTCCACCCTTGAAATTTCATTCAATTCCTCTTCTCTCTTGCACATTCCTCTTCTCACTCCAAAGGTAGAAAAGGATTCTACCACTATCATTTCTCCATCTCTTCCCAACATTCTATCCACATCCATTGTTCCTTCTACTCCTAGTGTTCCCTCTAGCATTGGCACCATTAGGACCATGAAGGAAAAAAGGGCCACCAAGAAAATTGACATAGTAATGGACACTTCCTAGATTCATGTTTCATATACCCATATCACTTTGCCCATGTCAACCCATAGTGCATCTAAAGAAACCACCAAAATATATTTAGGCAAAGGAAAGAGGGAAAAGTAATTCATCATGGTCCATCCACTCCCTCAATATAGAGGTGTAGATTAGTTTAAGATCATTTGGCCTTCTCTTCCTGACACAATCCTCAAGAGAGGCAAAAAACAACAACCAGTAAAAGCTCCTCAAGAAGATGTGGCTAAAGACACAAAAAATATACCCCAACCAGTTAGTGATTCCTCTATGGGCCATTGATATGAGAGATAAGGCTACTCAAATGATAATTTTAAAATCATAGAGATCCCATAAATAACCACCCTATTTGACAATCCCTCTAGGAGAATTCAAAGGATGAGAAAGAGAAAGTTGGAGGATGAATACGGAAGGGAAATGTTTCTAGAGGAAAAGCAAGAAGTCCATGCCTTATTTAAAATGCATAATATAAAAGTAGGTTAGTTCCCCTATAATGAATATTTAAGGTCCCTAGATGAAGCTCATAAAGATACCATGGTGGCACTACATGAAGGGATAAAATTGTAAAGGCAATATCTAGAAGAATAACTAAAATAAATAAAATAACAATAGATGGTTCACATTCTAGTGGGTATTAAGACTGAAGTATAAGAGGATTCCTCAAAATGATATAATTTTTTAGACGCATTGGAAGTAATACATGTTGAATTAGCACTTCATATTCCCCAAACACATAAATTATTTAATTTTTTGAAGCTAGATGATAATAAATTGAAATTTTTGATCTTGTACATAACCAATAAGGCATAAAACCATTTATACCTAATGACACCATTAGAAGCATTTGATGCACTGAATTTGGTGGTCATTAGATCAAAGGAAGGTAAATAATGGGTAACAATATTTGGGGCATTGATGCCTAAGTAAAAATAACATGAGTGCCTCATATTACATATTTTTAATGATTTCAAGTTGTTAAAAGTGGAGGATGTTATAGGTAAGTTAATAAACATGATTAATTTTGATCATCTTATTCAAAAAGCTTCTGACAATTTCAAGTAGAATTTACAAGGAATACCACTAAAAGATATTAAATTAAAACTAAGCTTTGTAAGGAAAAAGGTAATTGAAGTTGAAATTTTCGAAATACACTTGAAAAATAAAAAGATAGAACATGCAAATCGATTAGGGAAAGTTGGCATGGTACATAAACCCTCACTCTTGAACTTAGATAAAATCATGCAATATAATGATGTGATTCATAAATTCTATCTTGAGATAGAGGTAAATAAGAAGTAAAATGAAGTGCCTACATCCATTTCTACATCATTATCTATAGTTGCAACTCTTAATAAGGTTAATGCATCCATGCTGACATCGACTCAATTTTAACCACCAATTTTGTGTATATACATTCTAATAGTGGTGATAATTTTGTATGTATAGTTTTATTATGATTAAAACTTATAAAAAGTTTCCTATTCATTTTATAAACATGAACACACTCTATGATTTTATAAAGGTTGAATTTAATTATTGGCAAGTGTAAGATAACTTTATACGATTTTAAGGATACAGTTGGAACTAAAGTTCTAACTACACCTTGTACCAATTTTGCATGTACTTGGATGATGAGGCTACTCCTCCCCAAGTTTATTAAAACATATGTAACCCATAATTATAAAGGGTGAGAATATTTTAATATATAGGAGAAGAATAAATTTTGATTGTCAACATATGCGTTTGTGTATATTCTTTCCAATCTTTATGCAATTAGGCTTATCTATTTTGGTTGTATGATTCAATAATTCCTAGTGTGCATAAACTACAAGGAATTCTTTCTTGTCAAGATTTATATGCTAGTTTTAGATGTGTAAAAGTTATTAAATGATTAACAAAGTAAATTTATCATTGGAAATTAAGTTTATTGATTCATATTTATTAGTGTTTAGAGGTGTTTTAATTGATATATTTTTCTATTTATGTGTAATATCTCTCTCATATTCCTCACTGGTCTGAGCCATAATCTCTTGAGTAAGAGTGTGAAATAGATGCTCTAAAAGGATCAAAATTTTATTGAGGTCTATGAGTTTCCTATATCAAAATTTTCTTAGATTTCTTGATCATGTTTGATTATGTGTGTGTAATAGCTTCTAGTAACAAACATTAGTTTTGAAAGCACTTGTCCATTTATAAACCAACTTCAGAGCTTATTTTTGAAGCCATAGAGTCTTTATTTCCTACTCTACCCATCCCTTTATTTTGAGTATATTTTGAGACTTACCCACTCTATATTAGTAACCATTTAGCCACTAAATCATATAGATTTTAATTTTCTTTTAGATACCACCCCTCTATTCATAATCCTTGATAACAACCTACATGCCCTACCTACTATTTCATCACCTAGTTGTTAAGACCACATTGTTAGAGGTATAATCACTAAGAGGGGAGGTGAATCAATGAGCCTAGATATTTCAATTTCACTTTTATTACTTTAAAATATTAATCATTCAACATATATCAATTTGATCAAGAAGCATTAATAAAAGTGCCCATACATTTAATGCATATAAAAGGTCAAACCCATAACACATAGTTCTTGTGGGAAACCCTCATGATGAATAAAACCCACTCTCAAGCCTAAAATTAAAATGGAATAATATATTATAATAAATTACCAACAAGATACTGATCAACTCCTTTAGACAAACAAACCTTGATCATATCCTCTTGACTAAAGGTATTTAGTGAAACACCTATTTCACAAGGACCAACTACCCCTAAGGAAGACCAAATCCTTTAAAACCTAATTTGAACACTTATACATTAGTAATTATGTATTGAAAACTTGAATATGGATATATATTTTATAACCTCTGCATAAACACTCTCTCTCTCTCTCTATCTCAAACATGTCTCTCACATAGGCATGTCACAATCTCTTTCCTTCTTTACTCAAATTGTCCTAATACATACACTCAGACCTCTTCGCATATCTTCAAATTGAAATAAAACTATCCTAACATTAGTAATATGACCTATAGGTCATACACACATTCAATAAATAATTATACTCATTATTTAAACCAATAGGCACACTACCTATCCTTTACTCCATAAATCACACATACACCTTACACAAGTCTTCTCTGACAAATATTCCACACAAAGTCTAGAAATCATCATTTGTTATATCACTATATATAGAGATATCATGAATTATCAAAATCTTGGGTTGCCAAAATACATGACTTCACCCTTAAGGCATCTCACTTGGGTCACACTTAATCATAATCCACTTTTAAAATAGGCCTAAGTCACTTTTGGGTCTAATGGAGACACATTCAGGTCTTTGACACTTCTCTGAGTAAGCAAAGAACATAAGAAAACTTTAAAATAGTATGGAGCCATTATACATGATATATATTTCCCATTTAATTTTCAAAAACTATCATATTACCATTTAATTTCATCACAAATAGCTCAAACATTTATTTGTACACACAATCATTACAAGGAAACACACAGTCAATTCTTCATAGTCAAGCCTTTATTTATACATCATATGATTTTAAAAATATTAATAATGTACAAATATCATATTCATGGAGTATAAAATACTCCCAAATATGTAATTCATTATTATATATCAAAATAACATCAAAACAAGCTCAATTACCCTTCTTATGTTACTTGTTGAACATGCACAAAACATAGTCAAATTTGGAGCTTAATATCTATGAATTTAAAAATTTACACATACTCAAATCCATATTTATAGATAAATATTATATTCTTATACATATTTTATTTCTATTTCACTAAAAAATTCTTCTTGGATCAAAAATTATGGCCTAAAAACTAGACACTGGTGTTTTCCTTTACAAAATTCAAATATTCAAATTCAAATGGTCATGATCAAACCTCAAAAACCATGCTCACATCTCATGTACTCACTACTTAGATAAAATATTCACCATCAATATTGTTTAATCATTAACACATAAGTGCCAATGCTCAAATGTTAAACCTTGGTCACTTTAACCTCATCTCATGCACCCTTACAATGTTGACTCAATACACACCATCAATATTTACAGATCAACTAGATCCTTAACTATTAATGCTTACCATTAAATCAATTACAAAAACACCCACTCATCATTATATCCTTATCCTTTACCTTTGATTAATTTTTAAACAATATGCATTTTTCCTCATCTCACTACTTCTTGACATCCTAAAACTCACATGTTCCATTGATCTTCTGTAAGATGCTTGATCTTTATCTTTTCTAAACAGATGTCACATTAACCCTTTTGACTCTACATGTACCATTTCATATATAATTATTAACTCCCAAATATATTTGGATCTCAACTAGGTCTAGATATTTATCATCATGCAAATTGACTATGGGGACCAACTATAATATGCATGGAAAGCCTACTTTAGACCTTAATAGCTTTTATTATGCTTAGAAGCATGATCTAAAATTTGGACCACATGATAAAAATTAAAATGATAATCCATCAATATAATAAAATAATCTTAGAACCTTCATGCATGCTAGATATAATTACATTATAATTCCTTCTCAAAATCTTTTGTCACAAAGATAACTATGCTTAGTATTTATCTGGGAGACCAACTTTGCTCCTACATAACTTTTGTCACACTTTGGTGCATGATATAAAATTTACCTCAAATAAACTATGAAAAAAATAACCCATATTATTACCTTCTCCTATAACATCCACACATGTTATATATGCCTTCATCAAAATGCTTACTCAGCTCTTCTTACCATATTGCAAATTTCACTAAGTATGGGAGAACATTATTCAAATGCCTAAGAGCCCAAATTTTCAATTGAATATATTTTTATGCACTATATCAGATGGCCTAAAAATTTGCACATAATAAATAGGCACAAATTTTATCACAACCATATGACAACTCCCCCTAACTCATCCACATGTGGCAATAGCGATGTCAATAAACTAACTACTTAGATTTTCTACCATTGGACCCAAAGTGTTTAGATGAAAACTATAGACAACTAGATGAATTCCACTTATGTACACAAGAAGTCAAAACTTATAAAAAAATCTAAGGGACCAATTGTACATGATCAATACTCCATACTCATCTCTAAACATATTTAACCAAGCCAAAATAGATGATCAACCAAGCCAACTATAAGCACACTAGGACAAGCACATTGCACACTTTGTCATTGTTACTTAGGATATCAAATAAATTCATCTACTCACAAGTATGCCTTCATTAAATCACCATGACATCACTAAAAACTATCCAATAATATCCACCTTTTTCATTGATGTCTATAAACATCATTTAGCTCACCTTCTATCTCTTCAAGCAATCCATAATAGGAAATTTCTCCCCCTCTAACACAATGACAAAGTGGGCACAATATGATCCTACGGACCTAAAAATACCACCAATAGGAGAGGACCATATTATAAATATGATACAAACTCCCCTTACCTTGAGCCTACCTCTTCTTGCCTTGATAAATGTCTTCTTGATCCATACCAACACTCTCTTCAACCAAGCATTGTAACCAATGAAGAAATAATACACAAAACATTGAAAACTAATTTAAATTACCAAGATACATTTAAGAGGGACTACCCCTAAGATCTATGAGCCATTTCACCTTTTAAGCAACTTCATATCTCCACACACCATGAAGAACCATTATTTAGGCTTACCAACCTTCTCTCTCAAGCTACCATAAGGACCACTAATAGAACTTCATACCACTCACCAAATATGAAACATTCTCTCAACCAACTTGATAAATCTCCTTAAAATATACATACTTTTAACTTTTGGAGAAACTAAGTAAAAATCACTCTTCTTCAAAATAGGCCTGTCTAGCCTCCTTATAACCCTACCTGAAACTTTCAAAGCCCATAATTTTTAGTAGATACATCTTCAGGACCTAAAAATTCATATCTATATCACTCTCATATTCCCCCTTCATCACACCAATTTGAAAAAACTATCTCATCCTTTTCAACATACTTCTTATATAAACCTACTACCTAATTAGGCCTCCAACTTGACAAAAACTTGAATAACTTAAGAACCAAAAACCTTCAAAGATTTTTGAATCTTGATTTGAAAAATAATTTGGACCATTCAAAATATTAAGAAACCTTAGACCTCAACTCATAAGGCATACCAATTTTCTAGCAGAGCTTAAAACCATTGAATCTCAAAACAAACAAGGTCGACACAACACCTTCCAATCAAAATCCAACTCTAAAAATTCTTTAACACCTAGAGGAAACCATTACATACTTCTAGACCAATATTTTAGCTTCCAAACCATTGGGGAAATATTAACTTCCTATAACCCATTTTAAGACTTACAAGATCTTAAGCACAAATTGGGAAACTTAAGATCTAACAAAAATCTCCAAATTGAATTCAACATACCTTCATATCACAAAACCACTTAGATCATGCTATAATAAAGTCAATATACCCTTCTATGTAAAAATATCATATTAACAAATCATAAATCCTCCTTTTCCATCTAGGAACCTTCAATCTGATTGTAGACTTCTCCATATATAATTATTAACATCATGACATTACCTCAACATATTTTCCACTTGGACATACCTGTTCCAACTAATAATAATCAACTCTAGTATTTTAAAACCATCTCAAGAACACCACAACAAGACTTGATTCTCCACTAAAAGGAGTGTCTTAAGAAGCATAGATAGAGACCTACTTTACACCATAATTCTCTAAAATAATGTGAATCTAGGAGTGGCCCACATCTCCTTAATAACCACTGGAATCCTCTTAAAGCTATAAAACTTCTTGATCTTGTTCTTCCTCTTCTTAGTCTAAACTATGAAAAATAGTTATTCTTATATATCAATCTCCTTTTCTTCAAAGATAGAATTGATAACACATGGAGAAACTATGGAATCTTGACATACCATTTCATTTGAAGCACTAACCTTGTAGCTTGGAACATCATCACTAGGTACATAAAATTGATTTTATTTGAAAGAAAATTGTTCAACAATAGCAAGATGTTTACTTGGATCCATACACATCTCAAAAATAACCTCAAGAAGTACCTTGGTCTTGTCCTTGAGCTTGGTCTCTTTATTCACAACATGATCAAATAATGAGAGCCCTTAACACTCTTCAACTTCTAAATAATTCTCCACCATAGAAAACATATTACTTAGACTTTCAAACTCATCATAACTCCTAATTACCACCTTTGGTCTCCATGAGTCAACTTGTCTTCTTCCATGTACTCTGGGAGCCTAATTGAACCTATTTTGACATATAGGCCTTTGTTTGAAAAACCTAGCAATGTGACCTCTATGTTTGCAGTTGAAACACACCATACTTTTTTGTAAAAATCTCATTTTGTCTTACCAAATTTGGACAAAATCTTGTAATGTGTCCTAGTTAATAACAACTATAACACAATATATCTTACTACTTATCTGATCCTATTCTCAATTTCCTTGAAATGAAAACAATTATTTCATCCTCATCTATATCATAAATATCATCCTCATTGATTTTCTTACCTTTAATCTTATTATTTGTATTCATTTTAGTTTTGAAAGTTGCTTCTTTCTTTATTGGTATATCATCATTTTTCCTCATCTTATAGGAAGCAATAGTGCCCTGCAATTGATCCATCTTTAATTAAGTAAGTTCATGACTCTCTTCTATAATAGATAATTTTAGATCAAACTATGGGGATAGAGACCGCAATACCTTTTCAATAATAGTAGCATCTTTAAGGTTCTCTCTAAGAACTCCGATGATGCTCACAATCTCATCAACTCTCTATAGAAAGGATGCCATAATATCATCTTCATTCATCTTGAGACTTTCAAATTACCTTCTGTGAGTCTACAAATTAGAAATATTAACCTTTGAAACTCTTTCATATATGATCTACATTTTGTCCCATATATCTTTAACATAATTTTAATGGATTACCTTGGTAAACTTGGTTTCTGTAAGACCAGAGGTGATGGCATTCATTGCCTTATAATATTTTCAAATAGCTTCTTGTCTGAAACACTATATGGAGGAATAGTAAGAGTAGCATATCCATCTACAATAGATTCCCAAACATCAAACCCTAGAGACATAAAGTATGTCCTCATAATACTACTCTAAAATGAATATTTGTATCCATTAAACATTAGTGCTTACTTAGTATAAAATCATCCTTGATGACTACCCATTTTTTACCTTTAGATCACATTCAAGATGTTAAGCCTTTACCGAAAGACCTACTCTAATACCAATTGTTAGAGGTACAATCACTAAGAGGGGGGTGAATCAATGAGCCTAAATATTTCAATTTCAATTTCAATCTTTTAAACTATTAATCAATCAACATATACCAACTTGATTGAGAAGCATTAACAAAAGAGATCATACATTTAATGCATACACAAGATCAAACACATAACACAGTTATTTTTGGAAACCCTTATGAGGAATAAACACACTCTTAAGAATAAATAATGAATGAACTACTATCCTATAATAAATCATAAACAAGAGACTGATCAACTCTTTTATATAAGGAAACCTTGATAATATCCTCTTAACCAAAGGTATTTAGTGAAACACCTATTTCATAAGGACCAACTACCCATAAGGAAGACAAAGTCCTTTAGAGCATCTCCTAAACACTTACACCTTATTAATGATGTTGTCAACACCTAATGATTGATATTTATTTTCTATCCTTTATATAAACACTCTCTCTATCTCAAACAAGCCTCTCACATAGGCATGTTATAATCTATTTCCTTCTTAACTCAAATTGTCCTTATATGCACACTCGAACCTCTTTGCATATCCTCAAATTTCAAGAGCACTATCTTAACATTAAAAATATTACCTATGGGTTATACAAACAATTAATAAACTATTATACTCATTAACTTAACCAACAAGCACACTACCTATCCTTTGCTCCACAAATCTCACATACACCTTGGACAAATCTTCCACACAAAATCTAGAAATCATCATCTTTGATTTCAATATATATGGATTTATAATTAATTATCAACATCTTGGTCTCCCATAATACATTCCTTCACCCTTAATTCATCTCACTTGGGTCACACATAAGCACAATCCACTTTGAAAATAGGCCTAAGTCACTTTTTGCTCCTATGGAGACCCATTCAGCTCTTTAGCACTTCTCTAAGTAAAAAAATAACATATGGACACCTTAAAATATCATGGACCCATTATAAATTATCTATAAGTCCCCCTTAAGTTCCAACAACAATCACAATACCCTTTAATTTAAGCATAAATAGCTCAAGCATTTCTCTGTACACATAGTCATTATGAGTGAACACACAGTCACCTTTTATGCCTTTATTCATATATAATAATTGGTAAGTTATTAATAATTAACATATATAATCCTCATATATTTTAAAATATTCCAAAATATTTAGTTAATCATGAGATATTGAAACAACATCAAAATGAGCTCAATTACATGTCTTTGGTTACTTGCAGAATATGCACAAATACATAATAAACTTTAGAGATCAATATCTTTGACTATACACATTTATAGATCTTAAAATACATATTTATATATTCACCTTGGAGTTATATACATATTTTATTTTTACTACACTAACAAAGTCTTCCTAGATCAAAAGATATGGCCTAAAACCTAGACATTGGTCTTTTCCTTTACAAAATTCAAATATTCAAATTCAAATGGTCATGGTTAAACCTTAAACACCATTATTATATCTCATGTCTTCGATACTTAGATAAAATAAAAACCATATATATTTTTTTATATTTAACACATATATTACAATTCTCAAATGTTAAACCTAAGTCACTTTGACCTCATCTCGTGCACCCATATAATGTTGACTCAATATGCACCATCGATCTCTACTAATTAACCAAGTCCTTAAATATCAACACTCACAATTAAATACATACATACAAGTACCAAATCACTATTAAATACTTATATTTTACATTTAATCAATTGTTAAACAACATGCATTTATCCTCATCTCATTGCTTCCTGACATGTTGGAACACATGCACTCCATTGATCTTATATAAGATGCTCTTTGCTAAAAAACTATCACATTAATCCATTTGAATCTACATGCACCATTAGATCTATAAATATTAACTCATATGAACTATTGGATCTACAATAGGTCCAAATCTTTAACATCATCAAATTGACTAAGTATGGGGACCAACTACAATATGGCTAGAAAGCCTACTTTGAACCTCAATAAATTTTACTATGCTTAGATGCATGATCTAAAATTTAGACCACATGATTAAATTTTAAATGATAATCCATCCATATAGAAATTTTTTAGTATAATATTCACACATGTGAGATATAAAAAAATTTAAATTCCTTCTTAGAATCTTCTATCATAGAGCCAACTATGCTTAGAATATATCTAGGAGACCAACTTTGCTCCTACATAACTTTTGTTGTGCTTTAGTGCATGATCTGAAATTTACCATAAATTAAAAATGTAAAAAAAACTAAACAAACCCATATGATCAAATTATATTTAAATATCTAATCATGTTATATATTCCTTTATCAAAATTCTTACTTGGCTCTTCTTGTCATTTTATAAATTTGGCTAAGTATGGGAAAACACTGTCAAAATGCTTAGGAGCCCAACTTTGCACTTGCATATTTTTTTGAGCACTATATTTCTTGACCTAATATTTGGAACATAATAAATAGGTTTAAATTTTATCACAAACATATGACCAACTCCCATCGACTCATCTAAATGTGGTAATAGTGATGTCAATAAACTACCTACTCAGATTTTTTGTCACTAAACCCAAAGTGTCTAGATGAAAATTATGGACAACCAGATGAATTCCACTTATGTACACAATAAATAAACACTTATAAAACATATTAGGAACCTATTTTGCATTATCAATACTCCATACTCATCCCTAAACATCTTTAACCATGCCAAAATAGAAGATCAACCAAGCCAACTATAAGCACACTAGGACAAGCACATTATACACATTGCCATTATTACTTAGGATATCAAAGCACTTCATAAACTCATAATAAAATATTAAAAATATAAAAATTACATAAATATCAAATCTATAACACACATAAATACAAATTATGAAATATATTTGAGATCACCTCCATTCAGATCCTAAAATGTTAGATGCTACCTCATTATGAGTTGGTGTACATAAAAACTACATCAACACATTTTTTTGGTAATAGAAGGAGGGTCTCATAAATTATGATAAAATATTTTAGTTTATAAATATATTTACACTAGAGTCACTAAAGAGAGTGATTAGATTTAGATCTCAGTCTAGTCTTCTAATCTCACCCCTATGAAATCATAGGAGACCTAGATTTGTACCCACTTCCCTAGTCCACAATAAAGCCAGGACACCTTACCCAATAATAATAACTTCCCATGTTAGTCATCCCATAGCTCAACCACCATGGTTGGTTGTATATATTATTTCTATCCTAATAAATGTGCATGACTTACCTAGGAATCTTGAAAAGTATTTATCCTCCTCTCCTTTAGGAATAAGAACAATAGAGGAACACATCACATATTTTAAAGCTAATTTGAGATTAATTAATATTATTAATGAATTTGTTTCATGAATTTTTTGCCAATTTATATTAATGGATGGTTATTATTATTGGTATCTTAATTTGATAGAGAATTCCATCACTTCTTGGAATGCATGTCAAGCTCCTTTTCTTACACAATTAGGATATGTTACCATTCCCAATTTGATATACCAACACTTCACTAGAATAAAGAGGGTGCCTAATGATCACATACAAACTTTCAATTAAATATTTCAAAATATGTATACCTAGTTAAGCCTAATGTAAAATCTAAAAGAAGCATTGGTGTTAGAGATGTACAAAAATGCTCTAGATTCAATTACTACAGTGTTCTTGAGAAGGGTAGTTGTTATCACCACGTTGGTGTTGGCTAGAAGCCATCAACATTTATATAAAACTTAATACCTAGGTTTTTAGAACACTTAACATCAATAATGGCTTCCTAGTGTTAAATTTAGTCCCACATGTGAAGCAGAATGTTGTTGTATTTAATTAGAATTAGTTATGCATGCTACATGTTTTAACACAAATAATTCAATCAAATTATATTTTATTGAACAATCATGCAAAAGTAAATGATTACCAATAGATTAAATAATTGGCTACATCTTCTACTATTATTGATCTTAGGCCAACATTACTATTATTGAATATCTTAGGTCATAGAACATAAGGAACTACTATGGAAATCTATCGTAGGGAAGGATCTTATGGAAAGGACAAAATCATCTATAGTTAAATCAAAGGATATTGATACCAATGTCATATATAAAAGTAAGCTAGAGGTTTCACCCTTCTTACTAACTATTAGGGTGTTTGGTAAGAATATTCATAATTACTTAGTTGATTAAAGAGCTTCAAAAATTATGATTCCTACTTATATATGCCAAAAACTTGGTCTAACTCGAATCCCTTCAAAGAGAATAGTTTCATAGTTGTATAAAATGGTGGTACAAATGATTGAAAAATTGATTAATGTATGTATTCAGCTAGCTTCTAAGCCATGATTCCAAATGACTATTGAAATATTTATGGTAGCCATACCTAAATGATATGGACTATTGCTAAGTAGGGACTAGTCTTAAAATCTCAATTGATATGTTTTGATAGAATTATTCACATTTGGATACCATGGATAGGTATTACAAATCAAATATGAATCAATAGGGAATAAAGGATGCAGTATCCTATCATAGATTATAATGTTAAGAATAAAAAATTAAGTTATGAATCCCATAGCCCTATTATTTATAATTTTACTATGAAAACTCAAATACAAGATCTAGAATCTGAGGATCCCAATCAGCTATGGACTCTCCACTTTAATGGTGATAGATCTAGAGAAGGATTAGGTGTAGGAATTAAGCTTACTGATCCATAGGGAAAGAATTTATTGGAAACATATAGGTTATAGTTACCTTTCACTAATAATAGGGAAGAATATGAATCCTTAATTTTAGGATTACAATTTGAAATCAAGAATAATGTCAAATAGTTACTAGTATGTGGGGTTCAGAGTTGGTGGTCAATCATGTTATAAACAAATACCAGTGCAAGCTATCTTATATAAAAAAATATAAACAAAGAGCATGGGATTTGATTGAGATATTTGAGGCTTTCAACAAAATAATAATTCCTAGAGAGCAAAATCAAGATGTAATTTCACTAGTTGTTGTTGTTGTTGCCAATATGGAGCCTCTCCAAGAATCCAAGATAAAGAGATTCTCCATTGAGTTAGTACCTTGTCTTTTTGTTCCTAACAATGTCAAAAATTTCCAAGCCTTTGATGATGACCAATAGATCATTCATTTTCTAACCAATTTAGGATAATTTGAGTCCTAAATCATTGATGATAAATAATTTACTCATCTCTATCAAGAACAATCAGATGAGGTAGGTATACTTCATCTCAAAGAGAATTGTCTCCCAACTATTTTGGTCTCCTTAAAAAGACCATTTGATATAGATCATCAAGATCAATAGCTTAGGCAACCCAAATTCAATGAGTCTAACTTTAAAAGGGGTGATTTAGGTGATGAACATAACCCACACTACATTAAAATTTTCTTTAGCTGTACTAAAGAAAAAAGAATATAGATGAAGAATTTAATCACCCAATATAGAGATGTGATTGCATGGACATATGAAGACTTGAAGGTTTATGACCCTAAGGTCATCACTCATATAATTCCACTAAAAATAGAATACAAGCCATTAAAATAGAGACAAATACTAGTGAACCCCATCATGGAGCCTCTCATTCAAAGAGAAGTGGAAAAGTTATTGAGTGCAAGAATAGTATTCCCAATCAGAAATTCTACCTAGGTGGCCAATTTAGTCCTAGTATGAAATAAGAGTGGAGAGATCAAGTTATGTGTCGATTTAAAAAAATTGAATAAATATTTTGATAAGGATAACTATATATTGCCTTCCTTGGATGAGGTGATATAGATAGTAAGTGGCTCTAAAATGATGCCCTTCTTGGATGGATTCTTAGGCTATAATTAAGTACTGGTACAATCAAAGGGTAGAATGAAGACTATATTTACTATGAAGTGGGGTATTTATGCATATAAGAGGATGCATTTTGGCCTAATAAATTTAGAAGTAATATTTTAGCAAGGCATGGATCATGCATTTAAAGGATTAATAGGAAAGTGTATAGTCATCTATATAGATGATCTTACTATATTCTCTAAGAATAATAATGATCACATAGGCCACTTATAGTCAATCTCTAAAAGATGCAGGAGGTTTGGCATCTCTCTAATCCCAAAAAAGAGCATAATCGGAGTAACTGAGGGAAAGACCTTGGGAAACATCATTACCAAAGAAGGAATCATCATTGATCTAGATAAAATCCAAGGAATTTCAAATATTACACCACTAAATAATAAAAATGATCTCAAATAATTCTTTGGGAAGATTAATTTCATAAGGAAGTTTATCTCAAAATTTGTAAAAGTTAGACCTCTAAATTCAATGCTCAAGTAGGATGATAAAATATAATGGGTAAATGAGGCCCAAAAGTCTTTTCAAGACATTAAAGATTATATATCTCATACCCCAATAATGATTAGTCCAGATTTTATGAAGGATTTTTACTTGTACTCAGTTTATTTGGAGCATATAATTATTGTTTTCATAACATGTAATAAATATGAGACTAAACATATAATTACATTCATGAGCATGAATCTGAAGGATGAAAAACTTAGGTAATCCATGATTGATAAATATATCTTCACTCTTGTCAAATTAGTGAAGAAAATTTGACACTACATTTTGAAGAATAAGATTATTTCTATTATGCATGATCCTACTGTCAAGCTTACATTTTCACAGAATGAATTAGGAGAATGTAAAGGCAAATGGATGGAAAAATTTCATGATTTTTACATATAAATGAATCCTACTAAGATCATTTGGGGTCAATTCATTGTCTAATTCATGACTAAACTTGATTTGTGTATTACTATTGAATAGGTATGTAAAGCCCAGGTGTCTAAATGAAAATGGTATACTGACATAATTCAATATCTACATCTAGGTACTTGTTGCTTAGAACTCAATAGAGAATGAGGAAGATATTCGAGTCTCAAATTTGCTCACTACATGATCAAGAAAGGAGTTTTATATAGGATAAAATATAAAGGCATCTATCATAGATTTATATCTATAAAAGAAGATTAAAAAATTATAGAAAAATTGCAGCCAAAGATAGGCAGTGGTCATCCTCCTGCGAATACCACAACTCACAAGATATTAAGAGTGGGATACTACTAGTCAACAGTTTTTAAGGATGCTCATTCTCATATAAGGACATGCCATGGATGTCAATCTTTAGCAAAGAGACAAGTATATAAAATAATGCCCTTGCAACCTAATATTGAAGGTAAGCCATTTTACCAATGGGGTTTAGATTTTATTAGTTTCATTAACCTAAACTCCTTAGGAGGTCATAAATTTGTACTCACTATAATAGACTATTGCACCTGATGGATTGATGTAGTGGCCATAAAGAATTTTAGAGCACAAGATGTGATTCACTTTTAAGAGGAACACATCATAGATATATGTGGCACTCCCATTTCTCTAGTTTGTGATAATGGTCTAGCATTTATATTAGTTGAATTCACTGGATGGGCTCATGACAACTAGATCACTATCATTTCATCTTTTAACCATCACCCTTAGGTAAATGGATTAGATGAAACAATGAATATGAAACTAATAGATGTAATTAATAAATCATATATGGATAAGCATAGGGACTAGCACAATTTACTAAAGTTTTCCCTTTTGATAGACCAAAATAGATATAAGAAGGCCCTCAAATCCTCACCCTATTTGTTGGTGTATTGATGCAAGACAATAGTCACAATCATGTTGAAATTACCAACTTAACAATTAATGTAGAAATATATGAAATTGAATGACAAATTAGAATATTGACTACTAGATATAATAGAAATTAAAAATTCAAGGACTGAGGCTTTACAAACTTTCAATAAACACTAAGACATATTCAAGAGGTGGTTTGATAAAATAACAAAGGTCAAATCATTTAGGATCTCAGATTGGGTACTTATTTGGGATAACACCCATGAAAAGAAAGGATGGCATGACAAATTTTTCCCACTATGGATTGGACCTTATTATATTTTAGAGTTCCTAGTCAATAATGCATTTTGTATAAGGGAATTGTAAGGTAATTAACCCATATATCCTATCAATGGAGAGTTTCTAAAGCATTAATTCATGGTTGTACTATCTAAAGACACCAACTAATCATGAAGAAGCATGGTATAGGTAGGATTAGGTTAGTTTATTTCTTTCTATTTTTTTCATTTTAGTTTAGTTTATTTATTTCTTAGAATAGTTTCCTTCTTTCTAGTTCATTTTAATGCTTTCCTAATATAGTTTCCTACTTTCTAGTTTAGTTTATTGTTCTAGTTTTTTTTTTGTTATTTCCTGTGACAATCTGGATTATTTTATTATGCATAACCAAGCTAATATCCAACCAATTGGACCTCTATTTTATGCTTAGATAAACATATAAACAAAAAGGGGAAATTTTTAATGAGATTCACAACTTGGGAACTATTCATAAATTGGGTATACTTTTATGTTTAGATTCTTCAAGATTTAGGTATGTAATCACAATCATTCTATGTTTTTTCACAATTGAAAATTTCTACCAGGTATGTGAAAGTCGATCTCAAGTAATTCATAAAAATTTAAAATAAAATCTTATTCCATTAGACAAAACACATTTTTTATATTAATACTTGTTGGAGATGATAATTATTGGTATAGATGTAGCTAGTAGGGACACTATAGTAAATCATTTATTTTATAATCATACCATCTCATACGGGTTTCATCTCTCTTCCTTCCATTCAAATAAAAGAGAAAGAAAATAGGAGAATGAAATAATGAGTTTAAAAGAGAAATAAAAAAATCCAAAAAATATCTAATTAAAATCAAAAGGCTCACATGATGAAATAAGGTCAATATACCACACATCATGATCAATAAAATGAAGGAAGAGGGGAGAAGTAACCTAAGGTATCTATGTCAGGGATATGGATGTCTGGTTTGTAGTAGAGTAGTGCCTGAGCTTCCCTTGATTTAATAAGCTTTAAAATAAACTATAATGAAACCTATAACTTCATCAAGCCTTTGAAAATGTCATTACAACAAGGGTTCAATGAACTTCAATTTTATCACACATAGATCCATGGATGAGAAGGCATGTATGTTGTGTGATTGTACTTAGGAGTCTCTTTCATATCTTTGATTTTATTATTTTTCTATGGCATAGTTTATGTTTTACTTAAATTATTAACCAAAGTCTAGGTTCTCAAATACTCAAAAATATCCCCCATGTAAGTCACCATTTATTGTACCCAACATCCCCCTTTTTTCTTATTAAAGAAAGGGGGACCCATTCTTTGAGATTTTGGCCTCATTTTTTGAGTCTTTTTTCTACATGTCTATGCAAGTTCTAATCATATTTATTCTTAATCTCTACACTTAGAAAAACAAATCATGGTATTATATGTTTTATGGACTAACTTTATTAATGCCTTTTGGGAGATTTTTGAACTCTACAATTTTTTTGGGACTTAGTTTTATTTAGAGGAATTGTTCAATATTTAGTCTTTGAACATTTTGCTTAGGCCTTTTTATTGAGAATTTTTTTCTTTGGAAATTATGTTCAGGTCTTATTCATAAAAGATTAATCATCGAGATTTTTGTATCAAATTTTTTTTTCAGAATTTATATGTCAGACATTTTGTTTGAATGATTGTTCCAAATGACTTGTCTTTTATCCAACACTTTGTTCAGTATTTTTGTTCGAACGTATTCATCAAAAAAAATTGGGGATTTTTGATTGGAAAAATTATCCAAAATAGTCATAATTGGATTTATGAAATTCATATATTTTACACTTTAGACTTTTTTTATTGGGCATTTTATTTGGAACATTTACTCCAATAGATATTGGTCATTGGGATTTTTATTTAGGACTTGTGTTCAATATATTTATTCAAATATTTTGTAAGATATATCCCAAAATAAACTTGATTCTAGACTCCTGACTACCAAAAGCCTGCTAGACTTAGCCAATAAAGCAAAAATACTTCTTGATACTTGTTAACGATACCCACCAACTAAAATAATGAGATGTAAACTATATAAATAATACAACACATATGAATGTTGGAAATTTATATTGAATGCTAAGGCTATATACATGATGTGCAAATATTGATGAATTCATTACTCATAGTAAAATTTGAACTTGACTAATTTCTTATGAATAAAAGCCTTAGCTACCTTTGAATCTATTACAAACTAAAAAGTGACTAGAGAAGAGGATTTTTTCCACAGATTACATAAACAAACTGTGAGCACTACACATAATTACAATGGCATCATCATCTAATAGTTTTAAAGGATCACTTCTACCATTGTCATTCTCCATCAAGGATTCAACTGACTTCACCAACATAGTATATGAAGTAATAGTCTTTGATAATAGGTATACAAATTACTCAAAATTATGGGATATTGTGGACTCGATCGATAGGTTTTCATTAGATGGAAATCTATCCACCATATAATACAAATTCATTACAGATATTCCCTCCCTCAAGAGACAAGCACTACACATAGTGGCAGCCAAGCCCAAGTTGATGCCTTACATCAACCTTATAAAGTGTTTATTATTTATGGGAAAGATTACATAGGATGCATTTATACACCACATAGACAACTAGACAGTCATGGCATATATCTCTAATGTTGACTTTCAAAGGTATCTATCATTACCAATTCTAGATGCATTTTTTAATAAGCATAGACTAGTTTTATGGAACCAAAAAAATTCAATGGATAAGGTATTGAACTCATGGATTCTCCCTAGTGAGACAATGACTTATAAAGGGAAGAATACCACCCAAATTAACAAATTTAGAATTGGAGTGTGGATTGGGATGACATTAATGAATAGGATGTATAACATGCATATCATCCATTTTCTTAATTTGGTTTGGGTGAAATTACTACATTTGATGATGCTTAGCGATTCAACCTTTACCCTGGGTGAAATTATTAGATTCCATTTGAGAGAGCAAGTCTTGAATAAAAGAAATAAGCCAACTCTAGATGGCCACTTCTACATGATGTCTTATCTTTTGGATCCCATAATGGGCACAATATATAAGGTCATTAATGAGCTCTAGAGCCCAACCACAAATTGTGTCAAGAATAACATTTGTGATTATTAACAATTCATGGATACACAAAAAATATGGTTTAAATTTATGAAGATGTCTACCCTCAAGTATGGAATGTAATTTATGGGAATCCACTACCTAAAATTGGATAAAGCATAGTGAAAACACTAGTTAGAAGGGGAGACTAATAATTGTATCCTAACTACATGGTGATCATGATTTTTAGACATAATGTCCACCCCTACACCTCCTAAATTATGTACCTGATAAATTATTAGAGCCAAAAATTTCTTTTCAACTCTAGTGAAGTGTCGAAGAAGACCTGATTAAAAATAAGAAGAGAACATTTTATGGGTCACACATGATCATTGGTAAAATGTGATACACAAAGAGGAAGAACTTTGAAGAGGTAAGAAATAAGATAAAGAGTTATCACTTACCCACTTTGCCACATAGGGACTGAGATACCCATTATCACATACAGATACATTTTGAGGGCTTTGGTGTCCCATACCAACATGTCCCTTATGACCATGACATTCTATTTTGAATGCAAAGGATGATGACCAAGTCCTAGAGAGGATAAAATTTATAGACCTAAAGGAAGATCATCTGAGGATAGTTCAATAGGATCCTTTAATTATAGTGAAGAAAATGCATAATAGGCTACCACTTTTTGTAAAGTGGACAACTTCATATTTTTGGATTAGCCAGCCCCCAAATAGACAAAGGTAAAAGGGGAGCCAATGCATGAACTTCCTTTTATGTTGAAATTTTTCAAGAAAGAGCTAGGGGTAAATGACCCTGATCTCAAGAGAGCTACAAGGAACCCCACTAATCTAGATTACTTTAATGAAGAAGAACAAGAACACCTATATATAATTGCATTATAAATGCCTACATTTACCCCTAAATTGGAAGATTCTATGTTATCAGGGGTAGTTATACAGGAAGATATTAATTTAAATCAACAAGGTTCTTCATTAGAGGTAAATAGTACTATTTCTATATAAGGAAACCAAGGTTTTACCCCATAGATAATCCAAAAATAGATCAACCATAAGGTTTTCCTTTAATAGATAAATAAAAAGTGGAGGTAAAGAAAGAATTTGATGTAGAAAAACTAGAAAGAGATAGGGTATTAAGCCTTATATATTACAAAGGGAAGGAATCAACCATAGATGATTAAATAGGTAAGAAGTCTTAGCATTTAGACCATACTTCACTAGTTTTTCCATTTATTCCTATTTTTGGTTCAATCCCACTAAGTGTTGTGTTGAAGACTCCTAATGTGGAAATTATCACTTCCACCCTATTGAAGTCAGCATACCCCCATTTTTGAAAATTGGGACCCATGAGATACTTTGAACCCTAAGCCTAGAACCATGGCATGTTTTGAACATTATTATAATTCCAATATCATCTACTTTGATAGAAGTAGGCTTACTAATTTACGGTTTTGCTTTGAGATCTTAATGTTGATATAATCAGTCTTCATGTCTTATAGTTAATGGTTTCAAAGAGCCCTTATGAAAATATCATGCTTAAAATTTATAGGTTGACTCTATTCAAGTTTCTACTAGCCTTTGGTTTCTGAAAATTTTAATCTAAGTTCATGTTGTAAAAGCTCTCCTTTAAAAAACCTTGATTTGAACCATTAATTCAAATTTAAATTTTGTGGGAGCAAATTGGTGAGAATATTTTTAAATTATTTTGGACTTAAGCCCCAATTTTTATGTTAAGGCTTGGTCATGTTTTTTAACATGACCAAACCTCAGCCTAAAAATTATGCCTTGGTCCTTTTTATTTTCCCCCTTCATTTCCCATATTTCTAATTGGATCTAACATTTGTATTGGTAGGGTCCCTTTTAATTTTCATAGCATGGTACCTTTGTTACCTACTTAACCTAAATTTTTAATGCTAAGGACCAACTCATGTTTATCAACATGAATGAGAATTTAACCTTAACACTTTAGCCTAAGTTTTTATTTCTACCCCAAGCCCTGACATAAATACCTTACTTATTTGAAGATCTAATGGTCTATGCATCATTATGGCTTTCAATCAGATAACATAAAGAAAACTTGACAAAACTGAGCACTTAGTCCGTCAGACTAATCATGCATGAGCTTCTAGATCATGATCTATGACTCACACTTCATTAGGACTAAGGATCCAACAAAGTGAATGTAATTATGAAAAGTCAAAAGGTCTAAGAAGCACCACAGAGTCATCACAAGGTAATATTATATACAAGAACTTTATGAGCTTATATTTGGCATTTGTGTAACCTTCATTTGGTGTCTGTGAGGACATATTTAACATTTATGTGACTATAAACTTTAATCCCAATAGAATTAGGAACTTGATGAGCTAAAATTAGACATTTACATGACAATAATTTCATGTCCACTAGGATGTATTTGACATCTATGTGACCATCAATTTTAAGCCCATCAAAACTAACACCTTCATGAATTTAAATTTGACATTTGTGTGACCATCATTTGATGTTTGTGAGGTTGTATTTGACATCTATGAGGCCATCAAATTTAAGCTCATCTAACATGTTACCTAGATAAATAGACATGTTTTATGTCATTCAAGAGGTCATTTACACTTTAAAACTTAGCATAAAATGATTTAACCTAACTCTTTTCATGTTTATTTAACATGAAATAAACTCAACTTAAAATATTTTAACCTAAGCCATTTTATGACTATATACTAATTAAAGTACTCACATCCTATAGGATTTGATGGTCCATGCTTCATCATGATTCTTGATGCAATGGTGAAAAATCATCGATGAACTTTCAATGGTTCTACAAAATCTCATGGGCTTGACACATAGTACATGTGCATTCAATATGCATCTGGTGTAGGATATAGAGCTCAAAAAGCACATGGAGGTGCCAAGTGTCATAACCATAGGTCTCAATGCAAAGGTGACCAATGATGAATGAGGGCCCAGATAATTATTAATGGCCCATGCTAATCCTTAGATCTTGATCAAATAGTGTAAATAAAAAGGCATTTTTTAAATGTCAATAACTAGTTCCTCAAGGTAACTATGACAATTACTATTAAAGTTGTCAAATGGGTGCCACATGGGTTCCATGCAAGAATAAAAGGACAAAATTGGATATCTTCTATGCTTGAAAGGGAAAGGTATAAAATGTTTAGTCTTAGTAAAATCTAAGACACAAATTAGCTTAAGTCTAGAGTTCCATCACCATTAAATCATCAAAAAAACCCAAAATCCATAAAATCCCCAATTCAAACATGATTTTATCACATTCAAACTAGGAAGAGCTCAATTATGATCTAAGGGAGAATAAGGTGACTTAGAGATCACTTACAATCTATTTGATAAGTAGTTACAATTTCCATAGCCATGGAAACTAATAAAAAATAACAAAAGGATGAGACTGAGCTATACTTGACATCAGACAATGATGGGAGGGTTTTCAAAGACATGGACCTAGACACTATAGCCTTAAATAATTTAAATAGGAGTTGGTCTAAAATATTTTGGACCATTAAAGAGACGAAGGCCTTAATCAAAGAAGAATTGAGGAATACAACCACCCTAAAGAGATACAATGACCTGATTTTAATTTAGATGGCTAGTCTACACCATGCTACCACCAAGCTTGAGGTAATTCACTACATTGATTTCGTTTCTCCTCTTTTCCAAGATTTTAAAGTTGATAATGATTGGATTGTGCATGAGCGTACATTTAAGAAAATAACTTACATCTCTCCCTTAGATTTTGAGAGTTATTACAAACTATATAAGCCATAAATAGACCTACCCACCATCAAAAAGTGGATTAGAGAACACAATTTGAACATAATACTTACCTCATGGTTGCTTATTAGAAACTAGGTATTTTAGGACCTCATAGGTAGAATAACAATTATCTAATTTAGGGAGGGAATTAGGGTAATTATGACCTTATTGAATAGGTTATGTAGAATCCCCTCTACCACTCATATTGATAAATTATGGGTATCATATGTCTAATTCATGGTTGAAATGTGAATTACCCCCCATTGTATAAGATGATTAACATCTGCTTGAAGTCTCAATTCATAGAAATCAAGACGAAAACAAACAAGCAATTTTACATGATGTCTTTTTTATTAGATGCCATTTTAGCCTCCACTGAAATCCCAAATATCAAGAATTGGTCCCTTGATGTAAAACCCACCATCTCTCATCATTAATTAAAGATACACATATTCAAGTATAGGCACAACATGTAGTTATTTGAATATGTCTACCCAGCCCTAGTGGAAACCATCATAGGAATACCCATGAGTAGGGTCAGTCTATTAATCAAGAAGTATGTAGAGTTGATTAGAGATATTTAAATCTACCATGATTTCACCATCATAAAAATTAAAGGGACTCTAAAATATCCCTTTAGGTTACCCATATATGTGCCCATCAAGCTTTAGAGCAAGAAGTACCCTACCAAATTCTTCACAGTATATATAGATTTTGCAAAAAAAATAGGAAAGGCCTTGCCCATCCATAATTTTGTAAATAAAGGAGGAAAGGCCTTCCCCATCCCTTTACTTTGACAATCATTAGGAATATTTTTAGAAATTGGGAGAATGTGAGTATAATTTCCAAACACAAGGACTCCTTTACCTTGTAAAAGGATGATTTGAGGTAGTGCAGCCCTAATGGGGTGATTACTCAGCACCTAACATCTAAGAACATAAATAAGGTATATGAACATCAATCTAGGGTGAATGACCTATTATAGATTAGGGCCTCTAGTTTCTTAGAGGTATTATCCAAGTTGAAGAGGCACAAAATTATGTTAGAGCTCAGTCTAGCTAGAAGAGATGCCAAGCCACTTGGTGAGATTTAGCAATTGGGACCTATGTAGTATCATTTATTACCTAGACCCTATTCAAGGCCTTAGCCATAAGTCAACATGCAACATCCCTAGTCACAAATAACATAAGGACCTAATAAGGAGAAGTTGGAAGAGATACCTAGGGAGGGATCATATTTTTCCCATCTTAACAGACTAGAGTTTCCCATAAAGTTCTTGGATATGATTGCCTTAGAGCCTAATGAAATAGTATAAGATGAACTTAAGGTTTTAGATAAATATTATGGGTTAGAAAAAGAATAATAATAAAAATAAGAAACCCAAGCTTAGGTAGAGGAGGTTGAATAAGAGAAAGGAAAGGAGGTTGTTTTGGACTTAGTTCTACTAGCACCCACATAGAAAAGAAACGTAGAATTATCCTTAGTCCTAGTTGAAAATAATAAGACCAAGTTGATCTTCGCCCACCCCATGAGTGAGGTAAACTTATTTAATAAGGAATATTCCATTCATGGACCTATTATCCCTAAATGGTTTATCTCTAGGAAAATGCAGAAGATTTCCACTTTGTATTACTCTTGGGCCTTGACCCAAACTATTATCATTTATGTTCACAATGAAAACTAGCCATAGATATTAGCTTTGATGGAGGAATAAGAAAGGAGAATAATTACGATGAAATAATTAGGTGGCACACAAATATAAAATTTAGGTGCCTCAAGTAGCACAATGATGGAGGCCCTAGAATCTTCTAAGATTATAGAGTCCTCCACTAAAATGGAATTCAACATTGAGATAGTAGGTTTCGAAATGGTAAGCACCAAGAAAACCATGATTGGAGGTGAGAAATTCATCTTTAAAAATATTTATCCATCAATAAGTTTAACTTTGGTCTAAGGACAACAACCTAGTGAACTTTCCATCCATGAGGAAGACATAGAAAGCCTAGTCGAGTCCCATTCAACTCAAATCAGAACAGGGATCAAAGGCATGAAGTAATAGATACATAACTTAGAGAGGTAAAAGGAGGATTTAGAGACTAAGGTTGTCTTATAAATTCCTAAGGCCATAATAAATATGTTTGAAGCATCATTTTTTGACATGTTTGACTCCTTAAAGTCAATGATGATAAGACATGATGCATTGAGCTAATAGAGAGAGATGGCCAAAGGATTAATGACAGAGTGACATGATGTAGAAGATAAAATAAGAGATATCATAAACATATTGATTAGGAATAAAATTAATAAATTCAAAACCATTATCTTAGCCCACATAAATTCTATATTAGGGATATTGGTGGATAAAATCTAGAGTTTAAGTGCTTGGTCACCAAGTTTAGACAGACTCCTAAGGGATGATGAAGAGTTGATTACCAAGATTAAGAAAATATTTGTCACCATTTTGGATAATCCTATGAAGTATACAGCCCTAATAATTTTTGATAGTGAATAATATAAGCACAGAGTCACTTTGGTGATGCATAAAGAGAGACACAAAAGCTAGGCCCAATCTGGTAATGACAATAATAGAATTACGGGCATGATCTTCACTACTGAAGAAAAGATTGTAGAAGCTAGGATCATTAAGAAATAAATGACAAGGGATGATAGATACTATGATGACTTATTTGATCAAAATGATATCTATCTCTTAAGGCTAGTTTTAGATTTTGAGTTGTTTAAAGAATAACATCAAAGATCTGTGGATCTTCTACAAGAGCAATAGGGGAACCCTTTGGCACTAGGTCCACCAATTAGTTTATATTTCATTTTGTAAAAGCATTGTACATTTTTAAAATGGAATATTAAATTTTAAACGCATATGAATTTTTTTCTAGAATATTGGCTCTAGGTCAGTTTAGTTTTGAAAAGCAAGTGTATTCTATAACTTTCTAAAAAAGGATAACTACCCTTCTTATACATTTGTATCTTGTAACTAATCAGTATACTACTTGGTATTTCTATAAAAAGTATTATTAAAATATTATAAAGGAAGATAATTTTGAGAATAAAATTTATACTTTGAGTGGTTAATATAATCAAGGAATTTAGAAAGGATTGTGTAAGTGTTTTTGTGTCAATTGTTACATGGCTTTTCTCTCATTTACTAGTCTAAAGTCTTAGTTTTTATGATTTATGAGTTGCATATTTTACTATGGGGTTATTAATTTTTCCCTATTCTATATTAGATGAATGATATTGAATTTGATTGATTTTATTTGCTTTGTATTTGAATGTGCTAATGCTATTCAAGTGTCGTACCAAATCTTTAAAGTAAATTTAGTTCTTATTTTTATTTCTTTATATCATCCTTGGGGGTTTGCGTAGTGTGTAGTGAGTTGTGAAATTATGTTATTTTTCACTATATGATATTTAAGTATATATTAATTTGAAATTGGAACTTTTTCATAATGTTTGAGGTTAAGATAAGTAATCACTTATTCTCTTTTTGCCTTATCCTTCTCTTTTGCTTCTTTTTTAACTAGATCACTTTAGTTCAAACTTCATCATAAATATCCATTTAGATTAGTCTGTAGTTTAATATTTGATCATAATTAATTAGTATTATCATATATACTTACACTTTGCAAAAAATTAGTCCATGGTGGCTCCTAACCATTAATTAATATAAATTTTGTGGAATAGTTAAACATTGCTTTGTTGTTATTTCACCATAGGTAACATATATTGCTAAAACCTACTACTCATGCTATGAATTCCCATAATTCTAAAATTATAAGTGTTCTTTGAACACTAAAGACTCCTATGATACATTTAGAGACATCAATAAGTCCCACAGGAACTAGAAGAGGGGCTCTTTGTGAATTGGTTGAATCTTTCCTAATCTTAGTGTTTTGATCTAAGATTGATGTTATCTTTGCATTTTTGCATAATAATTTCCTTATAAGTATAAATATCATTGATCTTTGTGGTATTTAACATATATTTATTATTCATTTAGACAAATATCTTAGTTCTTTGATGTTATATGCTTAATTTTGGTAGAGATGGCTTAAGATTTAAAGATCCATAGTATTTGAGGTTAGAATAGCTTGTTTTGATTAAATATTGGTATATCTTTCATAGATCAAGATTTATTTGATCTTATATTTATAAATATACACCATATTTTCATAATTAGAAATATCTCTAAGCTAGCTTAGTCAAAAGTTGATGTCCTTTACTATTCTTTATATAAATATTTACAAAACTAGTTTAATGTTCAGGTTTAATCCTTCTTCTTTATAAAGATTAACTTAACACATCATATTTAAAATAGGATCTTCAATATTCAAGATAGAACTGCCTAGGATTTGAACAATATCACATTTAGAGACAAGGTAACCTTTTCTTGAGCTTGAAGTCCATAGAAGAGCTAAGTGAGATAAAGGTAGGCATAGATGGTCCAAATCTTTACCAATCTCACCTCTTCAAGGTTTTTCTACCTTCAACCTTTGTAAAAGTATGGCTTAGCTGTGAGATTATTTAATAAATGAGCTATGTGTGGTACATGAACTCCCATATAATCTTGAAAAATACTTTCCAGCATTTAGTCCAACTGGTATTATAACTACTAAAGAGAACATTAAATATTTCAAAGTTTCTTCAAGGTTTCTAAATGTCATACCTAAGGATGCTCATGCAGATTATTCCCCTTTACTTTTAAATATGTTGCATATGAATGGTTTTTCAATTTTTTTGATAATTATATTACTAGATGGGATGATTTCACTAATGTTTTAATAGACCAATTTAGCAAAATTGTTAGTCCATGTGTCATATACCACTAGTTCACCACCATTAGGAGGGATGTAAGTGAGCCCATAAGGTCCTTTAATGCTAGGTTAAAAAAATGTATAAAAAGACCATAGAACCTTTTAAACCTAATGAGGTTTTATCTATATCAATCTAAAAGGATGTAGTGGATCCCATGACTTATATATTTTAGAAATGGTCTCTTCTAGTTAATATTTCATTAGCGAGGGCATATTTTGAAGTAGTGATCATCAATGACCAAATTTAACCCTAGGGATAAATGACCTAATATATCCCAAATATAAATCCACATATGACCATTATGAACATCTTACCTAACAACAACCATAATGCTTCAACATTGAATCAACTCTCAAATATGAATCAATTTCCTTTGAGTGATGATGCACCTAACTAGAACCTATGATTCTTGAGTCATCTTTTTGCTAATGGATTCAATGCAAATGACCAAATATATTTAGTACCAGTTGATGGTACTAACATTAACTAGGTTCATAATTTTTAAACTCTCAATAATGGAAATGAGTCTATCTTGAAAATGGCCAAAAGTTATCCACTGATTTCCTTTAGCTACAAAAATAAGTTGGCAATACTAGAGAGGGATCTGGTAAGAAATTCTCATTCTAAATGTTCAATAGGCCAAATAATAGATTTTAGAATGATAGTTTCCATAATAATAAGAATAATGAACCATATTTTGAAAATAGGACTATGAACTTTAATTTTATTAACATTGCTTTGCCTAATTATTATAGAGTGCATTATACAACCAAGCATGGTGAGATTGATTTCATTGAGTTTTATAAGGACTTTGAAGCTTTCCAATAATATTTGGGTATATTTAAAGTGGTCCCTATCAATGATATTGGTGTAAGTACTTTAGGATCCAAGCTTACTAATCAAACTTTCATGGTGGAGACTTTTGATTTCTCTTTTCAAGGGGACAACAAACTTAATGATGTCCATGAGGAAATATAGGCCTTCCAACAATTCCTAAAGAAGACATATCCTTTGAGTAATAGAGAGTATAGATAGTGCTTAAATACCTTGACACCTTCAAATAAATGTGGAACACCTATAAACACTTCTTCAAGTAATGATCCAGAACCACCCAATGGGAGTACCACACATACCATGTACATCCTCCACTAGTTACATACTAGACACCTTCAATTGATTCACATCCTTTGAGTAGTATGATAGGTGTGTATTAGTATAGGGTTCCAACTAGACCTTTAATATCATTCTTATATTAGGATATTTTTGAGGATTATTTAAATTATAATGTACTCTTTATCAGATAACATATTCATAATCAACCCATTCATAGTGTTCTCATTGATAATGGTTCCAGTGTCAACATGTGAACCATTACATAATTAAAAAATTTGGGTTGTTCAAAGTATGATATCACTCTGATAGATATAGTTATAAATAGATTTAGTGGGTATACATAGAGTTCATTGGGTGAGATTATACTTCCCTTACATACTAGTTTAACACATGTGACTAAAACATTTCACCATAGTTCCCAGTGTAGGAGTTTTTGATATGTTAATTAGTCCCCCATGGATTAAAAATTTCAATTAGTACCATATAAAATTCATATATGTGTTAAATTCATTCACATAAATCAAGTTATTATATTTGGTGGAGTTTTATGTGAGTTACCACTACCCACTTTAGAGCCATCTCCTTTACAATCACTAGTTTCAGCTTCACTATTTTTAGTTTCCCCACTAGTTACAATTATTCCTAAGATATAAATTTGGACATAATTAAGGAATACATTTCTATTATATAGATTTCATACACCTCCACAACTTTAGGATTCTAGATAGCTTCTATCCATAATATTCACACCTAAAGTATTTTCATTGAGATCTCATGTGTCTACACATAGAGCACATGTTTAGAGATCTTATCCTACTTCCAAATGGGTCCCTAAGAGCCCTACAATTGAATCTACTTCTTAGAGTTATAGAGGGACCCCACAATCAATTTTTACTTTAGATATTTCAAAACATTTACAATGCACATAGCTTTTAGAGCCATAGCCTCAGCCTTTCCATCATGTTTCATGATCACACATGATACCTTTTTTCAATACATGATACCATGAAAATGAGTCTCATCTAAGACTCATCAATTAGTATCATTTCTTCTCAGTCTCTCTTGTACATAGTTTAAAATTTCAAAATTACATAAACAATATACTGTATCAAAAATACCAAAAAACATTAAAAATTTATCAAAACACTAAAAACATTTTGATTGTATGCATCATCCATGATTTACAGTGATATTACTATGATAGACTTACATTTTTTTTCTATGCTATTGTTTGTTGATTTATCTACATTAACATGATTCACTTGATCTTCTTTGAGTGTGTGCAGTGATACGTAGATCCTTGATTACTTCAATCTACCCATTAAGGGGGTATCCTAATTCTACATTATAGATGCACATAAATATACATACCCACTAGGGTCATCTTCTGTATGACTATACCATCTAGGTTATGTCATTATTACACTACACACTCTAAGTTATCATGATGATGTACATTACTTACTAGATTACATAGATTACTATATTGACATTCACTGGTATCTAGCACTTGTGTATCTATTAGCATATACCTTTTCTTGTACTACACATGTCTTGCATACTTTCACTTCTGCTTTGATTAGTTAGATGTTATTCTATCATTCTAATTATTACATGTTTTCTCTTCTTGCTTAGCATAGCTTATTGGATTGCATTTCTAGTTCCTGCTTATCTCTTGTATGTGCCTTAGGAAATTTACAATTTTCCTTATCTTCTATTCATGTGTGTTCCTTAATAAATTTACCAATGTCATTTGCCTATAATCCTCTATGTGATTATGGATTCTATGCCTACTTACTTGTTTAAATTGTATGTGTATGTGGCATTTGAAAATGCCTTGTGTGCTTGATTTTTAGTTTGAGTGACATGTGCCCATGTCCCTTTATTCCTTGGCCCCTTGGAAATTCCTATATGATTTTTGCTTCTTGTTTTATGTGTTTATTATTTGATTAATTTTTCTTGCTTGTAATGCCATGATCCATATCATGCATTTTTCCTACTTTCTTGGATGCCATGATGGACATCATGGTTTATCCATCCTTGCTAACAACTAAAAACTAATATTTTTTATTCTAGTTTTATCAATTTGCACATGCTATTACATTGTTATATCTATCTAGGCATACCCCTATTGATCTAACAATATATCAATACAAACCATGCTATATCTTGAGATATCTTATTAATTATTATTGCTATATCAAGTATATCTCTAGCTTAACACACTTGTAGGGATCTTTATTTTGAGGGTAGTCATTACAACATCATCATTCCTATGTTCAAAAGAGGGGGGAAAATATAAGGGTTTGTCACAAAGATCAAAGCTCCTAATGGTCAAAAAAGCAATTTTTACAACACTCAAAACAAAATCTAGACATCAAAAAAGGTATAATATATCAAGCAAACAATAGAGAATATAGAATAGTTGCCAAATTTGGTCCTGGACAATAGTTCCAAAGTTTAACTATAGTGCCAGAGAGTAGGGTGTCCTATTTTTGGTTCTCTTGTCTAGACAATAGAAAAATTAGTTTTTCCATAAATTGATAGAAAGGTGAGTTTAGTCATAGGTTTATTAGCATAGTCTAAATTTAACATGTTTTAGTATAGTTTTTGCTTAGAAAATATAAATATAGGGGGCATCATGCATGGCATGATATCTCTCAATTCTATTTTTATATTAGGTAGTTGATATAACTTCCAAATTAGAATTCATGTTTTAGACACCAGTGATTGGGGACAATGTGCATGACCTATTGGTCCTCCTATTTTTCCAATTTTCATTTATTCTCCAATATTTTCTAAATATTTACATGCATTAATCCATATATAGGTGGTGGCATCCTTTTTCAAGTTTATCTTTCATACAATCTTAACTTCTTGAATACCCGAGTTCCCAAGTTGGCTTTCACATAAGCTTATTGCACTAGTTTTGGAGTGGCTTTCATACAAGCTTAATCTCCATCTTTTGAAGTGGCCAGGAGTGGCCTAGTTTCCATCATAAATTCAGATATCCATGTTAACATTATTAGATCACAATACATTTAGGGTATTTATAATCCATCTCATATTACATATATTACATACTAATATTACTTCATAGCTTCACTTTATGGGGCAATGATGGAGCCAAAGGACTAAATAGCCTTTGTATTTTTGATCCACCTATTTAGAGGGATTGGACACATATTCCAAACATTGATTAACACATGTATGATTTATTAGATTCATTTAGTAGGTGATTATGGAGCCAAAGGGCCTACCTTTGCATTTTTTAGCCATTTTCAGGGAATTGAGCACTCATTTATATTCATCATATTACTCTTGGTATAAAATCATCCAGCATAACTCAACACACATCCAACACAATCTAGCATCTTAATATATCCACACTTTACATCATGTTCTCTCTACGCTCATCCATCATTACACAGCTTCATGAGCTTTACCTTTATAGGTAAGTTTAGGTATGCTCTCTATTTTTCTTTTATCCTAGTATTTTGCTTTGTTGCATCACTAGAATAAAGGGGGGGCAAATGTAGTCATATAATATGTGAAATTTGGTAACTTTAGTGTGGCTAATGACACCCAATCCATAGGTCCATCTTGTTTGCTCTCACTATCCTCATACACATATTTTCATAGTTTCCAAATCATATATAGTCTTTTATATTAAACCCTTACTGACCCAAGATGCTCTTTCCATGATAAATCCATCCCCCTAGGTCTCTTGCTTCCTAGACAACAATACCCAAACATAGACTACAATGCTAAAACTTAAGATGTCCTATTTTTGGCACTATTATCCAAGTGTATTTTAGCTTCTAATGATCATTTTCTCTTGGATTCTT
The DNA here is from genome assembly GCA_037957365.1 of Torreya grandis. Lineage (NCBI taxonomy): Eukaryota > Viridiplantae > Streptophyta > Pinopsida > Cupressales > Taxaceae > Torreya > Torreya grandis. The sequence goes on from JARHVA010001819.1 coordinate 459,516, forward strand.
ATCATATTTCATGTCATCCTAATGTGAATTAATTTAGTCTATGATCATTAAATCCACTATAAATTACCATTCAAATTATATTTAAAAGTTTTGGCACTCATTTACAAGAGAGAAGCAAGACTACTCAATCACTCTTCCCTATTCTCTGCATACAACCATCCAATAGTATTTCAAGCTTATTCAAACCTTTATACCAAACCCTAGTCATTCCAAGTATACCCAGTTTCATATTTGCTTGCATTGTCATCACATTATTACACCAAACAATTTAATGGGAGAAATACATATAGCTTGATCCCTCCTCAAAGTATTGGAATGTAAGTAGCATGCCCACACATAAGGTGTGAAGTGAATCCAATATATCCTTTACACACTAACTATTTTTCCCTATTTTCCAAAGTTCTATTTAATTGCATAGGAGACACAAGAACATGAATAATAAGATCTATAGAGATTTCAACTAACAATGAGGATCAAAAATTTAGTACATAGCTATGCTCACACAGTTGTAACAAACAAAACCCAAAAAAATTAGATCTCTCTAAGCAGTCTAGATAATAGCTATAAGACCAAGATTATTACACTAGAAAGTAGGGTGTCCTATTTTTGGTGGTCTTATCCAATCAATAAACAAATTTTATATTCTTATTTGTGATATTCTCCCAATCTTGCACAATGATTTTTAGACCTTGTGTCAATTAGAATAACACAAAATTAGATAAGTTTAATTATCTCTCTCTCACTATTATTTTTAGAAAATCCCTAACTACAATCAAATTTCACAAATTAGTAGCTTGTTTATTACATATCATTTACTAATTTTATCTAATCATACCCATTTATTATTCAATAATTAAACATATAATTTCCTAGAAATAATAAATCATTTGGTGAACCTGACTTTAAATTTTGCATAAAACCCCTAGAAACCCTAGGGTAAATTCCTACCTAATTTTTCCCATTAATTTCTAAATTTATTTTTAAATATTAAAATTTTAAATTCCTCTAAAATATTAAAAAAATTAGTAAATTTTAAAATAAATTTATTTTAAACCCTAGTTGCATACACTAGGCCCCAATAATTTATCCAGCATTAGTCTAGTAATTTCTTGATTTTTTGTTTGCACATATAAATTAGAAATTCCTCTCAAATTTTAAAATTTTGTAGTAAATTTTTAATAAATTTTTTTCAAACCCTAGTTGCATCAAATACCTCCCAGTAATTTTCCAGTAATTTTTCAATCATTTTTTGAAATTTTAAATGCATATTGAAATCAAAATATCACTTCAAATTCAAAAAATTAATAGCAATTTAAAAACAAAAAAAACAAAACTCAAAATCCTAGTTGCATCTACTGGGTCCCATTAAATCAAGCACTTTCCCATAAATTTATAAATTTTATTTTGCATACTTAGCTTAGACATTCAATTTCAATTTCAAAAAATTCATAGTATTTCACAAAAATACTTTTGAAAAATCCCTAGTTGCATATACTAGCTCCTATTTTGGCTTTTGAGGTGTCACCTTACATGTTTGGAAGCTCCATATCCTTTCTATGCATATTATAATTCATTTTTTAGATTATATAAATTTAATCTTTTATACTATTATCCAAGTTGTTTTCCTTACACCACCTAAGTGTTTGCATCTCTTCCTTCAAGACTAAGTGTAATACATAGTGGCAATCCTCCTAAATTCATCTAGATTCCTTCAAATAAGCATATACTATGGATAAACAACACATTAAAACTCCAACTATAGATTCTACACATCTATATTACACAAATTTCAATCATAATGATTCAAACAATAAGCAATATGAAAATATCAATGATGATGTACACATCGATGCTCATGCTCCACCACATTGGACTATTGATCCACTTCCACCCATTATTGATAATTAAGCTATAATCAATAAATATTTGATCCTCCAAAGTTTTAGAGAAATAATTAGGGAATAACCTCAAGATCATACTCTTATTTTACAATCTCTCATGGAAATTAAAAAGGCTAAGCAAGTTGAGTCTTTCATTCCTTTAGAGCAACTAGTTTCCAATGACACTATGAGGGAATCTATGTATCAACAACCCCCTATAGTAGCTTAACTTTTCTCTATGCCACCAATTATATCTATTACATCCATAGCTCCTGATTTGGTACCCCTTATGCAAGAGATAAGATCTCTTCAATCCAAGGTGATACATATTGAGCAAGGTGCCAATAGACCTATGTAGGCTTTAAATTCTTTTGATCTTCTACATACCCCATTGGCATGTCACATTGCTTCTACTCCCTTGACACAATGTTTTATTCAACCTAAGATTAGTATTTATAATGGTAAGGGTGATTTAGATACATATTTGAGATCTTTTCATGTAGAATGCTTGGATTATATACCAAATGACTAGCTACTTACCAAGCTATTCCCATAGATCATAAATGATTATGCTTTATAATGGTTCTATGGTATATCAAATTAATCAATCAATACATTCAATTCTTTAGCTAATATCTTCCTAACACATTTTAGTATCACCATTGGTGATAAGGTCTCCTATGCACAAATTGCACAATAAAAATAGAAATCAAATGAGAATCTCATAGACTAAGTGATTCAATATAAGAACATCTTGGCTAAGATGGCTAGACCCATGGTAGATCAAGATTTATAAGATATATTCAAATAGATACTTATACTAGAATTTCATGAATCTATTATGTTTAAAATATTGTCTTCCTTCACTGAATTATGTCATACACTAAAGGAAAGAGAAGTGAAACTTATTTCAATGGGTAAACTCAAGTATACAAGCATCCTAGACACAAAAAACAAGAGTAATATCAAATTCTCATACAAGTTCAAAGTTAATGATAAAAATAATCAAAATCAACCAATATTCAATGTGCTTTAAATCCCCTCAATGTGTCATTTTATCAACACCTTGTCTATGTGCATTTACCAATCTACCAATTTTTCCAGCCAAAGTTTTATAATAGTTATTGGAATGTAACATCATCACTTTCCCTCATATTTAGTAAGTTAACCTAATAAATCCTCTTCCATGGGGATATGATTGACATTAATTTTGTGATTTTCATAGGGCACCAAGCCATACTAGAAACAAATTCATCATTTTAAGACATAGGATACAAGACTTGATAAATGACAACCTAATTGATCTTGGCATTTTAGTTGATCCTCCATAGGCAAAGACAACATAGGATAAAGCTTTGAAAATATTCTTGAATCCATGTCCATATAATTATAAATAATATAAAGGGAACACATTAGGTTTTCATCACATATACCATGCACATCCACCACTAGTTACATACTAGGCACCTTCAATTGAGTCACATCCTTTGAGTAGTATGATAGGTTTGCATGAGTCTAGGTTTATAAATAAACATTTGATATCCTTCTTAGATCAAGATATTTTTAAGGATAATTTATATTATAATGTACTTTTTATCAGAGGACATATTCATATACAACCCATTAGTAGTGTTCACATTAATAATGGTTCTAGTGTTAACATTTGCACCATTACATTATTACATCATTTGGGCTATGCAGAGTAGGATATCACTCTAATAGATATTGTTATCAATGGATTTAGTGGGAACATACAAAGTTCATTGGGTAAGATTGTACTTTCTTTATGGACTAGTCTAGCACATGTGACCACACATTTCACCATAGTTCCTAGTTCAAGAGTTTTTGATATGTTAATTGATCACCCATGGATTCAAAAAATTTAAGTAGTACCATATACATTTCACATATGCATGAAATTAATTCATTAAAATTATGTTATTACAATTGGTGGAGTTCCATATGAATTACCATTACCCACTTTAGATCCATCTCTTTTTCAATCACTAATTCCAGCTTCTCCACTAGTTTTAATTTCCCCACCAGTTATAGTTATTCCTCTAGTAAAGATTTAAACACAATTAAGGCATCCATCACCAGTATAGAGGGTTGATACACCTCCATATATTCAAGATTATAAATAGCTTCGAGATATATTATTCACACATAAAGTAATTTCATTGAGATCTCATCCATTTACATATATAACACATATTCAGATAGCTTCTCCTTTTTATGCATGGGTCCCTAAGAGCCCAAAAATTTCATCCACTTATTAGAGTGATAGAGGCACCCCATAGTTAGTTTCTACTTCAAATATTTTAGAACATTTAAAACCACATGATTTTCAGAGTCATAGTCTTAGCCTTTCCATCATGCTTCATGATCATGCATGATACCTTTATTTCATACATGACACCATGATACGGAGTCTCATCTAAGACTCATTGGTTAGTATCTTTTCTTATTATTCTCTCTTATATATAGTTAAAAAATTTAAATATATAAAAAATATATAAATATCAAAGTATACCAAAAAACATTCAAAAAATGTCAAAACACCAAAAACATTATGATTGTATGCATCATCCATACTTTATAGTTATACTACAATACTAGACATATAATTGTTATTCTATGCTAATGTTTGTTGATTTATCTACATTACCATGCTTCACTTGATTTTCTTTGAGTGTGTGTAGTGATACCTAGATCCTTAATTGTTTTAGTCTACCCATTGAAGGGGCATCCTACTTCTACATTTGAGACACACATTGATATGCATACTATCTTCTATATGAATACACCATCTAGGTTATGTCGTTCTTATACTAAACACTCTAAGTTATTATGTTGATGTACATTACTTACTAGATTATATAGATTACTATATCAACATTCACTAGTATCTATCACTTGTGTATCTCTTAGCATATACATAGTATTGTACAAAAAATGTCTTGCATACTTTCACTCTTGCTTTGATTAGTTAAATGTGATTATATCTTTCAAATTATTACATGATTTTTCTTCTTTCTTAATGTATATTTTTGGATTGCATTTCTAGTTCCTACTTGTCTCTTATATGTACCTTAGGACATTTTCCATTGTCCATGTCTTTTATTCATGTGTGTGCTTTAGGACCTTGGCCAATGTCCTTTTCCTATACTCCTCTATGTGATTTTGGCTTCCACACCTACTTGCTTGTTTAAATTATGTGTATGTGGAATTTGAACATGCTTTATTTGATTGCTTTCCATTTTGAGTGATATGTGCTCATGTCCCTTGATTTCTTGGCCCCTTATCCACTCTTCTATGATTCTTTCTTCTTGATTTATGTGTTTTTTTATTACTTTTGCTTGCTTGTAATGCCATGATCTACATCATGTATTTTTCCTATTTTCTTAGATGCCATGATGGACATCATGCTCAATTCTTCCTTTCTAAAAAAATAACAACTAACACTTTCAATTCTAATTTTAGTACTTTGTACATGCTATTAAATTGTTACATCTATCTAGGTATACCCCTATTGATCTAACAATCTCTCAATTAAAACCATGTTATATATTGAGATATCTTGTTGATTATCATTGTTATATCATGTATGTTTCTAGCTTAACACACTAGTAGGGCTCTTTCTTCTGAAGTAAGTCATTGCAACATCATCATTCCTACCCTCAAAAGAGGGAGAAATAAATATGGGTTTTATCATAAATATTAGATCTCGTAACAGTCAAAAAATTACTTTTTAAAACACTCAAAGTAGAATCTAGACATTAGACTAGGTAGAATAGATCAAAAAGATAATATATAATCTAGAATAGTTACCAAATTTGGCCCTAGAAAACAATGACCAAGTTGGACTAAAACACCAAATAGTAGGGTGTCCTATTTTTGGTGCTCCTATCTAGATAACAAAAAAAATCAATTTTTCCAAAAATTGAGAGAAAGGTGAGTTTAGTCAAAAATTTATCAGCATAACATAGTTCACATTCAACATGTTTCAATATAATTTTTTCTTAGAGAATCTATATATAGTGGGAATCATGCATGGCATAATGGATCTCACTTCCAATTTTAGATTAGGTAGTTGATATAACTTCCAAATCAAAATCCATGTTCTAGACATTAGTGATTGGGGGCAATGTGCTCAACACATTGGTCCTCCTCTTTTTCTAAGTTTATTTTATTTTTTAGGAATTTTTTAGTAGTTATGTGCCTTACTCCATCTATAGGTAGTTTGTATCCTTTCTTAAGTTTGGATTTCATACAATATTAACTTCTCAAGTACCCAAGTTGTCTTCCACATAATCCTATTACACTAGTTTCAGAGTGGCTTTCATATAAGCCTAATCTCTATCCTTCGAAGTGGCTAAGATTGGCCTAGTTTCTAGCATATATTTTCCTATCCACACCAACATTTTCACATCATAGTATATTTAGGGGATTCAAAATCCATCTCATATGACATCTATTCCATATTGGTATTACCTCATATCTTCACTTCATAGAGAAATGATGTAGCCAAAGGACTAGTTAGCCTTTGTATTCTTGAGCCACCTATTCAAAGGGATTTGCCACATTGTCCAAAAATTGATTGACACATGCATGATTTGTTAGCTTCACTTAGTAGGTGATGATGGAGTCAAAGGGCTTGCCTTTGCATTCTTGAGCCACTTCTAAAGAATCAAGCATTCATCTCCATTCATAATATTACTCTTGGTATAACATCATATATATAACTTGGTATAAACCCAGCATAATCTAACATCATAACAGATTCACACTTCACATCATGTTCTCTATAAGCACATATAGCATCACATAGTTTCATGAGATTAACCTTTACAAGTAAGTTAAGGTATGATTTCTATTTTTCCTTTATCCTAGTATTTTTCTTTGCTACACCACCAAAATAAAGAGGGGAAAATGTAGTCATATAAAATGCAAAATTTGGTAACTTGAGTGTGGATAATGACACCTAATCCATAGGTCCATCTTGCTTTCTCTCATGACCCTGATAGGCATATTTTCATAGTTTTTTAGTCATCTATACCCTTTCAAACTAAACCCTTGCTAACCTAGGATATTCTTTCCATTTAAATCCATCCCCTTAGTTCTCATACTTCCTAGATAATGGTGCCTAAATGTAGACTACATCACTAAACTCAAGGTGTCCTATTTCTATCACTATTGTCTAATTATATTTTGGCTTCTAACAATCACTTTTTACTAGATCCTTATCCTAATTCATGTCAACCTAACATAAATTAATTTAACCAATTATCATTAAATCCCCTATAAAATTCCATTCAAATTCCATATAGAAGGGTTGGTAATCATTTACAAGAGAGAAGTAAGTATACAAGCAAGACTACTAAAGCACTCTTCCCTATTCTTTGCATACAACCATCTAATAGTATTTCAATCTTATTAAAACCTTTATACTAGTCCTTAGTCATTCCAACTACACCAATTTTTACATTTACTTGCATTTTCATCACACTATTGGACCAAACACTTCAATGGGTGACCTACATATAGCTTGATCCCTCAGAATATTTTTATGTAGGCAATGCACCCACACATGAGGTGTGAAGTACATCCAACGTATCCTTTACACACTGACCCCTTTTCCCTATTTTCTAAAGTTCCACTTAATTACATATGAGACATAAGCACATGCATAATCATCTCTATAAGGATTTATACTAATAATTAAGATCTAAAATTTGGTACATAGGCTCACATAAACATGGAAAACAAAACCCGAGAAAACCATATCTCTAGTGAGTTGTTTAGATAATAGCAGCAAGACTAGGACTATAAAATCAGATGATAGGGTGTCCTATTTTTGGTGATCCTATCTAATCAACAAGAAAACTCTAGATTCCTATTTATGATAGTCTCTTAAGCTTGCACACAGATTTCTAGACCCTATCTTAGTCAAAATAGAAAAAAATCATATAAGTTTAATTTTCTATCTCTCAATACTATTTTTAGAAATCCCTAACTACAGTAAAATTTCATAAATAAATAGATTATGTATTTCATATTATTTATTGATTTTATCTACTCATATCTATTTATTTAGGAATTAAACATCTAATTTCCCAAAAATGATAGATCACTTTCACAACTAAATGGGGGACCTTCACCTACAAAAGAATGCCTTTTAGGATAATAAATAGAGGAGCTACTCTTTAAAGGGCCATGATTCATGCATTCCAAGGTTTTATTGGTAAGTGTATCATTATATATATGGATGACCTAACTATTTTTTTCTAAAAGTAGGTAAGATCACTTTATGCATTTAAAACAAGTATTTGAGAGATGCAGAAGGTATGAAATCTCCTTAAACCCCAACAAAAGCATATTTTGTGTTATTTAAGGCAAATTCATAGGTCATTTCATAGCTAAATATGGGATTTCCATATATCCTAAAAGAGTGGAAGCTATATCTATGATAGATCATTCAAATAGTAAAAAAGAGTTAATATCATTTTTTGGAAAGATAAACTTTATAAGAAAGTTTATTTTTGGCTTTGCAGAGATTTTTAAGCCATTGAATGACATGATAATGGAGGATTCCAAGGTCTCATAGAATGGAAAATCTAGGAATGCATTCAATCACATCAAATAATCAATTAGCAGATCTCTAGTCCTAATAAGTCTTGACTTTTCAAAAGACTTATATCTCTATTCTTTTGCATCTAACCATACTATAATTGTAGTTTTAAATCAAAAAGTTGATGGATGTAACAACCCAATAGATATCATGAGTATTAAATTTAAGAATGCTAAATTGAATTATTCATTGATTAATAAACAAGCATATGCATTAGTTAAGGTAGTGAAGAAATTTAGGCACTATATCCTTAGAAATAAGTTACATGTTATTGTACCTAACCCTACCACAAAATTTATGCTAAGCCAAAATGAACTTGGGGAATGTAGAGGTAAATGGATGTCACTTTTTCAAGATTATGACATATAAATTAAAATGGAAAAAATATTAAGGTGTCGAGGTCTGATCTAAATGATTGTTAATACCATCCCTAAGCTAATTATTATACAAGTTAATCAGTAGAAATTTCAAGCTACTGAGTGGTATGATTCCATCATTCATTTACTAATTAATGTTACCTATCCTACATGACTAACAAGGGAGCAAAAAATGGCCCTAAGGCTCAATAAAACCCATTATCTAATCAAAGATGGGGTTTTATATAGAAATAAATTTTAAGGGTATATCTGAGGTGTGTCTTAAAATATGAAACTACCCAAATCATGAGCACCTTCCATGAGAAGTTTGATAATGGGTACTCATCTAGGAAGACTATAACCTTTAATATCTTCAAATATGGCCACTATTGGCCAACTATTTTCCAAGATGCTCACAAGAATATGAGGGAATACCACTCTTATCAGATATTTAACACTAAAGAGCCTAAGGCAACAATGCCTTTATAACCAATCATAATTGATAAACCATTTGCACAATGGGGGTTGGAATTTGTAGGGGCAATCGACCCAAATTCATCATAAGGTCACAAATATATCTTTAATGCTATATATTATACAAAAGGTGGATTGAATTTATAGCCACCAAAAAATGTAGGATGAAAGAAATGATCCATTTTTTGGAAGAGAACATATGTACCAAATTTGGAACTCTAGTCTCTTTGGTGTGTGACAATGGATCTACATTTATATCAATAGAGATGAAAGAATAAGCATATGATAATTTAATTTGTCTCAAGTTTCCATCTAGACATTACCCTCATGGAAATGGAGTGTCTAAGTATACCAACAAGAACTTAATGAAATCAATCACAAAGTCTACTACAGACAAGCCCAGGACTAGTCACAAACTTCTCAAGTATGCATTATGGGTAGATAGGATAAGGATCAATAGAGCCTAATAGGTATCACCCTTTCTTATTGGTGTATGGCCAAGAACCCATCATTATTATAACTCTAAAACTACCTACATACAAATTCATGCAAGAGTATATGGAAGAAATCTAGGATCTTAAAAATTCAAGATTTTTAGACATCATCTAGATGGAAGATGCATGGGAAGAATCATTTGAAAATTTTAGTAGACATCAGACCACAGTGAAGAGGTGGTTTGACAAAAGATCAAATATCAAGGTGTTTAGACAAGGGGACTTAGTTCTCCTTTGGGATAAAGAATCTAAACCTAAGGGAAAACATGGAAAGTTTACACCTTTATGGATTGGCTAATATAAAATTATAGACACACTAGGAAACAACACCTTTAGAAAAAAACATACAAGTAGAAAAGTTCACACTATCCACCAATGGGAAGTACCTCAAGTATTACTTCTTTTCTACTCCTCTTGAGGTCTTTATAGAGTAACCCTATAAGATGGTTAGACATAGTGTAGCTAGGCTAGTTAGTTTCCTTTCAATGTTTTCCTTATTATCCTTTATTTGTACATAAACATGTATATATCTATGTGTTTCCTTTTATTTCCTAATTTACTACTTTATATTGTGGGTTTGCTTTTGTTTCCTTATTCCTTATTTCCAATAAGTCTTTTTGGACAACCCTAAGCTCAAAGTTTATTTAGTCTATTTAAACATCTAAAGTTTAGGAATGTGGGTGTGAACCTAATAACATATGCTAATCATGGTTCTAAAATGTGATCCTAATGTTATGAATTTAATAAATTGGTAAAGAATAATTAAAGAGGCCTATTATTATATGAGAGCATGAACATTTTCTTGACCTAAAATTAGTTTAAAGAAGAGTTGCACTTGTAGGATGAAAGCTTAATATATTGAGGCATAGTCATGCATGAACTTAATAAAAATCCTTACCTAAGATAATGGTGGTATCCTTAGGTGATTTTATAAGGATCAAAAACTTGATCAAGTCCTTAAACCTAGATACCTTAGATCCCAGCCTTTGAAAGCATAAAATATCTAAAAATACAAAAAAAAAGAATGAAATGCAAAATCAAAAGATTTTAAGCATGAGTATGGTAATCTTCATCGAGGTTATGGATGCTTGGCTAGTAGTGGATAAAGACCATGAGTGGAGCCAAAGGAATGTCTATCAAGGTTATGGATGCTTGACTAGTAGTACAACAATGCCCAAGCCTTCTCTGAACTAGAAGCATGGTTCTTAATGAATATCTAAACATGATCCAAGTCAATGTTAATGATTAAATACATGAAACCTAGTCTTAAATCCCATGGAAAATGTAAGTGGAATCAAAGCACACATATAGCATGGCTATGTCTTAATGTTTGATACCAATTATACAAGTGAAATATTTGTTTCAACCATAAAATGATATTGATAATGGCATTAATCAAGTGGACTGGATGACTTAGTTGTTTTCTTAAACCAAAGTCTCTAAGTTATAAAATATTTTTATGTTTCCTCTATAATTCACCATTTTTTGAGGTCAACATACCCCCATTTTTTAAAATCAGGACCCATGAGATACTTTGAACCATAACCATGAAACCATGTCATGTTTTGGACATTAATAGAATTTTAAGATCATCTACTTTACTAGAAGTAAGCTTATTGATTTATGGTTTTTCTTTAAGCTACCTAATATTGTTGTAATCAGTCTTCATGTCTTATGGTTATAGGTTTAATGGAGCCATTATGAAGAGATCATGATTAAAATTTATAGGTTGACTCTATTTAAGTTTTTACTAGCCTTTGGTTTCTAAAAATTTAAATCTGAATTAATGTTCTAAAAGCTCTCCTTTAGAAAACCTTGATTTGAACCACTAATTCAAATTTAAATTTGGTAGGAGCAAATTGGCTAGAATATTTTGTAATTATTTTGGACTTAAGCCCCAATTTTTATGTTAAGGCCTGGTCATGTTTTTTAACACAACCAAACATTAGCCTAAAAATTATGCCTTCATCCATTTTATTTTCCCCCTTTGTTTCACATATTTATAATTAGGTCTAGCATTTGTGTTGGTCAGGTTCCTTTTAATTTTGATAGCATACTTTCTTTGTTACCTACTTAACCTAAAGTATTAATGTTAATTCCATGCTCATGTTTATCAACATGAATGAGACCTTAGCCTTAATGCTTTATCCTAATTTATTTCCACCTCAAACCCTGACATAAATACCTTACTTCTTTGGAGATCTGATAGTCCATACTTCATCATGGATTTTAATTGGATGTCACGAAGGAAACATTAAAAAATTGAGCATTTATTCCTTTAAACCAATCATGGGTGAGCATCTAGATCATGATCTATGTCTTACAATTCATTGATACCAAGTATCTAATGGAGTGAACACATCAATGAAAATTCAAAAGGCCTAGGAAGCCCCACAGAGTCACCATATGGCATTGTCACATACAAGAACTTGATGAGCTCAAATTTTATGTTAGCATGAATATTATTTAACATACGTGAAGATTTATTTAATGTCTAAATGACTATCGATAATCCCACTAGAACAAAGAACCTGATGAGCTTAAATTTGACATTGTGTGACCATCATTTAACATCCACGAGGACAAATTTGACATCTACATGTCTATCAATTTTAATCCCATCAAAACTAAGGACTTCATGAACTTAAATTTGATGTTTGCACCACCATCATTTGACATCCATGAGGCCATCAAATTTAAGATCATCTAACATTTTTACCTAGATAAAGGGACATGTTTTATGTCATTTGAGAGGTCATTTATGCTCTAAAACCTAGAATAAAATTCTTTAACCTAAGTATTTTCATGTTTATTTAACATTATATTGACTTAAATTAAAATATTTTATCCTAACTCCTTTTATGACTATGTACTAATTAAAGTCATTGTATCATGTAGGATCCATTAGTCTATGCTTCATCAGGACTCTTGATCTAATGGAAAAAAATCACCAACAACTTTTCAATGATTTTATGAAATCCCACGAGCTCAACATGTGGAAAATGGACATTCAATATCCTACTAGTGTAGGATACAAAGATTACAAAACCCATGTAGGATATAAGTGGCATAACCACTAGGCTCAATGCAAAGGTGATGAATGAGGATGCAGATCATGATCAATGGCTAGCACTAAGCCTTGAATCTTGATTGAGTGATGTGAAGAAAAAGGCATTTTTTTAAATGCCAATATTTATTCCCTCAAGGTAATTATGAAAATTACCATGAAATTTGTCAAATAGAAGCCACATGGGTGCCACATAAGAATAAAAGGATAAAATTTGAGATCTTTTATGCTTGAAAGGGCAAGGTATAAAATCTTGGGTATCAATCAAATCTAAGACATGAATAAGCTTAATTTTAGATTTCCATCACCATTAAAACCTTTGAAAAACCCCAACATCCATAAAACCCCCATTCAAATGTGATTTGATCACATTAGTTTTGACTTCCACAACCATGGTAGTTTAAAGACAACAACAAAGGGATGAGACTAAACTATACTTAACCTTAGACAATGAAGAGAGGGGTTTTAAAGACATGGACCTAGACACTTTAGCCTTGACTAATGGAAATATGGATTGGTTTGAACTCTTTTGGACCATCAATGAGATGGAGGATTTAACGAGGGAGGAAAAAAGGAATGAAACCACCCTAAGGAGATATAATAACCTTGTTTCCATTTAGATGGTTGGTCTACACCACACTACCACCAAGTATGAGGTACTTCACTATATGGATGTTTTTTCTCCTCTTTTCCAAGATTGTAAAGTTGAGAATGATTGGATTGTGCATGAGCATACATTTAAGAAAATAACTTACATCTCTCCCATAAATTTTTAGAGTTATTAAAAATTATGTAAGCCATAAATAAACCTACCCACCATCAAAAATTAGACTAGAGAACATAATTTAAACATAATTCTTGCCCCATGACTACTCACTAGAAATTAGGTAGTCTAGGACCTCACATGTATAATACCAATTGTCACATTTAGGGAGTGAATTAGGGTAATAATGACCTTGATAAATAGGTTATGTTGAGCCCCCTCTACCACTCACATTGACGCAATCTAGGTATCATATGTCTACTTCATGGTTGAAAAGTGACTCACTCCCCTATTGGGTAAGATGATCAACATCTACTTGAAGTCCTAATTCATAACAATCAAGAAGAAAACCAACAAGAAATTTTACATGATGTCCTATCTATTGGATGTAATTTTAGCCTCCACCTAGATTATAGATATCAAAAATTGGTCCCCTGATGGATGACCCACCATCTTTCATCATTTTTCAAATCTACACATATTCAAGTACATGCATAATGTGCAGTTCATCTATGGATTGTGTCTACCCATCCCTAGTTGAAACCATCATAAGAATCCCCATGAGAAAGTTTAGCCCAATATTCAATAAGTATGTGGAGTTGATACAATATATTTTGTTTTACCCTAATTACACCATCATCAAAATTAAAGGGAATCTAACACAACCCTTCAAGTTACCCATATATGTTCCAACCAAGATTGTAGAGTAAGAAGTACCCTACCAACTTCGTTATAATATACATATATTTTTAAAATAAAAGAAGAAATTCCTTCCCCATCCCTTTACATTGAGAATTAGTTGGATTATTTTGAAAAATTGGGAGCATGTAAATATAATTTATAAACACAAGGACTTGGATGATTTGAGGCAATGGGACCCTAATGGGGTGATCACCCAAAAACTAAGATCCAAAAACATAAATAAGGTATATGAGCATCAACCTAGGGTGAATGACCCATTCTACATTAGGGCATCTAGTACCCATAGGTTTTAGCCAAGTTGAAGAGGCACAAGATTAAGATGGAGCCCAAGTTAGCTAGGGGAGATGACAAGTCACCTGGTGAGATTTGCAATTAGGACTCAAGAAGTATCATTTATTACTTAGATTTTATTCACGTCCTTAGCCACAATTCAACATGCAACATCCTCAAGGAAAAATAACACAAGGACATGATAAAGAGATTTTGGAAGAGTTACATGAGGTGGGATCATCTTATACCCCTCCTGATAGTCCAGAGTCTCCCATAGAGTTTCAATATATGATTGCCTTGGAGCCCAATGAAATGGTAGAAGATGCACTTAGGGTTATAGATAAAGCTTATAGGTTAGAAAAATAAGAACAATAAAAGGAAAAACCCTAAGCTTGTGTAGAGGAGGTTAAACAAGATAAAGGAAAATATGTTACTTTATATTTAGTTCCAATAGCAAACCCATAAAAAAGAAAGGTATAATTGGCCTTAGTCCTAGTTGAAAAGAAGAACACCAAGTTAAATCTTCACCCACCCCATGAGTGAGGTGAAATTTTTAAATGATGAATATCCCATTCATGGACCTACTATCCCTAAATGGTTTGTCTATGGGAAAATAAAAATTATTCCCACTTTATCTCACTCTTGGGCCTTGACCCAAACTATTAACATTGATGTTTATAAAGAATTCAAGACATGGATACAAGATTTGATTAAGGAAGAATAAGAAAGGAGTATAGTTGACATAGGATCATCAGGTGGCACATAAATAGAAACTTTGAGTGCCTTAAGAAGCACAAGGATGGAGGTACCAAAACCTCCTAAGATTATAGAGTCATCCATCATAGTGTAGTGCAACCCTGAGATAATAGGTTTGGAAAGGGTAAGAATTAGGATAACCATGGTTAGAGGTGAGGAATTCACCTTTAAAAAGGTTGAACCATTCATAGGCTTAATTATAGTTAGAGGATAGCATCCTTGTGATCTTTCCATCCATGAAGAAGACATAGAAAGCCTAGTTGAGGCCTATTCAGCTCAAATCTAAGTAGGGATCAAAGGCATGAAGTAAAGGATACATAATTTGAAGAGGGAGAAGGAGGATTTAGAGATTAAGGTTGTCTTATAATTTACTAAGGACATAATAAATATGTTTGAAGCATACTTTTTTGATATGTTTGACTCCTTAAAATCAATGAGGCTAAGACAAGATGCATTGAGCCATTAGAGTGAGATGGCCAAAGGATTAATGATAGAGTTGTAGGATGTAGAAGATAAAATAAGATATGTCATCTATATATTAATTAGGAATAGAATTCCTAAATTAAAAAACATTAGTCTAGCCCACATAAATTCTATATTAGGGATAGTGGTGGATAAAATCTAGAGTTTAAGTTTTTGGTCAGTAGGCTTGGATAGACTCCTAAGGGATGATAAAGCACTGATTACTAGGATTAATAAAATATTTGGAACCATGTTAGCTAATCCTATGAAGTTAAAAACCTTGGGCATTATTGATAATGAATAATATAAGCACACAGTCACTTTGGTGATGCATGAAGTGAGAAGTAAAAGCCAGGTCTAATCTAGCAGTGACAATAGAAGAATTATGGGCATGATCTTCATTATTAAAGAAAAGATTGAAAAATATAGGAGAATTAAGGAAGATATGGCAAGGGATGATAGATAATTTGATGACTTATCTAACCAAGAGGATATATATCTCGTAAAGATAGCTAGATATTTAGAGCTGGTCAAAGAATAACATCAAAGAGCTATGTAGCTTCTATAAGCGTAATAGGAGAGCCCTTTAGCAATGGGCCCACCAATTAGTTAATATTTCATTTTGTAAAATAATTGTAACATTTTGAAAATGTAATATTCCATTGTAAAGGAATATGCAAATTTTGTTAGCATATTACTTCTAGGTCATTTTAGTTTGGAAAAGAAAGTGTATTCTATAACTTTCTAAAAAAGGATAGTTGTCCATACCTTTTGTACATTTATATCTTGTAACTGATCAATATACTACCTGGTCCTTTTATAAAAGGTAGTTTTACCATCTTTTAAAGGGAGAAATTTTTTAGAAAAATTTGTATACTTTGAGTAGTTAATACAATCAAGAAAATTTGAAAGGATTGTCCAAGTTTGTTTATGTCAATTGTTACATGGCTTTTCACTCAATTACTAATTTGAAGTCTTGAATGTTAATAGTTTCTATGAATTTTGAGATGTATCTTTTGTTATAGGGTTGATAATTTTTTCTTATGCTATATTAGTTGATTGATATTGAATTTATTTCATTTTATTTGCTCTGTATTTGAATGTGCCAATGTTATTTGTGTGTGGTATAAAATATTTAAAGTAAATTTAGTTCTTACTTGTATTTCTTTATATCATCTTTTTATGTTTGCCTAGTGTGTAGTGAGATTTGAGCCTATGTTATTCTACATTATATGATGGTTAAATTTATACTCAGTTGAAACTAGAACTTTGTCATAATGTTTGAGGCTAATATTGGTAATCATTTATTCTCTTTCTACCTTACCCTTCTCTTTTGCTTCTTTTTTAACCAAATCACTTTACTTCACATTTCATCATAAATATCCATTTAGATTAGTAATAGTTTAGGATTTGATCAAAATCCATTAGTATTACCATAGATACTTATACTTTGAAAATAATTGGTCCATGGTGGCTCCCAACCATCAATTAATACAATTTTTGTGGAACAGTTAAACATTGCTCTACTACTATTTCACCATAGGTAACATAAATTTCCAAAACTTGATATACATGATCTAAATTCCTAAAATTATAAAATGAGAAGTGTTATTTTAACACTAAGTACACATGTGATACATTTAAAGACATCAACAAACCCTGATGTTTCATTTACTTCGTCTTCTCTCTTGTATATTCCTCTACTCACTCTAAACATAGAAAAGGATTTTACCACTATCATTGTTCCATCTCTTTTCACCATGCCATCCACATCCATTATTCCCTCTACTCCTAGTGTTCCCTCTATCACTACCATAATTAGGAACATGAAGAATAAAAGGGCCAACAAGAAAATTAACAAAATAATGGCCACTTCTCATCTTCATGTTTCATCTACCCAAATAATTTTGCCCATACCATCAACCAGTGTATCCCAAGAAACCATCAACATAACTTCATAAAAATTGAAGAGGGAAAAAATTCATCATGGTCTATCCACTCTCCTAATATGGAGGTGTGGATTGTTCCAATATCATTTGACCTCCCTTTCCTGACATAATCATCAAGGGACAAAAAGTAACAACCAACATAAAATCTTAAGTAAGAGGCTTTAGGTAAAGACACACAAGA
>JARHVA010001819.1:485000-540000 GCA_037957365.1 Torreya grandis
ATTTTGAATAACTAGCATGAGTGATAGAACTAATACATATGAATGAGATTTAGACTTTAGCTAAAGGAAGCCAAGTGTCTAAAGATATGACTACTAAACACATATGTTTACTTATGAACTAGTATATAATCTCAAGTTTAAACCGTAAGTATGCTTAGTATATGAAATGAATATAAAATAAATAAGAGGATATCCAAAGTGGCTTAGTAAAATAGTAGTATATTGAGATGTATTTTTTTATAACTCATCATATGGTAAAGAAAGATTACTAAAGGGATCAAGATTTGTATAACCAAATCATAATAATAATTATCTAAGTTTTTGATTTAGATAAGGTAGCAAACAATAATTTAAAAAATAAAACAAATCCATGAAATAAATGAGCTTATAGACACAAGTGTGCAATAATGGATATAATGAAAATAATCTAGAAGAAAAATAAAATGAAAGTAAATGAAAACATATGTAATATATAATGCATAATATAAATATCCATGTGAAATACACAAGTGAAACCAAGTTTAACACATAGTAAAATGATATAGGATATATAAAATTAAATCAAAATTCTAATTTAAAAATAATAATGAAGAATAAAGTGAAATAACACCATGTTGTATTCATAAATAATGATAAATTTTCCCATAAATATTATCCATTACATTTGAAATATCTCTATGAATCTAGATCCTAACTGTAGCTAGATTATTATCAATCCTCATGAAAATATATGCAAATACCTCTCTCTAAATATCATCAAAATAAAATGTATGTGTAGCTAAAGAATCATGCTCATGAAGGATCTCAGCCATAGAATACTCAAGGAGAGTAATAAATGCCTGAGTAGGAATGGTATCTATGTGAGGAGAAGGAGGGACCACCATTAGAGAATAAGGAGCCATGAGTGGGGAAGAAACCATATGTGGGGAAGGAACCACAAGTGGGGAAGGAGGTACCATAGTCAAAGGAGGAGCCTTCTTGTATGGGCAACTTATGGAAGGAGGAATAGTTGGTGTTGGTATTATCAAAAGGTGATCATAAAGGTGTTATTGTATAATATGGCAATGATTAATATGATGGGTACTAAACTAGTTCTAAAGATAATATACCTCCCTATATTTAGGGATATAATCAAGTAATAACTTTGGATAAGGT
The DNA here is from genome assembly GCA_037957365.1 of Torreya grandis. NCBI lineage: Eukaryota > Viridiplantae > Streptophyta > Pinopsida > Cupressales > Taxaceae > Torreya > Torreya grandis. The sequence goes on from JARHVA010001819.1 coordinate 486,156, forward strand.
ATAGAATTGTTTTTAGGATCAGAGATAGTGGGATGCAATGTGTCAATATATTACCTAAGCTTTTGGCAATGGGTGGAATAATGATTATATGTCCCATGTAAGTAACATATATGTTTTCTATTAGAATTTGGGGGCTTATGTATAGATGAGGTAGAAGGAGAAACTAGGTAAGGTTTATATAACTAGTAGTCTTTAGTCCAACAATCAATAAATTTATGAATATCGTAATAAGGTTGATCGAACCATTGGGTAGGTATGGGATAAAGCTATGGAAAAAGAAGAAGGACATCACCAAGGGAAGGTAGGGATAAAGTAAAGCATAGACTAGCCTCATTTGAAGGTAAAGTAGAATCATAAATATGACAAGGATTAGTTGAAGATCGAGTAAGAGTATAAATAAGACTAGGTTCAACTGAAGGTGAGACTGGATGTGCATAAGGCTTAAGAGTAATAGATATTATATCTAGGGGAAGAAAACTAGAAGTATATTGGTATCAAATAAAAATAGTAAGACCATTCACATCATGGTCTATAATCATACTTTAATGATACTCCATTGAAATTAGAGGTGTACCATGTGATTGCTAAATCCCTATCCTATAAAACATAGGAAAAATACTAGAATTAGGCACTATGAATGAAGGAATGTGATAAAATGACTAAAAATATTGAAATAAAGAAGTATGATATCAAATAATATTTGAATTTATATCTTAGACAATTCCTTTTATAAATGGGTCATCTAAAGGATAACCATCATCAAAATTAGGTGAATGCCTGTCAATTGTAACAACCCCACTAGGTTTTACTAGAATATGGTAAATTAGAAAACAAAACACGCATATTCATTATATAGATTTCATAATGAGAAACCTAATTAGTGATATTTATTTGACTATATTATTTTATTTAACCAATATTTTTATAGCTAAGGATCATCATGAATAGATATATTAGTCATGAATAATAATGAATAACCAATAAACACTACATCTAATCATAAATGAAATAGTACAAATTCAGCCATGGTTGATACAACATTATATCCACTATTGTATAAGTATAATGTATGAATGTTATAGTTTTCATCAATAAATAATAATATCTCAAATATTAAAACATTATACAAATCTCCATGTAGTAGAGTCTCCATGACTAAAGTATCAATCTATAATCTCAAGTGTAGTCCCTAGTATAGTACTCCAATTGGGAGGGAGATCATCATCCAAGCACTTTTCCACACCAACCATGAACCATATATCTCAAACTATCTCCCAAAAAAATGGATGTCCCTCCCTTCATGGATGGGTAGATAATAATGGTGTGAGAATCCAAAGTAACAAACTAGAACCTATATGTTAAAGATATCTAATATATAATGTGTACCATAAATAAATTCATTCTAATATGATATCATAAAAATAAGAAAACTATATCAACATATGAAATGATGATGTTTAAAAAAACATTACTTTGGAAAAAAATTCAATAATAAATGATCTCTAAGATAAGTCAATTTCATACACACCACTCAATTAGATTACACCTCATCTAGCATTGATGGCACTAATTAAACTAGTGGAATCCATCTAGTACTTATTTAAGGTCATGAATGCAAACTTTGATAAAAATATATAATAATATAAAAATAAATAAATTCATTGAAATCATTTCCCTTTAGCTAATAAAAATTATGTTAAGTACATAAACATCAAATATATTCATTTAGTTTGTCAAATGAAATGCAATGAATCCATAACATCTAGTTTATTACTTAATAATAAATAGAATAAAAATAGTCCTTAATATAACATACCATTTGGATAATTATTATATCTAAAATTTTAGTTACACCTATCACAAGTAACTTATAATTTTATTTTATCCCCAAAATAATCATTATAACACAAGCCTATACATTTTTTCATATTCCACATATAAAACAAAAGCCAGTTTAAAACATATTATTATGTTGTATATTTAAACTCATAAATACATTGTTTTAATTATTTATATATAAAAATTTAAAATATATAACAAACATCTATTTATACTATTTATGGTAATAATGTTTTCAAGCATATCACAATTAAGTATAATGATACATACATACATATATATTAATGGTATACTCAAAATATATTTATTACATAATTCATATTCATGTATTCATACCATGTATATCTATATATTTAAAACTCTCCAATTAGTTTTTAATATAGTGTCAATACTTTATTGTATACAATATATTCTAAAGAGACATCGATTGTTGATGACTTAAAGTAATCCATATATGTAATATATACATTTAGTTAATAAAATAACACCATAGCCCATTTTATAAACCAAATAAATCCCCATATATACATAATTTCATATGATTCACACATTGCATACAACCAACCATTCATATAATTTATTCAATCAAATATCAAAGTTGAATCGATTCAATATTAACATTAAAATTAAATACATATGAGCAAATATAAAAACACGGTTGACTATACCCAACTCAAGTTTTGCTATTATAAAAACTACACATCGCTGACCATACCCAAATCAAGTTTTTCTATATATCAAATCAAACTTGGCCAAATAAGACTATGAAAAATATACAATTAAACCCATCTACCCAGTCTTTATATATACTATGTACAACTCTTACATAGTTCATATTCAAATCCAAATAAGCAATAATACACAATCATGCTAATCAATTCCATAGTTCACTTAAAGTGAATATAATGAAATATTAATTATCATACATTAATTAACCTTAGTGTATATATATATCTATACATATATCCAAGTGCACAAATAGACCATTTACTCATCCACCCACATGTACCTTAGTTTATGACTTTAACCATCTATCTTCCAAACCAAATAAGAAAAAATATGCATATTACAGTCTCTATATAGAGTCATATTTAAATATAATGTTCTGAATTTAAAATGTTTGAAATAATTTGAACATTGAAATAATACTATATCCATATTAATCCAACACATTGAATTCATCCATACATGTACCTAATAACTGGTTAAATTTAATACCTACAATTTCTTTCATAAGATACAAATTTATAGAATGTTAGTATCTGTGTGTGTATCATCATCTCAATTCAATTATATACATAAATATATATCTATGTATATATATACACATTTTATTTCATATTAATATTTCATAAATCTTAAAACCCAAAATCCAAATAGGATTATACACAGTCGATCCCAAATTCCTAATCAAGTTTACTAAATACCTTAATAAATATATATCTTAACTGGTTTGACACAAACTAGATTGATCTATTATATATACCCATAAAAATATTCAACCACAAAATATAAAAGATATTTTTAAAATGGAAGAGGATTTTAAGACATAGCTTCTTTAAATTAAAATAACCATGGTAATTCTTACACCCCTATCCCATTTCCCTTAGGTTACCCTAACTTAGATGTAGGGTTTTTTGAAGGCCAAAACTTCCACATGGCCCTAGATACATCCCTCTTAATATTTACATAACATTTCAAAAAATAGTAAATCCATTAATGATTTCCATTCAAAATCCCTACAAAATTACACACATGAATTTTAAATACAAAACCAACCTAGTGATTATTACAAGAATCCAAATATTCTCCATCTTTCACTTGAACTTTTCCTTCTTATCTTTTATTTGATATCCACTATATTCCATGTGTCACATCATCCCTCCCTTACTCACAACCCACTTTTTCCATTCTTATAACCTTTTTCTATAACTTACTCACCATCACCTTCTCCTCCATTAACAATTAATTAAACTAATTAAAGATAATGCATGCAAAAATAGCTCAACCAAACTCTACATTCTACCACCACAAATTTCAATCAAAACTCCATTTTTTGTTTAAAATTATGGTTAACTAGAATTCATCAGGTGATTAAAAACCCTAATCATCTTGATACTTCCAAAATAATCATATTACAACCCATATAATATTTGCATGACATTGTCTTAAATAATTCCTCATCGCCCTCACAAACCAACCATCCAAACCAAATAAAAAATAAGTTACAATATCAATGTTATTACATTAAATGATAGATATTTACTTAGTTAACTAATCATTAACTTTTAATGTAATGACTATCAACCATCCATTTAATATATTGACTAAATAGCATGGTAAATGTTGATATGTATTCCAAAGACTATTGTTTAATGTTACCAAGCCATCCACAACAATACTTTGTAAACACAATGATTTTTTTTAAATAATCTAATAATAAAATCAATATATTCATTATCTAACATATATTATGAATATCAAACCTTTGGTCAAACATTTAATAGAATATAAATATATCTTAAAACAATGTTATTTATATCTTTTGACATTAGGATATTCATATAATATAATAATAATATTTAACTATTATTACCTATATCTTATAGATAAAAAATTACAATGTAATCCATCATAACATTATATCATTAAAATATACAACCATACCTAATAAGGTAGTAAAGTAAGGAAAACATAAATTCATTCTCTCATTCAACCAAATCAACATAATCATCAATAACAATCAAGATCACACTATAAATTATATTAAGTCACCTAAATAAAATGTACATAAAATATGTTACACTATTTATCTAAAATAATTAATCATAGAATATGAAATACTAATGTGGTGTGTGTAAAGGTTTCTAGATTCATTCCCTATCATCCCCTAATGTCTCTATATAAACTATCCTTTCTGATGATGATCTCCCTCTATCACACTTTGAGGGAAGAATTTGCCATACATGTACCTAACAAAAATGAAGTTAGTTATCCAAAAACACCATTATATCCATAAAATAATTTTGTATAATTAATAAACATGATCATACTATACAAAATGTAAAAGTCTTGCTAACTCAGAGCAACTAATCATATAAATTAAGCATCAGATAATTATCCCATCATTAACATAAGACATAAATATTAATCATATATTAGTTAATCATAAAATAAAAAATATTAATCCACAAATTAAATACATTATTTAGGTTAGATAGAAACATGATGTGACATAAATGGTACATGTAGATATGACCTTGACATCGGAAATCATATGATGAATAGAACATCTAGTCTTGGTTAAGTCCACGTATATATCATCGATAAGAGGTTAAAGGGAATAAGGTTGAAAAGAGGGAGGAATTTGGGTGATGATATGAGGAGACATATCAGAATTTTTGATCTTGAGGCTTATCTCATTGATCCAGGAAACAATTCAGGTGACAGGTCCACCCCAATTGATGACGAAACTTTTGAGAGCCATAACTTTTACACCATATCTCCAATTTACTCACCATTTGGATCATTGGAAATATAAAAATAAGGAGAACATGGTGATATGGCATGTATCTCCACTAAATTATGTTTGAACCTATAAAACCCAATAGAAGTGCCCCAAATTTCAATTTTAGTACTTCAATCTAAAAATAGTAAGTTTTTAAAAATAGTAATTCCTCAAATTTTGTATTATTGTAAATCATCGAAGTTAAACCACTTAATCTCCCTCAAGATTGGTGACCTTACAAACCCTCCTCATACCTTCAAAACTTTTATAAATGAATATGTAATCTAAAATGGAAATCAGACATCTCTTCTCAGAGATAGGCATATGTTTGGGTCTACAAATTTGATCAATAAAACATCTCTTCTCAGAGATAACATTATTTGAATTATGTTGTTCTTATTTATTGAATTATATTTCAAATAAATCTTTTGAGTTTTGGATCGGTGGTATCAGAGTGATTTTTCTTTAGAGTGTATGATCCCAAGGATGAGGTTAGATTATAGGAAGCTTGGATAGAAAATAAAACCAATAGACTATCCACCTATTCACTCCAAATGACTTCAAATGGTAGACAACACTGAGACATATGATCCTTTCAAGGAAATGGTGAATGAATCCCTTTAATAGAATCAAACATAGATGCTACAAAAATTCACTCAAATTCTCTAGAAAATATCAATGGGAACTTCTGGCTCCTCATCTACACCCCCAAATCGATTCAGTGCCCTAACACCCTTCAAGGTTCAGGTGAATTTTGATATCCCTACATTTGAAGGAAAAATCAACGTTGATGCAATAGAAAATTAGTTAGATCAATTATTATCTTATTTTTCTATAAATAAATTCACTGATAAAGAGAAGATCACCTTTGCTCTTTTGAAAGCATCATTACCTATCAAAAATTGGTGGGAAGTGTACAAAAAGAGATTCAGTGCAGATGATATTAGACTTGAGGTGGAACCTACCTAGGATGATTTCATAGAAGCTATAAAGGAAGGATGATCTGTATATAGAGTGGCAATAACTTTTCCAAGGCAAGGAATAGTCTGTTCAAGATTACACTAACATTTTTCATTCTCTATCTATGAGATTGGGCATCCAATAAAGTGAGAAACACAAGGTTCTCAAATATCATAATGGACTACAATGGCACATATGGGGAGAAATGAAACTCTTTAATTTGGAAACCATCAGTGAGGTGTACAAGTTTGTAGTGAATATTGAGCAGAAGCATGGAAGAATGAATATGAAGAGTCAACCTCCAAAATGGAAAAGTGACAAATAAGGTCAAACACAAGGCCACAATTGGAAGAGAAAGAAAGGAAAGACTGGGAAGTGTTGTGATTATCCAAAGAAGAATGTGAAGCCATCAAGTCCCTACTTTCTAAATCATAATACTCAATATCTACTACTATACCTCATATAGACCCTATAGTTGAAGAGGTTGAAGAAGAAATTGTAGATGATGAGCTTGAATCCATTGTTGCTTCATCACAGACCCATGAGGAGAGGCTAGATGACAAGGAAAGGTTGTTTCAATCTAAGTTATGGGTGAAAGGTAAGCCTCTATATTTCATTCTTGATAGTGGAAGTCAAAAGAATTTAATCTCTACTAATTTTGTGAAAATCCTAAATCTATCCATGAATCCTCACCCAAAGCCATACAATATTGGATGGTTGAGTCTAGGGAGAAACCTTTGTGTCACCCACCAATGTCTTCTCTCATATGCAATAAAACCTTTCCAAGATGAGGTCTTATGTGATGTGGTCAATCTAGATGTTTTTCATATACTCTTTGGTTAGCCATTCATGTATGATTGACATGACATCTATGAATCAAGAACTTGAAGGATCAATCTCACTCTTGGAACATGATGCTACAGGGTACCAGAGGTACCACCTTCTACATCTATCTCTCTTATTAGTGCCAAGAAATTTGTTCTCATGGTGGTTAAGCTACAAGAATCCAAAAGGGCTGATGTTGCAGCCCTAACTATATAAACAACACCATAATAAAATAAAATATATAACAAGTTGAAGAAGTTCATGGCCTTCCATCCACAGACTGATGGTTAGATAGAAATGGTGAATAATCAAGCCATGCACAGTTCCATAAATCATAGTCCATTCCAAGTATGCATTGGGAATAAAATCAATGTATAAGTACCATACTTGATGACAAATATTGATGCAATAGGTACCATTTATTCTCAAGGATGGAGGAATGATTTAGGCAACAACTTAGGTGATAATTCAGGTGATGGGTCCACCCCAATTGATGACAAAACTTCTACGAGCCATAACTTTTACACTGTAGTTCTAATTAACTCACCGTTTAAACTGTTGGAAAGCTAAGAATGAGGAGAACGTGGTGAGATGGAATGGATATCCACTAAATGAAATTTTACCCTATAAAACCTAATGAAATTACCCCAAATTTCAATTTTAATAGTGCAATCTAAAAATAGTAAGTTTCTAAAAATCGGAATTCCTCAAATTCTATATTGTTGTAAATCATGTAAGTCAAACCACTTAATATCCTTCAATATTGGTGACATTCCACATCCTCATCATACCTTAAAAACATTTATAAATGAATATTTAACCCAAAATTGAAATCATATATCTTTTCTCAGAGATAGGCATATGTTTGGGTCTGCAAATTTGATCAATAAAACATCTCTTCTCAGAGATAACATTATTTGAATTGTGTTTTTCTTGTTTATTGAATTATCTTTCAACCAAATATTTTGAGTTTTGGATCACTCATCTGAATCATCTTCATCAAAATCAAAGAGATTACGTGATATGCTCCCAATGAGTTTAGGGTGACCATTATAACCTCTGGTAGGATGAAAAAGATAATGGAAATGTTGAGATTCCTTAAATGAGATACTAGGCAAAGGTTCAAGGGTAGGAATTTTGAATACACTACATTCTTAGAATTATTCAAAATTCAAAGGGTTTGGATCTCCTTAAATCTTATAAATAACACCATTATATGGAAATTTGATGCAGTGGCGTGTAGATGAGGTGACAACCCTCATATCATGAGTTTAAAGTCTACCAAGCAAGATGTTATAAGAGAGGGGATATATAAATATCATAAATTTCATGTATTTAGTGATAATAAGGATGGTAATGGGAAGCCACATGCAACCTAAAGATGGCATTTACCTTCTATCATAGCCTTGACATGTGTTATCTATTGAATTTAGATTGAATTTGTAATATTGAAGAGTTTTAATGAAATCATGAGATGTAACAAAAGTAACTAAATACTCATCAATAAAGCCATTATTAACTTAGATATCACTAATTTGAACACTAATGAATAAAGGAGGATAATCCACATGAAGCAAAATTTCATCTAGAATCATAAAAGTGATATGCAACTTAAAGGAAATAAAAGTGTATATTATCTCATTAATGTGTATGGACATCTCTTTTCATTATTGAGGGATACTATCTTTAGATCTAGAAAAGGTAGCTAGCATCCTAATAGAGGAGGATGAGGGATACTCATTTAAAATAACAACTGCATTAGATAGTTGTGATGATGAGTGTAAATTTGCATTAATTTGAGGAAAGGTATTTGATATGGGAGATGTTAAAGTTCTCCAAAGGTCTAATTCATCATAACCCATGGGGGGATTATTATATATAGGTCAATAATGTTGTAAAAGCTCCTATAAAGAAGGGTTGGAAGTGAAATTAAATGCATTTTGGTATGATGTAGCTAGTTTAGTTTAAGGATAAATAAGTTGATTGTCATTAGGTGATGGGATAGTTTATTTAGTTATTTCTTGTGATTAAGGTGAAGACAATCTATTAGAAGGTTGGGGAACATTGTCTAGATGTGTAGATGTTTGAAAAATAGTAGAGATAGTGTGAGAGTTATTATCAATTTGAGTTGATGAAAGTGGTTCTTGGAGATTTATAAGGTCTTCTTATCCCAATTCCATGAGAAGATATGAGGAAGTGTCTTGAATGAAGTGAAATGTTTGAGAGGTTTGGCGTGTGGGTGTTGGATTAGAGTTGATAAAGGCAAAAAATATTTGCACATTAGTCATATTTACCACATTTTATTTATTAACAATTGAGTTATATAAGTATTTCAACATTATTGGTATAAGGAGTAGGATTCTCATTATTATCTTGATGATTGGGAAGAGGATCTTTATATATGATAAGATGATCATTAGATTTATTTAAAGATTTATTTTTATTTTACATTTAATTGGATTTAAAATTTGTCATATGATTATTTACACTTGTGAATGAGTGAATTTTGATCAAATTTTGATCCAAGAATAATATCCATAGCTAGATTATGTAATTGTTTGTAAGTATCGTGAGGGTGGTCCCAACTTGCATGAAACCAACAAATTTTGTTTATATCACACCATGTTTTCATTAGATGAATGGGGTCAACATTTCATGGTAGAGGCATTAAAATATGATTTTTAAGCTTGGCTAAGGATAGTGGTTTTTAGACATCAATGTTTTTATTTGAGAATATATAATATTATGAGTTTTTTTTGGAGGGGAACATGCTCTATAGTGTTATTTGGAGTAAGGTATTGAATATTGTGAATAGCATCATAGGTATTAGTAACACCATCATTGGTATCATGATGGTTTTTATTCTTAATAAGCATGTGATTTCCCTTGGTAGGTTGAGATGGTTCAAATTGGTGTATGAGAAAATATTTTTGCTTAGCTTGGTCAAGGGATTCTTCCAAAGATCTTGGAGAGTTCCTAGCCTGATATTGTAACTTGGAGTAGAGAACATTTTTTAATATGTGGAAGTTATCATCTACCATGTTATTATGACATTTCTTAGACAAGTTTTTTGATCATTTTACGAAATCCTATGTCATTTCAGTCACAAACTATTTATAAGTTATGAAGTGAGCTAAGTTATTCTCTATAAGATCACTAATTTGAAATTATTATACTAGTGAATTAACCAAGTCTTCTAAGCTAGTGATAGAATGGGTTTTGAGTTTATTTTACTAATCTAGGGAATCTCTAGAGAGCTTTTTATCTAATAGTTTGGTAGAAAAAAGGTATTAAGTTTGACCCAATCTTTATAAAGGTTAACAAATGTCTTTAAGTGAAATGTTAGATTGGTAGACCCATTATAAGTAATGGTAAATGTGATACCTCTTGTGTCAATATTAGCAATTTGAGGTACAAGAGGCTTATTTTGGATATCTTTGATCATTTTATAAATAAGGGGCGGGTAAATAATAAGGTTTGCATGGGAATCCCTAAGGTAGGGTGGGAGGGAATTTAGATTTTACACTCCCCATGAAACTTGGTGAGGTTAATTTTGGAGGTTAATGAGATTTTTTTGCATCTACATCATTTTATTTTCATTATTGGTTTGAAAATTATAGATTTGATTGAGTGTTTATAATAAAACTTGGTGAGTTTGGGCATTATTTTGACAAGTGTGTGTAGTATGTGAATCATTGTTATTAGTATTAATGGATTGAGTTGCACTATTATGAGTATTATACATCACACTAGTGGTGTGAGAAACATTGATAGAAAATGAAGAACTAGTGGCATGATTAGCATTGGTAGTAAAATATGTACTAGTATCATGATTAAATAAAAGGGTCTTTGGAAAAAGACCACTAGAAGATAAACCTACCATGCTAGTAGAGATACTAGGAATGGAGGTTAAAGAAGTCATATAAGAAGATGTCATGGTGTGTGGAGTCAAAATAGAAGGAAAATGTTGAGAAGTAATGAAAGTGTCTCCCAAAAATCTTTGAGATAAGGTAGGGTGGATCTATCATAAGATTATAAATGATTATAGGTTCCTTTATTATATGTTTATTAAATTAAATAAAGAAGAATAGCATTTCAAGTGCATAATCTAATTAATGCTCATATTATAAGGAGAATAAAGGATTAAAATTGAGAATGAAGAGGAGGAATTCCATAATTGGTAGTGTGACTAACAATATGAACATTAATTTCATCCAAAGTGGAATCCATAAGATATTTCTTGGGAAACCTATTAAGATTGTTAAGACTCATCATTTTTTCATATTTAATTATGTTTTATCCTCAAAAAATAAATTAATGATGATAAAAAGAGGCTAAAAAGTTAATAAAAATAAAAATCAATTCATAAGATATAAAATAGGAAAAATTGATAGTGTTATCTAAAAGAGGAAATAAAATACATAGGAAGAATACATAGTCATGTAGGTCAACCATATACTACTGAACATGAAAGAGAATAGGAAACAAGAGGGCACATTCAAATAGGTTGACTATGTACTGCTTGGATAAGGAGTAGAATAGGGAGATAAAGATAAATAATCAGATAGGATGACTATGTGCTAAAGGACAAGAAGATGAACAATTTTTAATAGTCTATGTCAATAGGTATGATAATGTTCTAAAAATAGAGAGATTTTCCAAGATAATATCTAGGAAAATTAAATGAAGCACACAAGAAATTAGATCAATGTGATTGATATAATTAGAACACATAGCATAAACCTTGCACTAACACTATCTAATATAAGTTTTGAAATATAAAATATAATGATCAAATAGAAATCAATAACTAGAAAGTAAATTGTAACTAATCATTCATTCCTAACTATTATTAATTTATAATAAAATTTAAAATTAATGTGATGAGAAGTTGGATATAATAAGGAATTAAAAAGAAATATATGGATAGTTTAAATAAATTTTGGATAAAAGAGATTTGTATTGGTAATAGTAATGAATAGGTATTAGGACCTGGCCCCTCACTTAACAATCATATAGTGATAAGGGTATCATGTGCTTTGCTAATATATACCATCAATCACATGTTTATACTTAGCTAGAAAACCAAGTCAGCTTCACCCTTGGTGATGAAATCCAAGTAGTTAGGCCTTCAAAAGATAAATGTTTTATGTTTTTTTTGGTGTTAAGTGATTCGGGATTATGTGCAAAAAATAAAAATGGTATGAATAAATTGGTAAATTAAAAAACCACCTAATTAGTCTATGGTTTTTACTCTAAGCATGGAAACAATTAATATGAAAAGTGAACTAATTACTCATAAAAAGAGGCTAATTATATTGACTATGAAGAGTATAGAGTAAGTTCAAGCAACACTATATGTAAAAAATGTAGGAAAAAATTGATTGGGTCATTACTATTCTATATAAGCAATATATAAAATAACATAATCAAATAGGTTGACTATGTCTTGTAGAAAGAAAATAAGATGCAGAACTATGTCTAGTGAGTCGACCCAATTAGCTATAGGGTTATAATTTAATAGACTAAAAACTTGTGAAAAATAGTACTAGAAATAAAAAAATGAAATGATATACAAAGCAATAATGAAACCTTGGTGGGATTGACTATTATTAGATTATAAAATTTTATTATGTGGTGCTCAAGTGTTGATTCAAATATTCTGCTAATAGAGTCGACTAGCTCAACTATGTTTGTAAACTTGTACTCTAAAAAGGGAGAATTATGAATAAATTTGATTGGATCACCTATGTTTGCATACATATAGTTAAATAAGAATACTATTTAGGTTTAACCAATCCACATAGTTATATTTGGATAAGGCCTACACAAAGAGAAGAGAGTCATTTTTGGGTAATTATGTGTTAAACTTGCACATAGACTATTATAACTATACTGTCAGGTTCAATATGGTACTTTAAAAATAGAAATATATAATATGATGATAAAATTAAATAATTAAATAAAACCTACAAGTATTTGATTCACATTAGATTCACTAGAATGTATACAAAACAAATTTAGTTGATTTATTTATCAATCCTAGCTCAGAGAATATAAATCCTACTTACACCTCTAATTGTTGATACATTAAATATTCAAGGTCATCACCAAGATGGATCTATTAGAACTAACCATGGGATATATTACCATAATAAAATCACTATATAGGGTTATAAATCCTCTACTAAAACACATGTAATAAACCTAGCTAGGTCTTATGTTTTTATATTCACTAATCAAATGCAAAGTAGATTAAAATCTAATCTAGTTCTCACCAAAACTTTTGGCACAAAGTGGTGGTAATAAAAATAAAAATTATACATGAACATAATATATATACTCAATTCAATCTATAGGAAATATTAATTCATGGTAGATAAGTACAAATACAAATCTATCTACTCGTACAAAAGAGGAATAAAGTTAGGAATATTTACCTTTGAAGATGAACCTACTGAGACTCAATCTCTCCCTTGGCCAAGGTGCTTTTCAAGGGGTTGTTGTGCTATGTGATTATAATAAGTGTAAGTAAAATCTAGGTCACACAACTTATCTATGCATCAAACAAACTTCTCCACAAGACAAGATCTATATATCTAAAGAAAGTATTAAGACCCTATGCTATGATCCTCAAATAAAATGACAAATAATTAGATATGTAATATATATCATTCTTCTTCTATTCTATTTAAATGGTAAAAATGGATGTGTATATATATTTTAATCTAACCATAAACCTTTCTTAAATTTTAGATGATATGGTTGGCCCAATTTAACCTTGTATCATTATTTGATAAAAAGAGTTAGGTCTAGGTCTAGGTTGGCTAGAGTGTACCTAGACCCATAGCATACTTTAAATAAATAAAATATAAGGTTAAACCAGACTGATAGTGTATGATAAAGGTCAAAATGGTGTTTTAGGTTTTTAAAGGGATAAGTAAGGTGGTAAATTTCTTAGAGGAGTGTGCAAGAGAGGAGGCAAGGCTTAGGGAGGTACATAGGAGAAGGTTGTGTAGATATAAATTGGTAGTATATGGGACAACAATCTTATTAATCACCAATGGTCTACCAACCCCTCTTTAGGTCCCTCCTTTAAGTCATGCACTTAAATAGATTGAGACTTAATGGGTTCCTATAAGAGATAAAGCATTATTAATTGATAAAGTTTGAAAATATTATGTTCATATAGTTCTTAACACACATTGCCTACTTCTAATTTTTGACAAAAATGCTTTATTGTGAACTGACAACAAATTCCTCAAAACTCGAAAAAAATTCCTCTGAGATAGTAACATATCCCCTATAATATACAATGTTAGATACCTTAAAATTTTCAACAAATTTATCAAAATTAATAATGCCTTATCTATTTCAATCCAAATTTGAACCAATATTAAATCCCTCATCAATCTCAAAATGTAGGTTATAGGGTGAATATCCCTAATAGTACCATGTAAAGGGGATCCATTCCTATTTATTCCACTACTAACCAAAGCCATAAAACACATAAAAATACATTCCCTTCACCATTAAATTTTCCTAACATCCAAGTGTGGAATATGACTAAGAAATTATTTTTGGACTTTAAATAAGTAACCAAGTGCCCAAGAAGTATACATTTGATGAAATATACCCTTATCCTTTTAACCTTATCTTTCTCCAAGTACATTCCCACCTCATTTTTAACTACCCAAGTTTAATAATATAAAGGGAAAGGTGACCCAATAGAGAATCTACAATCATTTTTCATTATGTTGAAAGAAGTATCTTATAGTAGTAAATATTTATTTCACTTGTTTTGATGTAGTTTGGGTAAAAAAATCTTCAGAGTGGCTCCTACAATTTTAAAAGGGGTTGGTAACCAATTTCAATGACTTATCAAAAAAAAATCAACCACTTCTCTTGCAACATAGAGCACAAATTAAAGGTATTATATTTGTACACTACCAATTAATGAGGAGGAGAAAGTTTCACAGCATATTTACAAAGGTAGAGATTGTTAGCTATCATTTATTACATAAATTTTCAATTAAAAAAATTATGTATTTTATTAAAAAACATATATGTTGAAGTTACCCATAATATGAGACTTTATTGTGCAAACACATTTGAATAAATAATTGATAACAAGGTGAAAATTAAAAAGGCCTTTATTGACAAGGGTATTATAAAGATATACTCTCAAGCCAAAGTGAGAAACCAAAATCAAGTGCCAAACCAAACTAAAGTGTCAATTCAGAAAGGTATAATTAAAAGGTTGAATACCTTTGTTAAGAATAAAAACATGATCAATAATAGATTTATAGAGGCAAGACGTATACAAAAGTGTAGCCACCACCTACCCAAAGTACCCTACCTAACCCTCAACTCACATTGAAAAAAGACCACCTGTGATGAGGAAACTACTAAGATAGAGTTTATATTGAACTTTGGGAGCCCATTGAAGTAGTATAACAAAAATTAGTAGCAAATAATATGATTATTTAGCCTATTCTAAATTTTTTTCTAGAGGTCAACCCAAGTTAACATGGTATTGAGATAATGAGTACTATAATTACCATTGCATGGTTGGTAATGTAATCTATAGGTGCATAAAACTTAGGAATTTTATCTAGTATTTGCTTGAAAATGTGGAAATCAAGTTGGACAAAATATCACCTAATACCAAATAATAGATGGATATATACAAAACCCCCCTTTCCCAAGCACAACAATCAAAAGCAATGAAATAATAAGAATAAAAGTCAAGGTAACAATTAGAACCAAAGATAGGGTTATAATCAACATTGAAGACAAGGCCAAAATCAAAACTAAGTGAATCATAATTAGGATCATGACACCCAAACTAACCAATTTGGTTATTGAAGTATACCATATGATTATGGTGATGTCATAGGGTGTGTTATAAATAACTACATCACTATCATCACTATTATCAAATTCATCACTCACAAACCATCTAAAACTTGTCATAATATTAGCCTTTATATTTTGGGACCACCTCCTTTGACTATAATAAATTCCAACATGAGTCAAATCAATTCAATTACACCTTGAAAATTAAGAAATACTACTCTTGAACCCCTACCTAATTCATCTACTTCAAGTAAATATTTCTTGACTCAAAATTATGTAGTCATAAATATATATCCAAGTTAATATCCAAGGTCTTTTTACACCCTCTAATACCAATATCAATTCTAATTAGGACATTACACCACAAAAATCCAAACCACCTCATCCTTTTACTAAGAAGTCATATAATATTGGTGAACTAAGTAAAACACATATGTAGATTTCTATCATATATCTCTTGCGTAATTTTAAAGTTCATAGAATAATCTTAAATGACTTTATCCAATAGTCTAAGGTACCCAATGACATTGACCCATCCTAGTTCCAATCACTTGTAGGTCATTTATCCCTATTTCAACAACTCACATATGATCAAAGAGATATATCATCACTTACTTCCTTTCATAATAATCCTTTATACATCTAATCCATTATATCCTACCACAAAGCTAAGTGGGTTCACATAGATAATGGTCTATGTTTAAACTTAGATTATTTAAATTTGATCTAAAATTTGGGATATACAACAATAGATATGCATCTTAATATTAATAAAAGCAAACCTTATGATAGTTTAGAGAGATAATTTATATGTATCATTTATTTGCTTTTCATTATTGGGCATGTCACCCAAGATACCCTTTTCCATGTCACTGACATATGGATATCTTATAATTTGCTTCTCAGTCATCCCTAGGTACATGAAGTATGATTTATCCCTTCCACCTTAAACCAATGCTTTAAATTCCCTCATTTAATATTAGAGATCATAATTCTTAAAAATCTAGAATCGTACCTATAATGGAAAAACCTATAAGATCAGTATGGGAACTGTAATTATTTTCATAGCACTAAATATATAGGAAATAAAAATAAAGGAAAAGTTATTGATTCTCCAAAATATAATTACATTTACCTGAGTGACCTCACATCTACTTCCTCTAATCTACCTCCTGAATCAATTTCCACCCACTTTACCATTTAAGAGGTTAGCATTTTCCACATATCACATTCAAGATTATTTTCACATTGAAAATATTCGAAAATCCCTTAAATCCTATGGAAGGACAAAACCTATCCATGGAAGGCCTAACATGATATGGTAAAATAAGTCCACTTCTAGTCAAAACTAGCCACCTATGTTTGTAAGAGACATGTCACCAAACCAATATCAACCCACTAATTGTGAAGGAGATTGTTTGTATGGTGATATTTTTTCTACTTGTTATCAACATGCCAAGTACCCAATTCTTAATAAAATTATAGACAATCAGGAATATAATGTAAATTGTACGGGGGAAAAACACAAGGAATTATTGAACCTTTACCAATGAAAACACATGTAGGAAATAGAGGTCTTGGATTCACACCACTTGGGGGTGACCCCATATATTTTGAGAGTGATACTACTTCATTGACTAATGAAGAGTCTCTTGGTAATGACATAACATCCCATTATGGAACTTAAAATGAACTTTTCAATACCAATTTTTTTAATACTAATGTCATTCTTACCATTATAACCCATTATCCTCTTTCCATATGTCATCCTAGACTAATCAATTGGGACCAAAAAAATTCAATTGTACCATTCTATGAATTATAAATCAAATATTTCATCACCAAATTCATGGACCTTCGAGATGGATTTCCAATTAATGATCATAAAAAAAACTTTAATTTCACATTATACCTTGTTACCTTATTTGGAGATTAAGTGGAATTCCTTGGTCAAAAATAAAGTAAAACATTGATCTCCTTTAGTGAAAACCTCTTTAAATCACCTTTACATTAGGAACAAATTAAAGATAAATATAAGTCCATGGGTGAAAACTTGTTTTAGGTGACCTTAGATGTGGAATTTAACTCACCTCTTCAAGAAGCTTAGTTTCCTCCAATTCTAAGGATTATAGTTATATCCAACATCAATGAATAATAACACATATTTTTTTCACAATTAGTACATGAATTTTTAGAGTAATTCATCAATTGGCCATTGCCAAACATGGCTGATTTTGATTCTTCTAACATGGATGAGCCCTATGACTCACAAGTAAAGGAAGAAGACCAGTTTATATCCTTGCCTACTATTATTGAGGATGGCTATACACTGCTTATAAAAGATACCATAGAAGCAAACATTGGTACCTATGATGACCCCAAAATAATTTACATAGGCCCATCTTTGACTAATGAAGAATGTGAATTCATTATTTTTATCCTAAATGAATTCAACAAAATTTGATCCTAGTTTTATATAGAATTATCAGGTTTAGACCCATATTTAGTGGTACATAGGCTTGTTATAAATAAGATGCCATTGCAATCAAATAGAAGCTGAGGAAAATACAACCATGCATTGATATCTTGGTTAGTAAAAATATATATAATCTATTAAGAGTAGGTTTAATTTGACCACTAGATTACTCATAATAGAACTCAAACATCATTCCATTTAGTAAGAAACATCAAAGAATTTACTTGTGTAATGAATTCAAAGATATTAACAAGGTATGTTATAAGGATGCATTTATTTTGTTGAAAATATACATGATATTACAATGAACATAAGGATATGATATGTTGCCTTTCATGGATGGTTTCTCAAGATATAACCTAATCAAGATTACACATACAGACTAGCACAAAATAGTGTTCACCACTACATGTGGGACATTTTGTTATCAAGTCATGCTATTTGGCCTAAATAATATCAAGTTAACTTATCATTGTGCCATGAATTTCATCTTCCATGACATAATACATGACATTTTCTAGGACTATGTGGATGACATCCTATCTAAATCCAAGACACATGCAGGACATCCCAAAGTTCTACGAAGAATATTTGAGAGACTTCATGAATATAAGGTATGCCTTAATCCTAATAAGTGAATATTTGGTGTCACTTATATAAAATTATTCAATTTTATTGTATCAAACTAAGGCATTGAATTTTTTCTTGTTAAGGTCAAGGCCATTATGTAAATGCATCCTCTGTCTACTCTAAAATATCTCTATATCCTTTTGGGTAAAGTTTAGTCCATTCACTTGTTTATTTCTCAACGTGTAGATATATGTTGTCCTTTTACTCATTTTTTGAAGAAAAGTGTAGAATTTTAGTGGGGTACAAGTTATCACTAGGAATTTAAAGAATGGAATACCTATTTGGCCAACCCACTAGTATTGATGACACTTACACTAGGAAAACCATCACTACTTTACATATCTATAATAGAGCATGTTGTGGGGGCACTTTTGGCCCAACATGATGAGCAGAGTAAAGAACATGCAGTTTATAAATTGAGTGGGACACTTGTAACATATGATAATAACTACATGCCAATTAAAAAGACTTATTTAGTAATTGTTTTCACTTCCCATAATTTGTGTCACTACATGCTAAATAAAAAGACCATTATTATAGCTAAGATCTATTTACTCATATTTATTATCTAAGATAATTTTGACAAGATATATGGCCATATGGATAAGGTTGTTAAGTGAATTTGATGTTAAATATCATAACCATAAGGCCATTTAGGTGCATCTTATTTTATATTATCTTGTTGAATCCCCTATATTAGATACACAACAATTCAAATTTGGTTTCCAAAATGATTCAATTTTGAATCTAGAAGTAGCCTTTGAATCCAAATAGTCTACATTATACTTTGATGGCTAATTCACATCATGTGGACTGAGGTCAATTTATTATTCATCACAATGCAAGGATATCTCACTTTTAAGGCATTCTAAATTAGCTTCCATTGTACCAATCACATGGTTGAGTATGAAATACTCATTATAGGACTCTATCTTTCCCTATAGTGTAATATTCAATAGTTAATGGTATATGGGGATTCCTAGTTAATCATTAATCATGCTATATACTAGTACCAAACCAAAGATGATAATTTTTTGTACCGTAAAAGAGTATAGTTGACAAACTCAAGCCTCATTTTGACACTATTTAGTTTTAAAAAATACCTAGGGCCAATAATAGAGTAAAAAATGTCATCGTAACCATTAGGTTTATGATAGTAACAAATATCAACGTCCAAGAGTATCAATTCTTTTTGAGAACCTTATTTAACCAGCTCACAAATAGATAAATTTTGAGATAAAATGAATTATTGTTGGTCTTGATCTTCCTTGATACTAAGACCTATACACCTACCTCCATGACCAAATTATTTTTATCAACCTATCATGAGCACAACATAAAGCCTTCATTTATAAAGCTATTTGATACAAATTACTTGGTAATATTATCTATCATAGAAGCTATTATAGAATTCTATTTTGTTATTTAACTTAAGGAGAATCAAAATTATTCTTGAAGTATGTACATAAAGGAAATTATGTTACCCACTTTAATGGATTGGTCCTTACCAAGAAACTGTTTTTAACCAAGTATCATTGGCCAGTAATGGAGATGGAGACTTGTCAACATGTTAAGTAGTGTGATGTTGTCAATGGCACTATGATTCGATCCATGCTCCTTCCTTGCCACTCTAACCAATCACTAAAGCATGGTTATTTTCTACTTAGGGAATCAATCTAATATGGAAAATAAACCCCACTTCCTCTGATGTCCACAAACATATCCTTATTTCTACATACTATTGTACTAAGTGGATAGAATCCATTCCTTTGACTTATATAACTATAAAGAAGATTTCCATGTTAATTTTCTATCACCTAATCTCAATTTACATCATTCTCTCCACTATTATATTTGATAATGTTGGACCATTCAAAAAAATATTGTCAAATCCATTTTTACTAAATTCCATATCAAACATAAAAGGTCCAAAACCTTTTATATTTTGGGGAAGATTAGAGCCACATAGCATAAAAAGATTTGAACACATAGGTAATAACAAAAAATCAATAATATAATTCTACACACTTTATTTCTTATATATTAAATCCATAGGGTTATTACAAAGTTATGTAGGAAAACTATTTCCTATAATTGGGGAGATCATATCTCCACCACAATCTCCTCAAACCCTTTAATAACTCAAACTAATAATCACTTGACTAACCAAACACTATATGTGAATATATTATTACCAAAAATATATTAAAGTAACAATCTATATAAAATTTACCCTATATATTATTTTTATTATACATAAAAATAATACACTATACAAACAAATATTAATTTGTTATTGTTTATCTAATAATAATTATGTTATTACATTTTAATAATGTGAACATACCTAAACATTCACCCCCTTATGAACATTATTAATCCTATCTACACCCCCTTAATGTGAACATGGAGAAAACAAGTTTTCCATATCTATACCTATGCTCATGACTCAGTGATTTTTAGAGGACAATCACAAACCTTACATGATGGTTTTACAAATGGATGACCAACAACCAAAACTAATGGTTTTACAAGTGGCTTATCACAAACCAAAAATTAATGGTTTTACAAGTGTCTTACCATAAACCACATCATGATGTGAAGTATAGTTACTAGATCTCATCATTATCAAATTTGAGAGAAGTTACATAGGAGTATTCAATTAAATTATGAAAATTTTTAATAGGAATATAAAATATTTTCTTATTTCAAATCACACCATGCTGAGAATAACACACAACTAAAAAATCACACAACTAAAAAAACATATGCCACTAAAGAAGAAAGTGGTCCCATCACTAGTGGCTAATGAGAGGATATGAAACCTCCAACCTCTATTTCCTCTTTCCTCTAGTAAAAGGAGAAACTTAATTTATCTATAATTTCTTGTTGTATTCTCATATAGTCAAGAATTGACATTTTCATGGTCAAACATCCTCCCACTCAATGTCAACCTCATATCCAGCTTCAAAATTCTTTTGAATTTTGATGGCTTGATTTTTTATCTTTTGGATGTCAATGTCCATTGAAAGTACATACATTATAGTTTTGACAAAATATTTTGATTTTTTACTCATTTTTTATTTTAAAAATATAATTAAATAATAATGACAACTTTTTGGCTTTTTATTTAATGACATATATTGACTATGGACCCAAAATAAAATATTGGCACTTTGAATTTTTATGACTCAACTTTTTTGAAAACATAATCTACTTAATACAAATAATTTTTTCATAAAATATTTTGGCCATGAATCAGGGAAACACATAGACACAAAGCTGCCCTACCAATCTATTAATTTTCCATTGAATTGCATCCTACTTTAACACCAGATCTTGGGTAAGATTACAGCTACATAGTAGAAAAAGAGACAAACACATAGGTAATAATAAAAAAATCAATAATATAATTATACACAATGTATTTCTTTTATATTAAATCCATATGGGTTATTATAAAGTTATATAGGAAAATTGTTTTTTATAATTGAGGAGATCATATCTCCACCAAAATCTCTTAAAATCCTATAATAACTAAAAATAATAATCATCCAACTAACCAAACACTATATATAAGTATATTATTACCAATAATATATTTTAGTAACTAACAACCTATATAAAATTAACCAAGTATATTAATGTTATTATGCATAACAATAATATAATATACAAACAACTATACACATATTATTGTTTATCTAACAATAATTATGGTATTACATATTAATAATGTGAACATACCTCAACATTATCATCAAGGTAAAGGCCAAGCTAAGCCATAAAATAAACCATTATTAATATTCTAAAAAATATTTTAAAGGCATTGGCCACGATTCGCATTTGAAATTATTCCCAATGTTTTGGACTTATTATACAAGCAAGTACATGCCTACAAGATCCACACCATATTACATAGTATTTGGATTTGAGGCCATTATCTCTCTCAAGAGCAAGGTGTAATCCCTATGTATTTCTTTGTATAATATAATTTATGATGAGTAATACATAGTTGCCAAATTGGAAGATATATACCATGGAAAACATCATTGGACCATTTGTGATCTTATAATAATTGGATACACCATAGTACAACCATTGTATTCTCCCTAGAGAATTCAAAATTAGTGATTTAGTGATAAAATAAAATCAAAAGAATACCAAAGCTAAGATTAAGAAGAAAGGAATGTTTGAGGCCAACTATCTTGGTCCGTTTGTTATTATTATAAATTATGGTTATATGGCATAGAGGCTAGCTACAACAAATGGACAAGATCTTAAAGAACTTATGATATCATGCATTTAAAATGCTTTTATGCTTAAATTTTTTTGAACCATTGTCTATGTGAACCCTCACTTAGGGTCACCTATTTCATCTTTTCCCATTTCCTTTACCATTCCCTAAGTTATTATTATTCTCCCTATTTCCTATTACCATCATGATCTTGATTATAACTAATAAGTATTACACATAGATTTAGTGACTATTTTTCCAAAGGCACTCCAGATTTATTGACATAAAAAAATTATTTGTAGATAATTTTTTCAAGGTATGTTAACAATGGTGTTACCTACTTGATAGTTCCTTGAGACATCCTATAATTTCTTCTCCTCATATTATTTTCCTATAGTCCATTCTTTTTATTCCAATATTGTTGTCGTGTAGTAATCCCCAATACCTTAGTTTTTATTGTTGGTTTGTGGTATTTACCATTAAAACTAATTTATCTATTGCTTGATCCTCTACCTAAGGGATATTATCCTTTCCTAGATGGTTTTTTGTAAATTTATCCACATTACCTTGCTTTCATTGTTCCAAAAAATCCAAAACTGTTAAAATGACATATTAAAAAACCTAAAAATTATAAAATTGATACAATCAACTTACAATTTCCATGAGAGATATAAATCCCCAAGATTTTATTGGAAGGATCACCTTATATAATCTAATTCATTTCATAGTCTCATTACCGTACCATTCATTACCCTTTCATTTATTTGATAACTACATCAGCCTAAGGTCCACACAAACTATATAGGTGGTGTTTGGATTTATGGGGGATCTTAAGTGAGCTTATTTGCTCATCATTAGCCACTCTTCATTCTACTTTCATTACCATTTTTATTAAACTATTATCTTACACTCTTTTCATTTTATCAACAACCATTTTCTCATGCTCTGACTATTTTGAGATGAAACATTGCCTTACACTCTCACCATTTTATGAGTAACTATTATACCCACCCTCTCACCATTTTACAAGTATATCTTTACTATTCTTATGATATAATCAAATACCTACTTTTCATCAATTTTATTCTATCCCAAATAAAAGGATAACTACATTTGTCCTAAAGTGTATCAAACTATGTAGGTAACATCCCCTTGCATGGGGTATTTTGAGAAAACTTAGTCACCCCTTCCCTCTTCTTATATTCCCCCTTTTTTTCATAGCCTAACCATTATCCCCTTAGCCTATGTGAATAAAAGTCCAAGCATAATAACTTAAAATTTTCACATGCACAAATTATTGGTAGCCTTATTGGGTTTTTAGTTTTATTGCATTTGGTTTTGGTGGGTTCATTTACCTATTTATTTATATGTTGTTTGTTATTTTATTTATTTTTAATACATTTTATCTTACATTTAAGTCTTTATGTTTCATATCTTGATTTTAATTTATTTACATTATGTACTTAAACTATTTTATTTTTTATTTGTGTTTAATGCATTTTGTCTTACACTTAAGCCTTGATGTTTCATATCTTGATTTTAAGTTGTTAACATTATGTACTTAAAATGTTTTATTTTTTGTTTGTGTTTGATATGCTTATTTATGATTAATTTTTGATATTTCATATCTTGTATTTTAAGTTGATGACACTTGTATTTAAATTTTTTTATTAGTTTATATTTTGTTCAAATGTGTTATGTTTTCAATGTTTTATATCATTATCTTGAGTTTTAAATATTCTCATCTGAACTATTCCACATGTAATTAACATACAATGTTATCATTGGTTATTTATACTTATGATGCATAATCTCATTTATAAAATTAAAAACGAACTGACCAAATATTATATTCAATGTTATACCAAAATCATTTTTTGAATCACAATTACTGAGAGGGGGGGTGAATCAATGTGAAAACATTTCATTCAATTCCATTAATCATTGTTTAACCATTCAAGCTAACATAGAGATATAGATATGTACAATCAACTATGAAAATAAGTATGAAGTATAAGTATAACACATGGACACAATAGCTCTATGGGAAACCCTCATGGGGAATAAAACCCATTCTCATACCACTTGGAATATTTTCCTATAAGAAATGAAACAACATTTAGTGAGGCACCAACCCCTCACTAGTTAGGCACCAACCTAACTAGTCCTTTATAAAGATCCAACTTGTAAGGAGGATCCAGACCATAAGTGACATGGAACCAACCCAAAAAATTCAAGGAAACCTCTATAAGATCCAACTTCCAAGGCATTTCCAACTCCCTCTTGACCAAGCACCAACCTAGCCAAGATAACTTGATCACCTTCATAATAACTTATTACTTAAATAATAGATTATGATATCTTATTCAGATCTATCTATTATTTATCTACATTACAATATCTATAATTCACCTATAATACTCCTTTTATAAATATTTTTATGGTATCACACCTCATTCATCTCAATTCAACCTTCTACCCCTCTCACATTGCCTTCTAGGCTCACTTGCTCAACATGCCTCTTCTAGGCTCATTAGGTCAATTGGCCTTATCATCTACCTAAAAAAGATATGTTAGATAATCATCATGGTTTCTATATTATTTTTATGGTCCTGAATGAACTATTACTATTACTTCAATATCTCTATATTTTTATTATATTCCCACTTCTTTTAACTAGCTCAAATAGGCTAATTAGGCCTTGCTTATATACTCAACACTTTCTCTTAACCATATTGGTTAGAAAATAAGAATAAAACACTTGGTTTACCATTTTAATGGGTGATAAAACATGTTTCACACAATGAAAACTCATGATATAGACCATCCAATATCACTAGTATCAAGACTAATGTTAAGCCTTAAAGGAGACCTAAAGTAATTAGGTCTGTCTTAAGCACACATTACCACTTTGAACCATTAGACCATATTTATTATATCAAAATGGTTGAAACACATAAAATATTCCTCAAATATACCATTTATAACATCTTATAGGTTTACTCTAGTTTTTAGTCCAACTCACTCCTTGAACCATACTATTAGGCCTACTTGCCATTAGGCCTTCTCACTTACTAAAAGTCTAACTCATAAAATTGAATCATAAAATAAAATTTATTAAATAATAATATGATAAATTCCAATTAAATTATATTTCATGAGCTCATTTTCACCACAAGGTCCATTATACATCACCAAATAGTATAATAGGCTTTAAACCAACTATTGCAACATGACCACTTAGAATGATCTAACACTGCCAAAGTACAATAAACAATATTTGATAACCAACATCTATATATGAATTTATAGTGAATATAAACACATAAATATGCATCTCAAAGACTTATATTAATACTTAATATGTAATTTATTCTCCATATTAATCCAAAACACCTCAAAATCATCTTTCTTACCACATGCAAAAAATTGTCAAATACCCTAAAAACTTAGACTTAAAGAACATTATTTTTAGAAATTTAAATGATAATTACATGAATTATAATCCATATTTATATATTGTATATTAATTATATAACAACCTCAAGTATTTATATTTCAAAATCTAGTGAGAACCATTGGTATTCAAGACCAATCTCTCAAACCACTCTATCATAGTCCTTACACGATCTAATAAGCCATTTTGGCTTCCTCATCACAACTCATAAAAATATATTTAAATATTATATCAATATTTAATATTTAAAATAAATTAAAAATATAAAAAAATCATTATATGCATTAACTCTTGTCATAGATAATCACACTCTTCACTTCACTTGGCAAACCTGAAACAATCATTATGTCTCAAGACACAATCATGGTGAACATGACTTATAATACTTGTAGGGACACTTATTTGAACTTGAAAATAATTTTTATGATCATAATAAAACCTTATAGAAACTTAAAAGACAAGTTTTTATATATCTAATGGAATATCTGTAACATATAGATCATTCTTTGAAATTTACTCTTTGACTATCCATCTCCACTCAGACAAGCCATCTTAAGAACACTTTTTTCACCATTTGTAATGAAATTCAAAGTATATAAACAACATGAAAAGGATTAATATGTATTTAAAATTTTCCTCAATAATTTTTATTAATTCTTAATCCTCTAAAACTAATCCCTAAATACTTTCTCACTCTTATCTAGTTTTTCTCACTATTTACACTCTTTCCCAGTTTAGTGATAGGTCAACTTAGGTGAGAAAACTATTTAAAAAAATGATTAATATTTTTCAAAAAACATCATGGGCATAAATAATAATTCTTGACCTTCAACCTCCATCCACTCATATGAATTAATTTGGTTAACCCTACCTATAGTATTAGATTCTTTAGAAATAAGCATCTTTTTTAGGTTCTACTAACTATCCTATCATAACACTACCTCTTGGAGTTGTTTTATGGAGTCCTCTACCACATAAAATCATAAATATATCCTTAAATATTCATTATAGGAACTTTATAACAATATCTTCACATTTGGATCAATATGAGGGTTTTAAGAGGGTTTTGGACTAGTTTACCTTATTAACATTTATTCATACACTATTTCCATTAAAATTCTAAAATAAATCTTGGAAAATATTCATATGACACCTTTAAATCTCTCCCAAGAGGATCATCTTCACATACAACCATCACACATGCCAATGATCATCTAAACTTCCTTCTCATGTTTGGAAACCTTATTTTGT
This sequence comes from Torreya grandis, assembly GCA_037957365.1. Lineage (NCBI taxonomy): Eukaryota > Viridiplantae > Streptophyta > Pinopsida > Cupressales > Taxaceae > Torreya > Torreya grandis. Next base: position 514,198 of record JARHVA010001819.1, read on the forward strand.
GAGCTCGAGAGACTTCAAAACATCATTTCATGCATTTTATTTCTCCTCAATACCTAAAAATTTATAAAAACTAAAAAAATTAAAACCTTAATCCAAGTTCACATGTGATCTATTACTTTGGAAACTCAACTTGACCCTTCTTTTGGCTACACTAGGTCTCCATGCACATTAGGTCTTGAACTACCAGTCATACTTTAGAACTTAAATTTATATTGAAACATATTTCAATAATCTCAAAACCTCATTCAAACTTCATATGGCATCATATAAATCTTATAATTTTCCAACTATCAACTCTCAAATCTCATACTCCTCATCTTAACAAACTAACAAGCATGTGCCTTCACACTAGGTCTCTCATACAAGGACTAAGCCTCAATATCTAACCTTCCTACCATTTTAGATGTACTTTCCACCTAATTAACATGTTAAAACACCTTATCATATGATCTACCCCCACTATGAATCCTTCATAGGTATTTAAAACATCTTAAGACCCTTAGTAGATTAAATAGAGTCTAAGACTAGTTAGTTTGCATATTAGACCTATAGGTATTACATTTTTAGTCATACTATGAAACATACCTAGGTGATTAAATACCTAAAATAGATGTTTAAATGTCCTCAAACATCCTATTATTCCTCTTTACATTCATCTCATAGAGCCATTATGTTCCTTCTTACACTAGACTTGATATCTATGTTCAAGTCTTCTTATCAATTCATGACATCATCCTTTAACAAGGACCAATGACCATAGACACCTTATTATTCCTCATTTGACATAAATGATAATTAAAAATCAAATTACATCAATGAAAACTTATAATAATATTCCCTTTTATCATTGATGGCAAACTACATTGATGGTAAACCACAAAATAAATTATCCAAACAACTTCTCCATTAATATGATCTCTCTCTCCCTTTGAAATTAATGACAACTTAAACAATGCTAATAAATAAAACTAATCAAATTCTTACTTTTAGATTGATTAAGATGCTAACTCTCACCTTAACCTATTTCTCATCATCTTAACACATGACTATCATGACTTCACAAACCTTCCTTATATCTCATCATCTGATATTTATCTTATTTGTGTTCATTCATCTATTTATCTAATCCTGCCACCTAATCCTTGGACTTGTTCACTCATAGAGCTCACAACATATGCACCTAAACTTAATTTTCACTATTAATTACACATAATCTCCCCTATCATCACGATTATCTGAATTTCATTATCTTTGATCTAATATTTTAAATTATTATTTGATATTACATAGAAAATCATCATACTAATAGACCCTAGAGAATCATTAGGAAATACTGCCCATATGTCTATGCTTCATTAGGCCTTACACCAACACTAGGTCCTATAGAGACTTATTTCAAAAGGATCCACTCCTTGTTGCTCAAAACTGACTTATTGGGTTAACAAGATGACATTAGATAGGTATGAACAACTCCATGTGTTCCTCATGACATCAAAAAACTTAACTTTAAACATCACAAGCCATCATGGCTTAAAACACTACAAGGCACCTTCTTGGAAACATAAAACCAATATCTTGTTAAAAATAACATAAAACTTTAATTATTCTCAAGCCTCTGAACATCTTCATATCATGATACTAGAATGATCATATTTAGATATAATTTTTTTTCTCTCCTTTAGTGCTCAGCCAACTTGAAATCTTACTCCTAAAATCAATTTTAGATCATGGATCATATGATCAACATACTAGCCTCAATACCAAGACCTCTTTTATAAAACTTAGAATACTGGTCATCTTTAGATCACCATTATGAAACTTATAACATGTCATCATGCTTCCTATTCAACCTTAGGAGGTCACCAACACATAAATACCATGCTTATTTATCCAGCTCTGTCATATATATGCTTCATGACTATATAGGTCTTATAGACCGATTCTCTTACTCTTATGTTATTCCTATTTTATCTTATACCTTTTACAAATAGTATTATGTTTATACAAGTATTCCATTCCTTAAACACATAATAACTAAATATTATTATCATACTCATAGACCAACTAATACTTATTGTACTTTGTAGCCTCTTTATCTTTACTAACTTGTAGCCACTCTTGAAGATCTCAATGCATATATGCTTAAACACCATACAATCAAGGATATACATTCATACCTTTATACCTCATGAAGACTCAAATACACCTCATATCACTAATAGGTCTCAACAAAATACTTGTGCTCATATATGATAGCTTCATAGACTCAACTCAACTCCTCTAGCTTGATGGTCAACTTCATCCTTCACTGACAAACCTATTTGTGATGATACAAATCACTTCCTAACATATTGTTTCAAGGTTAAAACAAGATTCTTGCAACCTCAATTTTTAGAACACCTTCATAATAGCTTTTATACTAGAATATTATACTATATTTCATGTTTTTATACTACTCATCATGATTATTGAGATCAACATACCCCCATTTTAAAAAAAATAAGGACCCTTGTGATTATTTTGAACCTTAGAACTAAAAACATGATAATTTTCACTTTACTATAATATGAAGATCATCCATGTTTGATGAAATTAGCCCATTTATTCATGGTTTTACATTAACCTTGCCTAATTTTAATAATAGTTGACTTTGATGTATTAAGTTGTAGGTATCATTGAGCTACCTTCATTGGATTATGTTGGGATTCTCATAGATTGTCTCTATTCAAGATTTCACTGACCTTTGGTCTATAAAATATTGTATATGGATTCATGCCTTGAAACCCTCTTTGAACAAACCCTAGCTTAGACCTATAGTATAAATTCAATTTTGGTAGGAAAAAATTTAGTGGGAATATTTTACATCAACTTTGGACTTAAGCCTAATTTTTATGTCAAGTTTTGGTTGTGTTTCTTAACACAACCAAAAATTAACCTAAAAATCATGCTTAATCCCATTTTATTTCTCCCCCTCTATTATTTATGTTTTTAACATGGTCTAATGTTTGTGTTTATAGGATATTTTATTTTAGCATGGTCCCATTTTTCATATGCTTAGACTAAAGTCTTAACCCTAAGGCCCCATTCATATTTGTCAACAAAAACAATACATTAATATTAAAAATTTAGCCTAAGTTCTTATATTAACCCATGTCCTAACTTAAGCACATCACTTCTTTATAGATCCAACAACTCTCACTTCATCATGAAGGATGATCCAACAGAGTGTATGAATCTTGATGAACTTAATGCTTTGATCTATTAGACTAATCCTATAAGATCACCAAGATCATGATCAATGATCCATACTTTAGTGGGACCAATGATTGGATAATGTGAGACCATCCTCAAGTTTAAATGGATCCCTTTTTACTATACAAGCTTAATCCAATTAGATGTAATTATCTAGATTGTGATCAACAGTCTATAGCTAATCACATAGAAATAATCTAATGGAGTGAACATGGTATTGAAAAGTCAAGATCTTGAGGAGCCTCATAGAGTCACCACATGGTACTCCTACATTGAATATTGATAAAAAAGGAGCCCCATGCATTAACATTTGGACTTAAACTAATTTGTTATCTTAATGTTCATTGCATTTATGTAAATGTAATAAACCTTAGGTTATGTCTATAACATTTGAAGGGACTTATTTTATTATGATTAAAAGCTTAGGATTTTTATCTTAGTCTATTTTTATGACATGCTCCCAAGTTAACTAGATCTCTTTCATGGTTTTAGGAACCAATGACATGCAAATCCCTATATCTTAATCAAAAACTCTCACTTCATCATGAAGGATGATCTGATAGAACATATCAAATCAAAGATCCGTGGACCAAAATACTTCATGAGCTAAAAATTGAGATTCTCATGAGCATAATTTGACATTTTTGAGGTTGTCACTGATGTCCATGAGATCATAAAATTTAAGACCATCAACCCAATGATCTATTAACTTAAGTTTGACATTTTCATGATCATCATTTGACATCTACGAGGCTGTCATTGATGCCCATAAGACTGTCAAATTTAATCTAGTCAATTATTTTTCTTAGACATAAGGATATCCTTCAAGATGTTTCTAAAATCTTATAGCTCACATTGAAAATCAATGGGAAATCTTGAAATATGTTCAAGCACTTGTAATATTTGAATTTAAAATAATAGAATGAACTTGTGGCCTAAATATATGCAAATGTATCCTTAATCTAAGTCTATTTCCTAAGGTTCTAATTCCATTTATTTAAATGAAATAAACTTTAGGCTAGAGACTTATATTAAATCTTATTTTAAAAGGATCCTAGTGACATAAACTTAGCTTGAAATGCTTTTAACCTAGAGTTTTGTCATGTTTATTAATATGATAGAACCCTAGGTTAAGACATGGTAGTTGAACCACTTATTATTTATGTCCCTTTATGCGTATTCTAAGAGCTTAGCATAAATATTTTAGCCTAAGGTATATGTTGTGTTTATTAGTAAAGCATAAAACTTAGCCTAATATTTAGCCTAGGTCCCTTTTGTATGCATTCCATAAAATTAGTCATAAATATTTTATCCTAAAGTTTATCTCATGTTTATTGACATGAAATAAACCTTATCCTAAAGTATTTAGCATAAGTCCTTTCTTACATCTCAACACTAATTAAAGTTCTCACCCTTTTGCAAAATCAACGGCTCTCACTTCATCATGAAGATTGATTGAATGGAGTGAAAAGTCGTTGATGTATCCAAGGCATTTGATCCATAAGACCAATCATGTGCATCTAATTAGATTAAGATATATGGTCTGCACTTGCTTGAAAAAATAAATTAGATGGAGCACAACTGTCAAAGACTATTCAATAAACCCTCAAAGGCCTATGGGAGTGACACTTGGAAATCACACATTCATTGCATTGAATGCAAGCCTAGAATGCTTATGAAGGTGCTAAGTGGTATAATTTTAGGGCCCAAAATAAAATAGCTAATAATTCTCAAGCTTGATGATCATGATCAATGGCCTATATTGATCCATAAACAATGATATGATGGAGTGAAGTAAAATATGGATTTTCAAAAGATAACAGCTAGTCCCTTAAGGCATTTGTGAAAAATTACATGAAATTTATCAAATGGATGACACATAGGAACCACCCAAGCACAAAATGACAAAATTAAAGATTTTATGTGATTGAAAAGGTAAAGGTATAAAGGCCTAGGTCTAAATAAAATCCAAGACATGAATGAGCCTAAGCCTAAATTTCCATCACTATTAAATCTTCATAAATCCCTAGCATCCATAAAATCCCTAATTCAAACTCAGATTAGTCACATTCAAACAAATAAGAGTTTAATTACAATCTGAGTAGACGTAAATTAACCTAGAAGCCACTTATAATTCATTAGTAAACAATGTCAACTTCCATAATCATTATAACTTATAAACAACAACAAAGGGATGGGATCGAGTTGTATTTGACCTCGACCAATTAGGGGAGAATCTTTAAGGACATGGAATTGGATGTTATAGCTTTAAATAATGGAAATAGGAACTAGTTCAAACTCTTTTGGACCATTGATGAGATGTAAGATCTTATAAGGAAAGAATAAAAGAATGCAACCATTTGATAGAGATACAATGACCTAGTCACCATCCAGATGACTAGCCTCCATTATGTTGTCACCAAGCCTAAGGTATTACACTACATTGATGTCCTTGTTCTTATTTTTATTGACTATAAAATTGAGAATGATTGGATTTTACATGAGTGTAACTTTAATAAAATAGCATACATTTCCCCTATGAATTTTGAGAGATACTATAAACTATGTAAACCCTATATAGACCTCCCACCATTAAAAAGTGGACTAGGGAAAATAATTTGAACATAATCTTGGCCCAATGGCTACTCATTAGAACCCAAGTAATCTAGGATCCCATAAGCTATATCCCAATTTTTCAATTCATAGAGGGGATTAGGATAATTATAACCTTGTTGAATAGGTTATGTAGAGCCCCCTCCACCACACATATTGATAAAGTCTAGGTGCCCTATTTTTACTTCATGGTTAAGAAGGGACTCACTCCCCCATTAGGTGAAATGATAAATATCCATTTGAAATCACAAATTAAAACTATCAAGAAGAAAAACAACAAACACTTTTACATGATTTCATATTTTCTTGATGCCCTTTTATCCACCACCAAGATCCCAGGCATTAAGAATTGGTCACCTGATGGGAGATCCACTATCTCCCATCATTATTTCAAGAATCACATATTCAACTATAGACACAAAATGTAGTTTATTTATGAATTTTCTTATCTAGATATAGTAGAATCTATCATAGGGATTCTTATGGGTAAGGTCAACCCCTTGACTAATAAAGTTGATAGGGGATATATAGTCCTACCTAGATTACATAGTTTTAAGGATTTAAGGGATCTTGACACCACCCTAAAAGTTACCCATATATATACCCACCAAGATAGCATAGTAATAAATTTCATACCAACTTATTTATGGAGTAGATGGATTTTTCAAAGAATAAAGGAAAGGCTTCCTCCATCCCTTTCCTCTAAAAATTATTCGAACTGTATTACAAAATTGGGAGCATGTGAATGTTATTTATAAACATAGGGACTCATTCATCTAGTATAAAAATGATTTGAGGTAATGGGACCCTAATGGGTTGGTCTTCAAGAATCTAATGCCCAAAACCATAAACAAACTATATGAGCACCAACCTAGTGTCCATGACCCATTCTACATCAAGGCCTCTAGTTTCCCAAAGGTATTAACCTAATTGAAAAGTCACAACATCAATCTTGAGCCTAAGTTGGCTAGGGGAGATGGCAAGTCACTAGGTGAGATATGGTAAATGGGACCCTTGTAGTATCACTTATTATCTAGACCCTCTTCTTGGCCCCGTATAGAGCAACCACTATGACAACCCCAAGCACAAGAGGCACAAGGACCTGTTAAATAAAAACAAGAGGAAAGACTTAGGGAAGGATCATCCTCAACCCCACATAAAAGACCAGTGTATTTGATAGATAATATTGATAATATTACATTACAACCTAATGAGATAATACAGAATGTACTTAAATTTCTTGCTAAGGTATATGGGTTAGGAGATGAAGAAGAACAAAGTGAAGAACCCCAAGCCCAAGATGAGGAGGTAGACAAAGACAAAGGGAAGTATGTTTCTTTGGACCTAGTTACAATATCACCCCCACACAAAAGGAAAGTAGAATTATCATTGCTCCCAATTGGGGGAAAGAAGCCTAAGTTGACCTTCACCCATCCCATGAGTGAGGTCAATTTGTTCAGTGATGAAAACCCCATTCATGGGACAATTATTCATAAATGGTTTATTTATGGGAATATTAAAAATATTCCCACTCTATTCCACTCATGGGCCTTGACCTAGATATTCCACATTGATGTTCATGAATAAGTCAAGACATGGATATTAGATTTGATAAAGCAGTAATAAAGAAGAATATTTTCCATAGTAAGATCAAGTGGCACCTAAATGGACACTCCAAGAGCAATAACAAGTAACACACATGTGGATACTCTTGAGCCCCCTAAGATCACAGAGTCATCAACCAACATATAATTCAATCTAGAAATAATAGGATTAGAGAGGGTGATAACCAAAAAGGCCATGGTTGGAGGTGAGGAATTCACCTTTTAGAGAGTTGACCCATTTTTTGTTCTAATTCCCATTGGTTTCATAGGCCTAAGGAACATCTTATTCATGAAGAAACCATTTAAGGACTAGCTAAGCCTCATTCAACTTAGATCAAATTAGGTATTAGGGGAACGAATAAGAATATCATATTTTAGAGATGGAAAAGGTGAATCTAGAGATAATGGCTATCTTATCAATCCCTAAGTCAATAATAAATATGTTTAAGGGAAGTTTATTTGACATATTTGACTCCTTAAATTCAATGAAGCTGAGTCAGGATGCATTAACCCAGTAGAATGAAATAGCCAAAGGATTAATGACCTATTAGCAAGATGCAGATGATAAAATAAGGGAGTTTATCAATATAATAAATAAGGACAAGGTTCTTGGCCTTAAAACCATTATCCAAGACCACTTGAATGCAATACTAGGGATAGTGGTTGATAAGATTCAAGGTTTAAGTGCTTGGTCAAAGAGCTTAGATAGACTCCTAAGCTATGATGAGGAGGTGATAGATAAAATAAAGAAACTCCTTAGCACCATGTTAGCCAACCCTATAAATTATATCACCCTAAACATTATTGATGATGAAGAGTACAAGCACAAAGTAACTTTGATGATGTAGGAAGTGAGAAGCAAAATCTAAGGCCAATATGGAAGTGACAACAATTGATTCTTAGGTATGATCTTCACTATTGAAGAGAATATTTTAGAATCCAAGAGCATAAATAAGGGCATGTTAAGGAATGATAATTACTTTGATGACTTGGATAATTAAGAGGATGTTTTTATCTTAAAGCCTACTATTGATTTGGAGCTTGTCAATAAATAACATCAAAGAGAAATGGAGATTCTCCAAGAGCAACAAGGGATCCATACAGCTATGGGCTCACCAATTAATTAATATTCCATTTTATATAAAGAATTGTAATATTTGAATGTGGAGTATTATTTTGTAAAGGCATCTTCTATTTTTTAAGCATATTTTCCTAAAAGTTAGTCCATTTTGGAAAGAAAAGTGTATTCTATAACTATGAAGAAGGACATATATCCCTATCTTTGTACATGTGTAATCTTATGATTGATCAGTATACTACTTGAGTCTTATATAAAAGGTAGTATTACAATTTTTTAGGTGAGATTTTTGAGATAAAAATTTGTATACTTTGAGCAATTAATATAAGCAAATAATACTAAAAAATTTGTCCAAGTTTGTTTGTATCAATTGTTACATGGATTCTCTCTCAATTGCTTATTCTAAGTCTTGAATTTGAATGCTTTAGTGAATTCTAAATGTGCATATTTGATATAGGGTTGCTAATTTATGATGATTCTAGATTAATTAAATGTTCTTAGGCATTGTTTCATTTCATTTTATCTACATTAGGATGTGCAAATGTTATTTAAATGCATTAGTAAACCTTTAAAGTAGAGATAGTTCATACTTGTATTATCTCATATTTTCCTTAGATATATGCCTAGTATATGATGTTATTTGAGCTTTTGTTACTTTAAAATTTATACTATTTAAATTAACGTTCATTTGAAATTAAAAATTTGTTATGGTGTTTAAGGCAAGGATCAACAATCACATATTTTTTTTCTACCCTACCCTACCTTTTGCTTCTATTTTTAATTCAAATCACTTTAATCTAGATCTCATTATAAATATTCATCTATATTAGCCTTATAATAGAAATTTGATCATAATTCACTAATATCAACATATATACTTCAAATTTACATAAGGACCATGATGGTTCCAAACTACCAATCAATATAAATTTGTGGAATAGTTTAATTTACTCTACCTCTATATCACCACAGGTAACTAGATTACCAAAACCTACTACTTATACTATGTATTCAAAAAATTCTAAAATGAGAAATTTTATTCAAACACTAAGAGAACCTATGATACACATAGAGGCATCAAAAATATGAAATTTACTGGTTCTAGGAGGGTTCTGAATTTATTGATTCTCTATTAATTTTGGTGTGTTTTGATCTAATATTAGTGTTATCTTGGAACTTTTTCATAGTTTTTTTCTCAAAATCATTAAGATAATTGATATTTATGGTCCTTTACCCATATTTGTGCTTCCTTTAGACAAATATCAAATATCTTTGAAGTTAGATGCTTTATTCTAGTAAAGATAGCTTAAGATCTAAGAATCCATAGTATTTGAGATTAGAATAACTTGTTTTGATCAAATTTTGGTGTATGTTTCATAAATATGGGTTCATTTGATCTTAGAATTGTAAAGGTTAACCATATTTACATAATTGAATATCTTTTAGCTTAGTCAATTAAAATTTTATGCCCTTTTTTTATACATATATATTTGGAAGATCATCTTAATGTGTAGTCTAAGTCTTATTCTTTGTAAAGGTTAGTTTGACACATCATATCTCAAATAGGATCCAAATTTCTCAAGCTAGAAATACCAAAGATATAGAAAAGATCATATTCAAAGATAAGATAGCCTCTACTTGACTTGGAAGTCCATATGAGAGCCAGAAGATATAAAGGTAGACATAGGTGTTCAAAATCTTTTTTGACTTTACTACTCCTAGTTACCTCTAAATTCAACCTTAATAAAGGTATGGCTTTGTTAGGAATTTATCCTATTAATGTAAAAGGTGTGTTTCATGACCTTCCTCACAATACTAAAAATTATTTTCCAACTTTTAGTTCTAATGGTATTGTAACAATAGAAGAACATGTTAAATCATTCAAAGATACATTAACATTATTAAATGTAATTCATGAGGATGTAGCATGTAGGTTATTCCCTTACACATTTAAATATGATTCATATGAGTGGTTCATATACCTACATGATGATTGCATCACCACTTGGGATGAGTTTAACAACATCTTCATTGACCAATTTGGTAAAATAATTAGCCCCTGTGTCCTATAAAAACAATTTACCATCTTGAAAAGGGATGCTAATGAACCTATAAGAGATATTAATGCTAGGTTATAGAAGATTTATAGAAGAACTATTGACCCTTATAATCCTAATCAGGCCTTGGCCTCAGAAATATATAAATATGGTCTTGATCCTATGACCTCTATATTCATCATGAGGGTTGTGGGCTCAATGAACACGCTATTTTTATCCTATGTTGATGTTGTGATTATTAATGACCAAATTCAACCTTAGGGATAGATGGCCTATTCTATTCCCAATGTCAACCCACATATTCCTACCTTAAATGTCTTTCCTAATAATAACTAGAACATGCCTGCTCTTAACCAGCTCACAAATCTAAACCAATTGCCTATAATACATGCTACTCCTAACCAAAATTTGGGGTTCTTGAACCACCTTGATAATAATGGATTTAATGAAATTGATCAAAGGACCTTGGTACCATCAATTGGTTCCAATAAAAACCAAGTCCATAATTAAAAAACCCCTAAAAGTGAGAATGAGCGCATTTTTAAAATGGTCTAAAAATTGATCAATGACTTCATCTACAAAAACAAGTTGGTAATACTAGAAACACATATGGTAGGAACTTATCTTTCCAAAGATTCAATAGACCCAATAATAGGTTTAATAATGATAGTTTTCACAATAATAAGAATAGTGAAACATCTTATGAAAAGAATAATGTGGATATTAATCTTATTGATATTTCTTTGACTGATTATTGTAGAGTCCATTATACTAATAAACATGGTGATATTGATTGCTTTGAGTTTTGTAAAGATTTTGAAGCATTTCAAGAAGATTTGGACACTTTTTAGGTAGTTCCTAAAAAGGACAATGGTGTATGAGCTCAGGATCCAAGCTTGTTGATCATACCTTCATGGTGGGAAATTTTGATTTCCCCTTCCAATTAGACAATGAGCTTGATGATGTTCTTGAATAATTTCATGCCTTCTAGTAGTTCTTGAAGAAGACATATCCTCTAAGGAATAGAGAACAAAGGTAGCCTTTGACTACTTCTACTCCTCCAAACAACTTTGGAACTCCTCTAGATACCATTTTAGATAATAATCCAAAACCTTCAAAGGGAATTACTCTTAAGCCTAGTGTTGATGCTTCCAACTCTTCCAATAGGGTTGGTTATAATATTGTAGAACATATGAATAAAATAAAAAATAATATTATCTTGCATGAATTGACACAAATCAAAAATCAAAGAGATCTATTATTGGCGTCCTTATTTATGAAATCTATCAATATATCACAGAATGCAAATGTAGCTATATATAAAGCTAAAAAATAGTCCCCACCATTGTTACTTATAGTTAGAATGCTTGGTTAAAATTTTCACAACTATCTATTGCATTTTGATGCCTCTATAAATATTATGCTTATAGGTGTTTATGAATAACTTGGTTTGACCCACATTAAGTTTTATAGTGTTATCACCCAATTAGATAAGTCTAGGGTAAAAGTGGTTGGAGAATTGTTGAATGTCCATATGCAATTGGATTCTAAGCCAAGGGTCCAAAAATTTATAGATATCAAAGTCGCAGATATCCATGATGCATATGGAATAATTTTAAGTAGAAAAAGGGTAAAGGCTTTAAATGGATATATGTCCACACACTTTTCACACCTATGGATACCTTGGAAAGGATTTCCCAACTAGATCAAATTTGAAAGGGAGTCAAGATTGAAACATATGATTATTGAGTATAATGTTGTTAAAGAAAGGGTCAACATATTTGATTTCTATTTAGGTGTTTTCACCCTAGAAATTTCCAAGGTGTGTGATCTTAAACCTTCTAAGGTTATGATTGAGCTATGAAAGTTTCATTTTGATGGGGCTAGGTGTAAAGCTAGACTAGAGTGGGAATTATTCTAGTTGACCTTGTTGGTAAGAAATATCAGGCTTCTTATAGACTCTAGTTTCTTTGCACCAATATATTGGTAGAATATGAAGCCCTCATCTTATGTCTAAAATTTTCCATAAAAAACAAGGTCAAGGATCTACTAGTTTATGGTGATTCATAACTAGTAGTAAATCAAGTGAGAAGCAACTATTAGTACAAGATATCATACCTAAAGAGGTACAAGTTTAGATTTTTGGATCTTATGGAATATTTTGATTCGTTAAATATTTTTGTTGTCTCTAAGATATAAGATCAATCTACCAATGAGTTCGCATCTGCTACAACCAATCTCATGACAAACCAAGACTCACCAAACTTTAGTATTGAGCTCATACCTTGACCTTATATCCTAGACACTATGAACCATTTATAGGTATTTAGTGATGACCAATAAATATTGAACTTCATGACTAATTTAAGAGAATTTGAAGCTTAGATCAGTGATAAGGTTGATAAAATGCATTTAGATAAGGAAAGTTTGATGGAAAATTCATTCAATTGAATGATAAAAAAATCCCCAAAGGGATGATTACCTTGAAAAGACTGTTTGATCAAGACAAGCTAGATAAAGATTATAAGATTCCTAAAGTAAGTGGAAAGGACTACAATGCAGTTGATCTTGGGGTTTAAGATCAACCTTGTCTAGTTAAAATTGGAAAAGCTTGCACTAACATTGAGAACAAGAGAGACGAAGAGTTGTTAACAAAATATAAAGATGTCATAACTTAGTATTATGATGACTAGAATATATTTTATCCAAGAATCATCACCCATAATATATCTCTCAAGGAAAAATGTAAACCTTTCAAGTAGAAATAAAGCCCAGTGAACCCTATCTTGGAACCCATGATCTTCAAAGAAGTCAAGAGATTGTTAGATACTAGAATTGTATTTCCCATTAGACACTCTACTTGGGTGGCCAGTTTGGTTCCATTTATAAATAATAATGGAGAAAGTAGATTGTGTATTAAATTTATAAATATGAACAAAGCACCTGAAAAGGATAGTTATCCTCTTCCCTCTCTTGACTAGGTAATATAAATTGTTTTAGGTTAAACCATGATGTCCTTTCTTGATGGGTTTTTAGGATATAACTATGTGTTAGTAGACAAGGAAGACAAAATGAGATAGCTCTAAGAACTAAGTGGCATATAAGAGAATTCCTTTTAGACTGATAAATGTAGGATCTATTTTCCAAAGGGCCATGGACCATACATTCTAAGGCTTAACTGGTTAGTGTATCATAATTTACATGGATGATCTAACTATTTTCTCTAAGAATAAAGAAGACCATTTCATGCATTTACATTAGGTATTTTAAAGGTGCAGAAGGTATGAGATCTCCCTTAACCCTAAGAAGAACATTTTTGGTGTCACTAAAGGTAAACTATTAGGCCATGTTTTCAATAAAAATGGAATTTCCATAGATCCTGAAAGGGTGGAAGCAATATCCAAGATAGGGCATCCCAATTGTAAAAAAAGAATTAGAATCATTTTTTTGGTAAGATAGACTTTGTGAGAAAGTTCATTTATGGCTTTGTAGAGATTGTCAAACCATTGAATGATATGTTGAAGAAGGATGCTAAAGTCTCATGGAATGAGGAATCCAAGAAGGCCTTTGAGGACATCAAAAGTGCAATCATCCAAGATCCAGTCTTGATAAGTCTAGACTTTTCAAAGGAATTTTAACTCTACTCTTTCTCATCTTATCACACTATTGTTATTGTTTTAAGTTAGAAAACAAAAGTATATAACCATCCAATTTATTTAATGAGCACTAATTTAAAAAATGTTGAGTTAAATCATCCTTTAATTGATAAATAATCCTTTTCAATAGTTAAAACTATCATCAAATTTAGGCACTACATTCTTATGAACAAAGTCCATGCTATTCTATTAGACCTAGCCACTAATCTAATACTAAGACAATGTGAACTTGCAAAGTGAACATGTAATTGTATGTCTATTCTCCAAGAATATGACATTATAATGAATACTACAAAATTGGTAAAATGTCAAGGATTGATTCAAATGATTGCCAATACCATTCATAAACTAAGTATTATGTAATTTGATCAATAAATCTTCCAAGCTAATGAATGGTATGACTCCATTGTTCACTTGATAATTAATGGTATTTATCCTATAAGACTAACCAAGGAGTAGAGAAGAGATCTAAGGCTCAAGACAACTCACTACATCATAAAACATAAAGTCCTATACTAAAAGAACTTTAAAGGTATATACCTAAGATGTGTTTCTCAGGAAGAGGTTACTAAGGTAATGGGCATATTCTATGAGAATATATAAAGTGGGTATCCATTTGGGAGAAAAACATCTCATAAAATAATTAGGGATGGCTATTATTGTCCCACTATCTTCAAATATTCCCATAAGCATTTGAGAGAATGTCATTCATGCTAGTTCTTTAACATGAAGGAGACAAAGGTAAAAATGCCTTTGTAACTAGTCATGATTGACAAACCCTTTTCCAAATGGGGATTGGATTGGAGTATGTTCTAATAGCTATTGACTATTGCACTAGGTGGATTGAGGTAGTAGCTACCAAATAATATAAGATGATCAATTTCCTAGAAGAAAACATATACACCATATTTGGAACTCTAGTCTCTTTGGTATGTGAAAATAGGTTAGAATTCATATCCATATAAATGATAGAATGGGCATATGACAACAACATTATTCTCAAGTTTTTGTCTAACCATTATCCTCAAGGTAATGGAGTATTTGAGTCAACAAATAAAATCTTGATGAAAGTCATTCAGAAGTTTGTTGTTGATATATCTAGAACATGGCATAATCTTATCAAGTATGCCCTTTGGGTAGATAGAACAAGAGTCAAGTAGGCTCTCAAATCATCCCTCTTCTTAATAGTATAAGGCCATGATCCAATATTCCCCATCACACTCAAGCTACCAACCTACAAGTTTATACAAGAGTATATGGAGCAAGACCAAGAATTTGAAAAGTTAATGCTATTAGACATTATTTAGATGGAAGATGCATGAAAAAAGGATTTTGACAACTTTAGCAGACACCAAACTATAGTAAAGACATGGATTGACAAAATATCAAAGATCAAGGTGATTAGATAAGGAGACTTTTTTCTTCTTTATATAAAGCATTTGAGCACAAGGTCAAATGTGGTAAGCTCACACTTTATTGGATTGGCCCCTATTAGATTGAATATACACTTGGAGATAACACCTTCAAACTCAAATATCTATAAGGAGCAAATTTTATACTACCCACCAATGGATAGTATCTCAAGTACTATTTCTTTGTTACTCCTCTTGGGATATTCATGGAGTAAATTTATAAGATTATTAGAGTTAGCATAGGTAGGATAGTTAGTTTCTTTCATCTATTTCTTCATATCCCTTATTTTTACATAAGTATGCATATATCCATTTAATTCCCTTTTTCTTCTTTATTTTTTATTTTATGTTGTGTTTTTTTGTCTTCTTTCTTTGTTCCTTACTTCTAATAAGTCCTTTTAGACAACCCTCAACTCAAATTTCTTGAGTTTGCTTGAAACTTTAAGAATTCAAAAATGATGGTGAAAACTCAATACATATGTTAACCATGGATTTGAGAAAGGAGATTGATGTTATGATTTGAATTAAATAGTAAAGAACCATGAATAGGTTAACCATTCCATAAGACATTAAACATTGTCTTGACCTGAACCTAGTTTTAAGAAGAATTATGCATGTAGAGTGAAAGTTTAATCCATTAAGTTACAGTCATGTTTGCACTTAACAAACATCCTTGCCTAGGACAAAGGATACAACCATAGATTATTATCTAAGGATAAAACACTTGAAAAAAATCCTTAAACCTAGCTAACCTACTTCCCAAACTTTGTTGAAAGACTAAAAGACCCAAAAACACAAAAAAAAATAAGGAACTTGTTTCAAAATCAAAATGTTTTCAAGCAAAGGTGATTATGGTAATCTTGATCAGGGCTATAGACACATGACTAGTAGTGGATCAAGGCCATGGGTGGAGCCAAAAGCATATCTATTGACGCTATAGATGCTTGGCTAGAATAATATAAATACCCAAGCCTTCCTTGAACTAGAAGCATGGTTCTTAATGAATATCTAAACATGCTCCAAGTTAGTGTTAATGATTAAAAGTATGGAACCTATCAGTTTTACCCTAATTATTGTGGAAAAAAGTAGGTGTAATCAAAACACACACATAGTATAGCCATGTCTTGATGTTTGATCCTAATCCTTCACATGTAAGGTTTGTTTCAACCATGGGCTGATCTTGATAATAGTATTGATTAAGTGGGATGAATGGCCTAGTTATTTGTCTAGACTAGAGTCTCTAAGTTCTAACATATTTCTATGTTTCCCTCATAATTCACCATTTTTTGAGGCCAACATACCCTAATTTATAAAAAAAAGGGACCCTTGTGATTATTTTTAACCTTAGCACTAAAAACATGATAATCTATACTTTACTAGAATATGAACATCATCCATGCTTGATGAAATTAGCCCATTTATTCATGGTTTTACCTTAACCTTGACTAATGTTGCTAATAATTAACTTTAATATCTTAATTTATAGGTTTCAAGGAGATCCATTTAATGTATTATGTTGGGATTATCATAGATTAGCTCTATTTAGGATTTCACTAGCCTTTGGTTTGCAAAATCTTGCAGATGGATTCATATCCTAAAACCCTCTTTTAATAAACCCTAGCTTAGACCTTTATTTTAAATTCAAATTTTTTAGGAACAAATTTAGTAGGAATATTTTGAATCAACTTTGGACTCAACCATAATTTTTATGCCAGGGCTTGGTTTTGTTTTTTAACACAACCAACCATTAGCTTAAAAATCATGCTTGATCCCCTTTCATTTCTCCCCCTTATATCCCTTATGTTTCTAACATGGTCTGATGTTTATGTTTGTAGTATATTTTATTTTAGCATGGTCTCCTTTGTCATATTCTTAGCCTAAAGTCTTAACCCTAAGGCTTAGTTTTTATTTTTCAACATGAATGAGACATTAGTCTTAAAACTTTACCCTAAGTTATTATATTAACCTACATCCTAACTTAAGCACATCACTTCTTTGTAGATCCAATGGTTTTCACTTCATCATGAAGGATGATCTGATAGAGTGTAGGAAGCTTTATGAATTTAAATCTTTGAGCCATCAGACCAATCTTGTAAGATCACAAAAAATAATGATTGATGATTCACGCTTCAGCATGACTAATGATCGGATGGCACGAGATCATCCTCAAGTTTAAATGGATCTCCTTTTATTATGTGAGCTTAAGTTAATTAGATGAAAGTATGTATATTTTAATCAACCATCCATGGCTACTAACACATAAATAATCCAATAGAGTGATCATGATGTTGAAAAGTCAAGAGCTCAAAGGGCCCCATAGAGTCACCACATGGCACTCCCACATTTGATCTTGATAACAAAGGAGCCCCATGCATTAAAATTTGGACTTAACCTAAGTTTTAATCCTAAGGTTCATTGTATTTATTTAAATTTAATAAAACTTAGGTTAAAGCCTTAGGTTATGTCCATAACATTTGAAGGGACCACTTTTTTAAGCTTATAAGCTTATGATTTTCATCTTAGTATATTTTTATGACATGGTCTTGAGTTAAATGGATCTCCTTTATGATTACAAGAACCAATGGTGTGCATCTCCTTAGATCTTAATCAATGACTCTCACTTTGTCACAAAGGATGACTCGATGAAGTGTATCAAATCTAATATCTATGGACCAAAAGACTTCATGAGCTTAAAATTGATGTTCTTGTGACCATCATTTGATGTTTTTGAGGTCATCATTGATGTCCATAAGATTGTAAACTTTAATCCCATCGACCCAATGATCCAATAAATTAAATTTGACATTCTCTCAACCATCATTTGACATGTGTGAGGCCAACATTAACACCCATGAGATCGTCAAATTTAAGCTAGTTAATTATTTTGCTTAGACATAAGGATATCCTTCAAGATGTTGTTAAAAGCTTATATCTTGGATTGAAAATCAATGGGATCCCAAGAAGATGTTCAAACACTTCAAATCTCTAAAATTCAAATAATATGATGAACTTTTGGCCTAAATATATGCAAACTTAGCCTTAATCTAAGTCTATTTCTTAATGTTCTAATTAAATTTATTTAAAATCAATAAACCTTAGGATAGAGAATTATATTAATTCTTATTTTAAAATGGTCTTAGCGACATAAAATTAGCTTGAAATTCTTTTAACCTAGAGTTTAATCATGTTTAATATTAGGATAGAACTATAGGCTAAGATATGGTAGTTGGACCACTTATTATTTGGGTCTTTTTAGGCATATTCTAAGAACTTAGAATAAATATTTTAGCCTAAGGTATATGTTAATTTTATTATCACAACATAAAACTTAGCATAAAATATTTAGCCTAGGTCCCTTCTATATGAATTCCATAAACTTATGCATAAATATTTTATTCTAAATTTTATCTTGTATTCATTAAAATGAAATATTATTTATCCTAAGTCCCTTCCTATGTCTCAAAATTAATTAAAGTTATCACCCTTTTGCAAGATCAATGGCTCTCACTTCATCATGGAGATTAATTAGATGGAGTGAAAATACCTAATGAATCTAATGTACTTAATCAATCAAACCAATCATGTGCATCCACCTGGATTAATATTGATGGTCTATATTTTCTTACAAGCATCGATTAGATGGAGTGCAGCTTCTAAATATTATTCAATGAACCCTCAAAGGCCCATGAGAACAACATGTGGAAATCACATGTTCACTACACCAAATTCAAATCCCAAGAGGATTATGAATGTGCCAAGTGGTTCAACCATAGGGCCCAACATAAAAAATCCAATGATTCTCAAGCTCTATGATCATGATCAATATCTTGCATTGATCTATAAATAATGACCCGATGGTGCAAAGGAAAAGTCTGATTTTCAAAAGATAATGGCTAGTCCCTCAAGGAATTTATGAAAAATTCCATGAAATTTATCAAATGGATGCCACATAGGTGCCACACGAGAAAAAAATGAAAATATTAAAGATTTTATGTTCTCAAAAAGGCAAAATTATAACTATAAAGGCCTAGGTCTCAATAAAATATGAGATACAAATGAGCGTAAGCCAAAATTTCCATCACTATTAAAGCCTCAAAAATCCATAGCATACATAAAATCCCCAATTTAAAATTGGATTAGTCACATTCAAAATGAGAATATTTCAATTACAATCTGAGCATAAGCAAATTTACCCATAAGCCACTTGTAATTCATTGGTAAAAAATTACAACTTCCACAATCATGGTAGCTCATAGACAACAACAAAGGGATGAGATCAAGTTGTATTTGAGCTTAGACAATGAGGGGAGAATATTTAAGGACATGGACATGGATATTTTAGCTTTGAGCAATAAAAATAAGAATTGGTCCAAACTCTTTTAGACCATTGAGGAGATGTAAGATCTTACGAGGGAAGAATAGAATAATGCAACCATCTTGTAGAGATACAATTACATAGTCACCCTCCAGAGGACTAGAATCCATTATGCTACCACCAAGCCTAAGGTATTACACTGCATTGATGTCCTTACTCCTCTTTTTACTGACTATAAATTTTAGAATGATTGGATTTTGCATGAGCATAAATTTAATAAAATAACATACATTTCTCCCTATATTTTGAGAGCTACTATAAAATATGTAAACCATAGATAGACCTACCCACCATTAAAAAATAGACTAGGGATCATAATTTGAACACAATCCTAGCCACATGACTACTCACTAGAACCCAAGTAATCTAAGACTCCATAGGCAAACTCCTAATATTCCAATTCATGGAGGGGATCAAGATAATTATGACCTTGCTAAATATTGTGTGTAGAGACCTCTACACCACACATATTGGCAAAGTCTAGGTTCCTTATGTTTAATTTATGGTTGAGAAGGGAATCACTCCCCCATTGGGTGAAATGATCAATATCTATTCGAAATCACAATTCATATCCATTAAGAAGAAAACCAAAAAACATTTTTACATGATGTCATATATGTTTGATGCTCTTTAAACCACCACTAAGATCCCAAGCATTAAGAATTGGTCACCTAATGAGAGACCCACTATCTCCCATCATTATCCCAAGATTCACATATTCAAATATAGATACAACATGTAGTTCATTTGTGATTGTGTTTATCTAACTCTAGTGGAATCCATCACAAGGATTCCCATGGGTAGGGTTAGCCCCATGATTAATAAATATGTGGAGATTATAGGGGATATTTAGTTCTACCTAGATTCCCTGGTAATAAGGATTGAAAGGACCTTGACACAACCCTATAGTTTACCCATCTATAAACCCACCAAGATACTAGAGCAATAAATTACATACCAACTTCTTCATGGCATTGATGGATTTTATAAAGGAAAAAGGAAAGTCCTCCTCCATCCCTTTCCTTTGACTATCAGTAGAATTGCATTGCAAAATTGAGATCATGTGAATGTTATTGCTAGAAATAAGGACCCATTCACCCTATAGAAAGATGATTTGAGGTAATGGGACCCTAATGGGCTGGTTTTCAAGAATCTAAAGTCCAAAACTATAAACAAAGTATATGAGCACAAGATCAGTGTCCATGAACCATTCTACATCAAGGCCTTTGGTTCCTTAGAGGTATTATTTAAATTGAAAAGTCACAACATCAAGCTTGAGGCTAGGTTGGATAGGGGAGATGGCAAGTCACTGAGTGAGATATGGAAACTGGGGACCTTGTAGTATAATTTATTATTTGGACCCTCTTTTATGCCCCCTCTAGAGTAACCACTACATAACCCCAGGCATAAGAGGCATAGGGACCTATTAAAGAGAAACTAGAGGAGAGACTTGGGGAAGGATCATCTTCAACCCCACCTAAAAGACCAAAGTCTTTGATAGAGTATATTGATATGATTGCATTAGAACCTAATGAGATAGTAGAGGATGCACTTAAAGTTCTTATTGAGGTGTATGGGTCAAGAGATGAAGAACAAAGTGAAGAAACCCAAGACCAAGTTGAAGAGGTAAAGAAAGACAAAGGGAAGAAAGTTGCTTTGGACCTAGTTCCAATAGCACCCCCATGTAAAAGGAAAGTAAAATTGGCATTGGTCCCAGTTGGGTGAAAGAAGCCCAAGTTGACCTTCACCCACCCTATGAGTGAGGTTAATTTGTTCAGTATGAATAACCCATTCATGGGGACATTATTCTTGAATGGTTTGTTTATGGGAAGATGCAGAAGATTCCCACTCTATCCCACTTATGGGCCTTAAACTAGACATTACACATTGATGTTCATGAAGAAGTAAAGCCAGTAACTTTTTGTTTTGATGGAGGAATAAATAAGAATAGTTTCCATAATAGGAATAAGTGGCACACAAATGTATACTCTAAGAGTAACATCAAGTAGCACATAGGTGGAGACTCTTGAGACCCCTAAGATCACAGAGTCAACAAATAGCATATAATTCAATCAAAAAATATTGGAGAGGGTGACAACCAAGAAGACCATGGTTGGAGGTGAGGAATTCACCTTCTAAAGAGTTGAACCATTTATTGGTCTAACTCCCATTGGGGGTTAGAGGCTTGGGGAACATCTTGTTTAGGAGGAAGGCATTGAAGGACTAGTTGAGGCAAATTCTTCTCAAATCAAAGTGGGTATCAGGGGAATGAAGTAGAAGATACAAAACTTTAAGAAGGAAAAGGAAAACCTAGAGACACTGTTATATTATCAGTCCCTCAAGCGATAGTAAAGATGCTTGAGGCCTCTTTATTTGACATGATTGACTCCTTGAAGTTAATAAATTTGAGGTAGGATGAATTAACTCAACATAATTAAATAGATAAAGAATTGATGACCCATGGAAAGATACATAGGATAACATAAGTTATCTTATTAATATATTAATTAAGGGTAGGATTTTTGGATCAAAAACCATGAGCTTAATCCACTTGAATGCAATATTAGGGATAGTGGTTGATAGGATTCAAGATTTAAATGCTTGGTCAAAGAGGTCAGATAGACTCTTAAGGTATGATGAGGAGTTGATAGCTAGAATCAGGCAACTCCTTCACACCATATTAGCAAAACCTATAAATTCCAACACCCTAGGCATCATTGATGATGTAGAGTACAAGCATATAGTCACTTTGGTGGGGATATATATGAGAATAAAAATCCAAAGCCAATCTAGAAGTGACAATAACTGCATTTTATGCATGATGTTCACCATTAAAGAGAATATTATAGAATCTAGGAGCATCAAGGAGGTCATGTCAAAGAATGATAGTGACTTTGATGACTTGGATGATCAAGATGGTGTTTATCTCTTAAACCCTATTATTGATTGGTAGCTTGTTACCAAGTAACATCAAAGATCTAAGGAGATTCTCCAAGAGAAACAAGGGAGCCCTTTAGCCATGGGCCCACCAGTTAATTAATATTCCATTTTATGCAAAACATTATATTATTTGAACATGGAATATTCTTTTGTAAAGACATATGCTAGTTTTTTAGCATATTTTCCTATAGTTCATTCCATTTTGGAAAGATAAGTGTATTCTATAATTTTGAAGAAGCATAGTTATCTTTCCTTTGTACATGTGTAATCTTATGACTGATTGGTATACTACCTAAGTATTCTATAGAATTTAGTATTACCATTTTTTAAGGGAGAGTTTTGAGGTAAATATTTTAATACTTTGAAAAATTAATATAAGCAAGGAATACTAAATTTTTTTTCAAAGTTTTTTAATATCAATTGTTACATGGCTTCTCTCTCAATTGCTTGTTATAAGTCTTAACTTTGAAAGCTTTTATGAATTATAAATATTCATCTTTGATACATGGTTGATAATTTTTGCTGAAGATAGATTAGTTAAATGTTCTTAGGCTTTGTTTTCATTAATTTTCTCTACATTAGGATGTGTAAATGCTTTTTGAATGTAGTAGTAAAGATTTAAAGTAAACCTAGTTCATATTTGTATTCTTTCATGATTTCCTCAGATATCTAGCTGGTATATGATGTGATTTGAGATTTTGTTACATTAAATTGTATACTAATTAAATGAATTTTTAGTTGAAATTAAAACTTTTTCATAGTGTTTAAGGCAAGGATCAGTGATCACATACTTTACTTTTGCCTTACCCTTCCTTTTGCTTCCTTTTTGATTTAAATCACTTTAATTTAGATCTAATTGTAAATATTCATCAAGATTAGCCTTAGAATATAAATTTTATCATAATTAAATAAGATTATCATAGACACATCAAATTTTTATTAGGACCATGATGGCTCCCAATGACTAATCAGTATAAATTTATGGAATAGTTTAATTTTCTCCATTTCTATTTCACCATAGTTAACTAGATTATCAAAACTTTATACTCATGCTATGAATTCAAAAAACCATAAAATCATAAGTGTTATTTAAACACTAAGAGTACCTATGATACATATAGAGGCATCAAAAATGCCTCAATAAACCTATATGCATACCTAAATAAGGCTTCTAATACTATATTAAAACTGATAGTGATTGACCTACAAACTATGTGGGATTAAACACTTCATTGATGGGATTCAAACTATTCCTAATAATGTAAAAGGATAAGTCTAAAACTAACTGACATTCAAAAGATCATTCAAGCCAGAGCTATGAAAAGATCCTCATATGAATTACTAGGTCAAGTACTAGATTTTTTAGGATAAAAAGTTTTTGTTACTGGGGAGAATTGATCCAAAAGGATTTATATGATCATTATCACGATGACAAGCTCATCAAGAGTTTTTTAGAGAATTTCATAGTTTACAAAATGGATTCCAAATATTGCATTAAATAGGGTATAAAAATGAAACATCTAGTAGAATGATGATAAGTGGTGAAAAGGGAGTGGATTATATGGTAGATCCTCAAGCCACTATATGGCTTGCCACCACATTATTCATCCATAAGCTTTAAAAATTTTGGAAACCCAAGTCCAAGTTGGAATATAGACTTGAGTTGATTAGCAAGTCAAGTTGTAGAGAACCCAACTTCCAACAAGGACTGAGTTGGGATAATGACTTAGTTGAGATGCTAGCTCGAGTTGGAGGTGAGTCAAGATGAAGACCTGAGTCGGGATGGAGAATGGAGTTAGGGTGGAAGTTTAATGGAGTTGAGTTGGGATGTCACCCTAGATGGGATTCGAGTTAACACAAATCGGGTTCAAGATTTACCCCAAGATATTATTTGCTTTGGATGATGAATCCTAAGCATGAGACCCAAGCATGATTGCCATGTGATCTCCATAGGTTCTACCAAAACTTTCACATGCCCTCCTAAGTTTCCATGAAACACCACAAGTTTCCACAATAGGACCAACCAACACAAAATGGGTCAAGATTCAAATGACAGAAGATTCCAAGGATATATACGCCATGGTTTTTAACTTGTACATGGATGGGAAAGCATCTAAAATGGCTTGAAGTCCATGTATAAGTGGTGATAAGAGTCTATTTAAAGACTCAAGTTGGATAACCCATGGTGAATGTGGGATAAAAGACTTGTCGGCATCCCAAAACAAGGCTTCTAATACTATATTAAAACTGATAGTGATTGACCCACAAGTTATGTGGGATTAAACACTTCATTGATGGGATTCGAACTGTTACAATTAGTGTAAAAGGATAAGACTTAGGTCTAGGTGTAGACCTAAACTAAGAATACCTTCCTTCAACCATGATAACTAACCAAGTAGATCACCTTTGAATTATTATGATGAAAAAACCTTATTGTAATAAAAAATATACCAATATTCAACAAATCTCTACCAATATTTCTTCTTCCATAAGCTGATAAACACATTGATCTTGCAACTCACCTTCACATGCCTAGCCATTTTATGCTTCTAGGATAACCTTCAGGCTATCAAGCCACTTCCAAAGGACCTGATATGATACCAAATATTTGAATCAAAACCAACAAGATGGGTTGGGTGAATTAGTGATAAAAAATTTCATTCAATTTCATTAATCAATTTTTAACCATTCAAACTAACATAGAGATTTAACAATGTATAATCAACCATGCAAATAAGTATGAAGTAGAATCATAACACATAAACATAATGGATATGTGGTAAAAAATAATGGGTAATAAAAACCAATATCAATCC